>JAFNEN010000608.1:0-267951 GCA_019343175.1 Oedothorax gibbosus
TACATAATAAGGATTTTCAAAAATGAAAATATTTTTGGAACATTTTAAAATTATTACTTTAGTTAAAAACAGAAATTGCTTATTCTCCTAAAAATTGCAAACTTAAATTATATCAAAGTAGAAGATTTGATTTTAAACACAAGAATTAATAAATGATAATAATATATTTTTTTTTTAATGTGGAGTCATGGAAAGGGATTTTTTTTATAAGTTCCCCTTGTCATTGTCGCCCAGTGACTTGATTTTCAAATTACTAGGTGACATTTTTCTTTCATTATTGTCGCCCAGTCTCCAGTATTAAAAAAAATGCTAGGAATTAAACTCTATAAAAAATTATACAGTTAATTGAAAAATAATTTTTGAAAATACTATAAACATTGTATATATAATATAATATTTTCTTACCTTATTTTCAATGAATAACGTACGTAGTTTCACTTACAATTTCGGGAGACATTACAAATGTTATGAGCCGTAGTACTGTATAATTAAAAATATTTTAAAAACGAACAACATAAAAAAAAATTGGAAAACAGTGGCTAATATATCTATTTGCTCTTTGAAACACTGCGTAAAAATATTTTTTTTAATTAATAAAATAAAAATAAGTACCCCGCAAGCCGCTTTACTTGAGAACTTAACATCGTGTGGGATATCAGTTGGGGGCTTGTATAGTACTGAAACATCTTCGGACAAACAGAAGCAAAGAGAAAAGCATCTACATCTACAACAGAGAGTCACCGTCCAATTATCCCGTCCCGTTTGCAGCACACATGTGGTCTTATTTTTATTGCCTAAAAAAATTATACCATGACTGTACAATCTACATATCTGCCTAGACGTCCCTATTGTATTTGTCCTTTCCTGTAAGGCAGTAAAAGCATTATCCGATGCCAATCGTCATCTTTCAAAGAGGATAGCGAAATTTCTCCTACATCTTTCTTTTACCCTAGTCGGAAAATAGGGGCAGAAAAGAGGGGTGAGGACATAATTGGACCGTATGACCACCCCGCAGAGAGCCTGGAGCAAAAGAGTGCACTGCTATGTGAGTGCGATGCTGTCGTGAAGAATGCTAAAGCTTTTTTGGGGTGTTTGGTCGTTGGCTAGGGTCTAATGTTACATTGGTATTGGCTACTATTTTTATTTACTATTTCGGATGCCTATGCAAAACTTATGCCCCAACATCATAATTTTTAATGAATCATTAAAATATTTTTTTAAACTGTTTGTTCTCAATTGTTTGAAATTTTTAATCCCTACTCTAATTTAATACTTACAAATTTAAATATAAGTAACTTTACCACTACATGATTAGGTTCAATAAAATTAAATGGATATTAGATAAAATTATAAGTTATTGAATAACTAAATTAACAATATTTGTTGACGAGAACGCGAGAAAGATACATCTGGATTGATACAACTTGGGTGCTTGAGTTAAGAGGACGCCTTTTGGAATCTCCAAGTCAACCCTCTAGATTTTCCGAAATCCAGATGGACCATAATATGCAGTTTATCGCCTTCGCTGTAATGAATACGATTGACTGTGTCTATTCAGGCTAAATTGGCCCCCCACTATGACAGCGTTTCCCTGAAGGGGGTTTGAGGAGAGGGGGGTGAAAATCGCTGAAGGGATTTTTGTCTGGAGCGTTGTGTTTCAGGCGAAAGAAGAATCCAAGGCAATAATGGAAAAAACTGCCTACTGAAGTGGGCTCTGACCACATGCATGTGTATGTTTCCAATTTCTTACCTTATCAGTAAATGACTTTTTCCCAATAGTAGAATATTGGATGCACAAGACGAATAGTAATATTGACTGTGAACTTTGAAAATTATTTAAAGAAGCTTCGCTAAACAAAAATAGCACACATAGGAATCGTGTGAAAACTTAGATATCAATAATAAATTGGATGGTATCCGAAAACTAAAAATGGAATTACACAGGAAATTCAAAGGCGTTTTGCACCAATCTTGATCGATAATAAAATGTAGCTTAATTAAAAATGACGTATTTTTACTTTCAATTACCAAAAAAGAAATATAAGGTAATGAAAGTAATTGTGATGAGGTCGCAAATTCGAAATACATATTTTGGTGTTTTCTACACGTTTTGGAGGTTGCTAATTCCGAAAAAGGGGTCATTGAAACGAGGATATTTTTTTGTATAAGTGTCTTTTTTGTGTTATGCTCAATTGTCTTTTTTTTTTAGTTGCCTTGGAGGGTTTGTGCCCCTGTCTATCTGAAACTACTTTTGGTGAAGGTTTTAGAAGGTTCTCCTGGTGTTGCTTTTTTTGCTTTTTTATTTTGTGCGCTTACCGTTGGCTCTATAATATTCCTATGTCTATTGGTTATTCAGATTCATTTCGCTCATTCGATTCATTTCGCTCTTTTTCTTATTTTTTTAATTATCATTTTAGATCTGATAGTAATATTTATTAAAATTGAGTTTTAAAAGAAACTGAAGTTATAAAGGTTATTCTAAAACAAAAAAAAATGATTCTAAGAGGCCATTTGGAAGCTGCGAGGCCCGTTTGCTTTGCCTAATTGGTAATCCGGTCTTGTGTGTTTCCTATTAGATCGCTAAACTTGTCAATACATTACTTTTTCACAGTATTGGATACAAGAAAAGTAGCATTTGAGACAGAAATTAAAAAATATTTTTCTTACGCTGAATAAAAATTAGCACTCATAATAAAAAAATAAAAGCAATTGTTTGAAAACTTTAATATCAATAACAAAATTAGTTGGTACTAAAAAAATTTAATTACACATTAGAATAACAAAGGTGGTTTGCACTAATATTAATAAATAATACAATAATCTAATACAGACAAATAAAAATTATATACATTTTTTTTAATAAAAACAATAACCATATAATCGTGTTTTGTTTTAATTTTTAGTTGGCGCGTTTTTTTATAAGAAAAGTATTACGTATAATAGCTTTGTCCGTCCAACAGTAAATCACCCACCGTCACACAAAGGAGTATTATAATACGCTGTATTAGTTATAATTTCACACCCACATAGTTTTTAATTGCATTGTTGACAACATTTATTTATCATCAATAACTTTTCAAATAAAAGATATTACTATAACTAAACAGAATTTTATCTTAGAAAAATATTCGACATAAACTAAGATAAAATCCTCCAAATTACATAAATCATTTTTGTTATATGTGTTTTTCCACGCTTTTTTTATAACTGATTAATCATCTTTTAGGAATGCTTGAAAGTAACTAACTCAGCTTCTCTCAGTGAACCTTCATTTCTCTCTGCTCAGTGAATACTATGAAAGACTAGATAAGGCTGGGGGTGTCTGTACCCTATGACTACAAGCAGGTGAAAATGGATGGACGTTTTTTGAGCTGACGGTCCAGGAAAGAAATTTCGCTGAAGTGACCAGTCTATTTTTCATTGTGGTGTTTTTATATGTGTAGTTGTTGGTGGGGGTAATTTAGAGACAATAGTTCTTGGGGTTAATTATAATAAAGACTTTTGTTGGAGTAAATGTGTTGGAATAACTTTGTGTTGGAGAAAAATCAGATATTCAAGTACAGTACTTGTCAGAGGAATTTGTAAAAAAATGATTACTTGAATAATCACTTTTGCAATGAGTTTTCGTATTTAAAAAAAGTGTTAGATGTCAGTAGAAGCAGGTTCCGGTCTTTGTGTTGAATAAAAACATATATTGAAGTACTGTACTTGTCAGAGGAATTTGTAAAAATATGATTACTTGAATAATCTCTTTTGGCAATGGGTTTTGGTATAAAAAAGTTAGATGCCAGGAGGAGCAGGTTCTGGTCTTTGTGTTGAAGAAAAAACATATGTTGGAATACAGCACCTGTCAAAGGGAATTGTAAATGTATGATTATTTGAATAATCACTTTTGGCAATGAATTTTGGCATAGAAAAAGTTAGGTCAGGAGGAGCAGGTTCCGATCTTTGTGTTGAAGAAAAAACAAAAACATATATAGAAGTACAGTACTTGTCAGGGGAATTTGTAAAAATATGATTACTTGAATAATCACTTTTGGCAATGAGTTTTCGTATTTAAAAAGTGTTAGATGTCAGTAGAAGCAGGTTCCGGTCTTTGTGTTGCAGAAAAAACATATATTGAAGTACTGTACTTGTCAGAGGAATTTGTAAAAGTATGATTATTTGAATAATCGCTTTTGGCAATGAGTTTTGACATAAAAAAAATTAATGACAGGAGGAGCAGGTTCTGGTCTTTATGTTGGAAAAAAACCATACATTGGAGTACAGCATTTGTCAAAGGGAATTGTAAATGTATGATTATTTGAATAATCACTTTTGGCAATGATTTTTCATATTTAAAAAAAGTGTTAGATGTCAGTAGAAGCAGGTTCCGGTCTTTGTGTTGAATAAAAACATATATTGAAGTACTGTACTTGTCAGAGGAATTTGTAAAAATATGATTACTTGAATAATCTCTTATGGCAATGGGTTTTGGTATAAAAGAAAAGTTAGATGTCAGGAGGAGCAGGTTCCGGTCTTTGTGTTGAAGAAAAAACATATATAGAAGTACAGTACTTGTCAGGGTAATTTGTAAAAATATGTTTACTTGAATAATCGCTTTTGGCAATGAGTTTTGGCATGACTAATATTCAAAAGTAGGACTAATAGTCATAAAAATCTTAAAATATAATTTCCATAATGGATATACATGTTATGATATTGTATGACACCGTATTGGATCAGAGGCCCGAAAATCCAACACAATGGAGATCTCATATCCTCACAAAATTGTAAAAAGCAACATTAAAAACTTAATAAACCAATACAAAAAATATATATCACAAGGCAACACCAAGTCTACAAGGATAACCGTAATTAATAGTTTATTTAAAAATGTCTTCGCTCAACGGATACAGAAGTTACTTTCAGCATCGGGGCCAAAAAAAAAAAAAAAAAAAAAAAAAAAAATGTCCATATTCTTATGCAGCCATGAACTATTTTTCTAATATGCATACAATTTTTAAAGATAATGTGTCGAATTAATTAGAATGCCATAAAATACATCAAAGAACAATACTAGTGCAGTGGGGAGGGGCATGTTGAAAATATTCCGATGTCTATTGGTTATTCAGACGAAATTTTTCTTCTTATTTTTTTCTTAATTATCATTTTTGAATTAAAAGTAATTTTTATTAAAATTGAGTTTTAAAAAAAAAACTTGAAGTTAAAGGTTATTCTAAAACAAAAGAAAAATGATTCTAAGGGGCCACTTGGAAGCTGCAAGGCCCGTTTGCTTTGCCTAATTGGTAATCCGGCCTTGTGTGTTTCCTATTATATTGCTAAACTTATCAAAAAAATTACTTTTCCCCAATATTGAATACAAGAAAAGTAGTATTGGCGACAAAACGAAATATATTTTTCTCACGCTAAATAAAAATTAGCACTCATAAAAAAAACATAAAAGTAATTGTTTGAAAACTTCAATATCGATAACAAATTGGTTGGTACCGGAAAAACAAAAATGTAATTACATAGGAGAATAACAAGTAAGGTTTGCACTAATATTAATAAATAATGCAATAATGTAATACAGACAAATAAAAATTATATACAGTTTTTTTTTTATTAAAAACAATAACCCGTATAATCGAGTTTGGTTTTAGTTTGCGCGTTTTGTTTATAAGAAAGGTATTACGTATAATAGCTTTGTCCAAGAAGCACTAAACCTATGTCCTGTTTGGTATATAAATACTACTATGAAATTCCCCTATTGACCAAATCACAGTTTATCTTCTCGAAATTCCAGCCGCCGAATGCGTTTCTTCAGAAGTCCTTTCATAAAACCCAGCCGAACTCATTGACAAAATGCAAAAATCTAGACCTGTAAGAAGATCCCTGCCCCAAAAACCAGATGTTACACTCCTAGGCCAAACTAAGCCCCCGGGAGAAGTTCCCCCCTTTCTTAGAATCAGGGGCCAGCCACACCACGCTAATTGACCCCTGCAGAGCGAAAGATAACAGCGTCATTAGGTCATAGGGTTGCTGTAAATGTACATTTCATTTCTGTGTAACTTTTCGTTGAAAATTTCTAAAAAATACAAATATTTACATTAAAATTTTTATAACAATTTAAATCGATGTGGAAAAGTATATTCTGTTTAGGAGTGAAAGAATTTTTGCTCTATCTTTATTCGTTAGAGAGTTGTGTTACGTTAAAGTTAGAACTTAACGCGCACTCAATTTTTTACAAACTTCAAAAAATTATAAAAAATACTAAATATGTGATTTTCACAAAACAAATTACTGTTATGAAATCTACTCTTTTCGTTCTTTACAATGATACAAAAAACTAGTAACCTTTTATTAAAATTGTGTCGGTAATTGACTTGCGAATATTCTCCATAGGAATAACATTACGATTTTCAAGATGTGAAATTCTGAATGGCGTCCTCTTAAGTTCTAACGTTATTTCACTTTGAATATAGTTGCGTTTTTGTGTAACAGATCTATAAATTGGTACTTTTGACAAACTTTCAATGAATATCCCCGATCAATCTGTTATGATTAATTATTCCCAATAATTTATAAATTTTTACATTATAGTGTTATTATATACACAGAATTTTAAAAATTTAATAATAAAAAATATATAGTTTTTGTGATTTGCTGAGTAGACCCTGGAATCGTGAAACGCTTTGAAGAGTATATGTTGTTTTCAATTTGATATTAAATTTTTTCAAACTTAAATCAATAATAGTGTGATGTTCAAATTATCAGATTCCAATTCACCGTTATAGTCATAAATTAAAACGAAATAATTGAAATTAGTTGCATTTTAGTCGGTTTCCCATAGCGAGGAGAACCACTGATAATCAGGACTTTAGCTCACTGAAGCAGAGAGCACCGAAGTCTAGCTCAAGCCCTCAAATTATCGTATTACCGAAAAAAACTGAATTAAAATGAGGAGCAAACTTTCAAAACCCAATATCTCTAACCTTGACTTAAGCCACTTTTGTTTATAAGCTTCTCGAAGCTAACTAAATCCTAAGTGTTAATGTTTAAGTGCAGAAGTGGTTTAAGTCAAAGTTGAAGACATTGGGTTTCGAATGTTTACTCATCTACAAATATAAACTTTTCTATAAAAAAAAGCTGAATGTTTTTTTAAAAAAATATTATCGGGGAAAAAACGTTTTTATCCAGTGCAAGTTTGAGTCTCATGGGGGGGGGTTTAGGGCCCCCCCCCCATAAATCCGCCACTGCTTTTAATTATATTTTTTCTTTACAGTCCAAAGAGTTAAAGACTATCCAACTGTTTCACATGTACAGTTAATGTATATATTTCATAAAGTATGCTGAAAAGTGACTGATATCCTTTATTAACCCAATGTGAGATATGACATTTTTCGATATGAGTACATAACGTTAAGTGATTTGAACAAAATATAAACACAGTGTTTTTCTCTAATAATTTATTTATTAGTGCAAGTAAAATAAATACATTGCCTAAAATGTGTACACTCATACATAAATAAAACTCAATAATAAAAAGATTTTAGACTAATATTAGGTGTTTTTCCTGCTTGTTTCTCAAGCAATCTCGTCACAAATATACTATAAGCCATATAAAAATAATAATAATAATATTTATTATTACAAAACAAAAAAAATGACAAAGGAACAATATAAAAAAATTATGGCACGCCAAGGGGAAAAAAATCCCGTACAGACGAACAAGAAAATATTTGGTTAAAAACGAACAAAAACAAACACAGAAACAAATAAGATCGAACATAGTGTGTGCAATCAGCTGGCATACACAACAACTGTTAAATTAATCGCTTAATGCCTCATATGATAATAGATCACTTAATGCTTATAATATGATAATTGATCACTTAAATGGAAGTAGCGTATAAATTTATTTGAAATTAGCAATAAAGAGAGATGTCATAAAATTAAGGATTTGTATCAATAACAAAACTAAACAATAAATACATTCCATTAAATATTGTATGCTTTTACATAAATTTGTCTAAAATGTTCATAATACAATAAATTGTTTGCAATCTCGATTAAAAAAAAGCTGTTTTTTTTGTCTAAAAATGCGCATAGATTCATAAATATTAAAACAAAAAGCACAAATAGAAAGTAAATACCATAGTTATCAATTCATCACCTTCTTAAAAATATTAACTTTAATATACATAACTTTAATAATATATTTAATCTTGTTCTCCAGTTTTTATAATGTTAAACCAGTAGTATAAGTAGTTTATATTGATGTAAATACGATAATTTGCTATCATATCTGAATAATACGGTCTAAGGTAAGATTAAAAATTACGAATATTTTATTTCGAAGCTTTTTATTCAAATAAAATGTGGGAGGTAACTTATGCTTTTCACCAAATTATACTTTTAACATTTGTTTCCACATTATTGTAATTATTTTGATAAATGATTTTGAGGAAAACAATTGATAACAATTTTCCAAAAATTAGAATTAGATAATTAAGGCCAAACTCTTAAAGTGACGCTGACGAATACTGAGGTACAGCTGTGGACAAAAAAAAAGTAAACACTAAGATTATTTCGGACGTTAGGCATCCTATGGAATCGAACCTTTTTGACTTTGTGAACAAATAACATTCTGAGTTAAATTCATGACACAAAATTTGCATAAGGGGCCGTCTTCATATTAAAAATGTTACCAACTTCAAAATTTTGAATGGAAACAAACGTTTTTGAGTCCATATTTCAAATTTATGACATATTTTAACACGAAATACCAAGTTTTGTTAGTTTTTGAGCATTATTAGTGGAGTTAGAGACGTGCAAAGTTTAGGGGCCGTAATGTTAAATGAGTTGCACATAAAAAACTATCCCACTCTATAAATAATTAAGATAATGAAACGAATTTTTTACTGAATAATAATTATAATAATTCAAACAAAATGCATACACTATTGGTGTATTTAAAACAAATTTTATCTTTTTTAATAATTATTAAATTAATATTTTTAAAAATTATGAATTGAAACCCCTTAATATTTTTACAGAAATGAATTTAAGACATGAGGTTTAAGCGAAATCCCAATTTTTAAAAAATTTTATCCATAATTTGCTGAGTAAATCACAAAATACTTTTTAATTACCCTTTAGGGGACTGTATATAAAATTATAACATGTGAACTTGATAAACAAATACGGCCTTGCAAAAAGAAGAAAACATTAAACCAACGACCTTGAAAATTCTGATGTATCACACAACAGGTGCCTTTAAGGTTGATTAATGATATTTCATTTGGTTTTGGCTTAAATAACGTCCCACTAGAGCTACAAGAGGGCTATTAAATATTGAGATATATATATACAACTGCCGAAGGGCCAGAAAAGCTCTGAGTGAACATAAGTTAAATCTGTATTTGGAATGAGTAACGTTAACCAAATTATTTATTATATTTTAAGCAAAATATAAACTATCGAATTATAAGCTTAATGTCTATCACTTTCATAGTCATCTCTAGAATAGCTACGTTTAAATTGATTACTTTAATAGTAGTAGGCCTTCTAACATTTCATCTATTATTATTATTCCCTTTTATTTATTCTTTTTACTCTTTACTCGTAAATATTGTTTTAAAATCGATGTTCAATAAAAATATTTGTTCATCTAGCTCTGCTTTATTCATCTTTTATTTAAACATTGAAGCGATGCGCGGTATTTTTAGGAAAAATCTACTACACAACTTTTAGGAAATTGAATCCAAGTTTTACGAAATTAAATATTAAATTTTTTCGTTTTGTATTTAAATTAGATTTTTGCTTCAGGCAAATCATATACACACAGGAACTAATGTATTGCGCCTATATATCCGAAAAAAATTCTATTCATCTTTTAAAATGTTTTTTATTAAATTTCAATGCATGCATCTCCAATTAATTTTTTTCCAATGGGGCTGCAATATTAGCGGTCAAGCCTTTGCAGACTCGGCATGTTCCACAGAACTGAAAGCCATTTTTTAAAATATTTTTTCAGTGTCTTGTGTTAAAGTCAACTTACTTCGTATATTTAAACAAATGTTTATAATTTTTATTTATTTTTTAGTAAGAAAGTATATTAGTTACATAACGTCACATAGGATTGCTTAAAAATGAACTCACAATAAATTTAATGTTTTCTAAATAGCGCGTATATGCGCACGCGCTATTTTTTTCTTTTTTAAATCACTTATATATTTTTAAACTTCATCACCGAATATTTTTAATGGAGGATTATGGTAAGAATCTTTATAATTAACCCAACTTTAAGAGGCAAACTCTTGAATATAATTATACGGATGCAATGCTTTTTTTAAAATAATCAACTATGGTAAGTGCTCAGAATATTTTTAAAAACATAACTATAGGCTTTTGTGGCATTTCCATGTTTTATTTTTTTTTTAATTACAAAATGAAATTTTTATTTTACAGTAAACAAACGATTTTTCGCATTTCAAACTATTATCGTCTGCTCGTCTATTTTGAACGCGCTAAAAGTGTTTAAAAATATTCCATCGTTATGAAAATATTATAAAATACTAGTTAGATATAAATATCTTTGAATCCAATTCATAAAATAAAATATGTCAATAACTAGTAAAATAATTGAAAAATACGTACCAATAATAATTTCTTTACTTTTTTAAAGATAATTTATAGTTTATTCTGTCATTCTTAATTCAAAAATTCAAATTAATATTTTTATTTTTGATTAGAATTAAATTAAGTTTGAATTTTTAATAAATTATGGATCAGAAAATATTCTTTAAAAATACTAAATCACACGTCCGTCTCTCTCAAATATATAAACTAAAATTTAACTACAACTTTCAGCATGCCAACGAATGATTAATATTCAATAATAAATTAAAAAAATTACAAAAAATTGTATCTTTATAAACAAGTCTACCAACAAAACATATACCTAAACTTAAAACATATCGTGGCTCTCATGAAAAAAAATATATTGTTGTCTCGTTACTCAATGGCGCCCAAGTATAGAAATCCTTGTCATACACAAAAAAATTTAAACTTTAATAAATAAACTTAAAATGTTACCTATAGAGTTGAAAAAAATTGCAAAAAGGGGGAAAAAATTAGACTTCATCACCATTAACTTTTGAACCCTTGCAGGGCTGCTCAACATATTCTACCTTATATTTCAATATTTCGCTTTTCCCCTCGGACGAACCTATAGACTACGCTTGCTATTTTAGAGATGGTCCCCCAAAGGACATCAAGTAATTCGATTACATAACTCGTCAAATATTCATCCAAATGTAACAAAAACTTAGACTTAAGGGTTTTCGAGGGTGCTTAACATTTCTAAGTTATTAAAATTGGGTGTTGCTATTGGAAATTTTAAAGTTTGTAACATTTTTAATATGAAGACGGCCCCTTATGCAAATTTTGTTCATGCAATTAACTCAGAATGTTATTTATTCACAAAGTCAAAAAGGTCCGATTCCTTGATGACTAACGGCCGAAATAATCCTAGTGTTTACTTTTTTTTGTCCACAGCTGTACTTACCCAATTTATTAAAAGTGCAAGAAAAGAGTTTTAAACATATTAAATCATTTCAAAGTCATCCGGGATATCAGATGCCCCCTTTGGTTTCGAGTTGGCAGCCTGATTGTTTTTTTCGCGATAAGCAGTCAATGAACTTTCTCGATCTTTCACGTTCTGCTTATCTTTGAGCTTATCCTTCAAGGCCTTCTTCTGGGCTCTCTCAATTTTGATCTTCATATGCTTTTTGCTCTCCAGATGATCCCTAGCACTTTCGGGACCAGAGAAACTGGCGTGACACAACTTACACACCAAGAAATAATGTCCGTTCCTGAAATTCTCTTTTTCATTCAGATTGTTCTCCTCTTCGTCATCGGAGATGTTCTGAACAGATTTGACGGCCACGATGTCCGGATTGGCCTCCACGAATCCAAACAGGGTTTCTTTGACCTTCTGCTTTCCGTGGCTGTTGTTGGCGATGTGGGATTTGAACGAGAAAGCATCGGGGAAGGCCTTCTTGCATTCCTTGCACACCAACTTGTCGCTGTCTTCCTCCTTCTCGAACAAATACTTCAGTTCTTCTTCGGTTTTCACTCGTTGCAGCTCTTTCTGATGTACCGAACTCATCAAGTGCATCTTGTAGGGAACGGGACCGCTGAAAGATTTGCTGCAGGCTTCGCATCTGTAGGTTCCTTTGACATCCATGTCATTTCCAGCAGCAGTCTCATCCTTTTTGAGGGTTTCGATGATTTTCAGCTGCCGCAACTTTTTCTTATGGTTGGCACCCTTCAGGTGCTGCTGATAGGACTCTGGCCCATAGAATGTTGTGCCGCAAGTCGAGCACCGAGCAAAAGGCTTCTGAATAGTGTCATCTTCGACTTCGTCAAGGGCATCCTTGTCGAATTCTTTCATTACTTTGATTTTGTCTCTCAACTTCTGTTGTTTGAGATTCTTGGCGTGGATGCTCCCGTTCAAGTGCGCCATATAATTCTTGTAGCCAGACATTTCCTTGTCGCACACATCGCAGTAAAGCTGCTCATCACCGGAGTCATCAGCAGAATCGTTCGGATCATAGGTCTGTTTTTCTTGGTTGTTGCACCGCCCATTTTCGCCAAGGTTTTCAATTTCGAGACCATCTTGTAGTGCTTCTTGCTGTGCAGATGCTGTTTATACTCTTGGACGCTGGAGAAGATCTTGCTGCAAGGCTCGCACTCGATGTCAGAGCATTCTTCCTCCGAGTCAGTTGTAGCGAGAATTTGGTCTAACTTGTCCATTTCGGTAGTCACTGAAAAATAAATAAAATATGTATATATATTTTTAATACATATTATATTTTGGCTCGCGTTTTCTGGCGGGTGTCAAGCACGGGTGGTGGAAGAATTAGCTTGGAAAAAACGGTGAGACTAATTGCTGATGTGTCAGCCATTTAAAAATATTTGTTGCAATAAATACATTTAACTAAAACTTGAGTAGTATCAGATCTTCGATTTCTGTCAACAAGGAATTATTTATTGTTTAAGTTAAGCTAAAGTTACAGATTGGATATAAATTTACTTATATTTTCTTTAATACCATTTTTAATAGATTATTGAGCATTTAATGACCCTTATTCCTTGCTAAATTATAATCACAAGCATTAAAATTATTACTTTAGCCCTTTTGCTTTTTTCAAATAAATATTCAAGGAGCGGTAAATAAAGTGAACATTTTTTTAAAACCTTTTCCATAACGAAAATTAAATTGGGACAATAAACATTAAAAAAAGTGCACAGATTATGCTATGGGATATAATTATATCTATATTTCAATAGATGGTAAAGTTCTTTAGGCAATGATAACAAAGATATCCAATACAAAATTATTTTCGGACAATCTGAAACTAAGAATTGTAATTTTTTTAATCTATATACATAAAAGGCAACTTCCGTTTGTTTGTATAAGACACGAGATCTAAAGAACCACGCAACAGATCGTCACGAAATTTGGCACAAAAATTCATCTCATCTCCGGAACAAACATAGGCTAAGAATTTTTCGAATCAGACCATTCCTTCTATCGTTTTCGAACGTTTTTATTCGAATTTTCTGAAAAAACTACACCACTTTGGCTCAAATCCGATCTTTTTTTACTTTCCTGATGCCATCGGCTGAAAAAATTAAATAAAACTTTTAACGAAAACATTTAAAATTGGAAATGTTTATTTTATTCTGTTGCCATTACCTTCAGAAACTAATTTCATTATTTGAAAAATAATTGACATGTTTCAAGTGACGTAATTCCGCCAGTCTCCATTCCCGGATTTTATTGTGGGTTTATTTGATGATTTTTTCATTGATTTTTCTGATGACTGCATGTATGCATATTTAAGCAATAAATGTATAGTTAAGCTATTACTGAACTATGATGGTTAACAAAGGCCATCGCACTAGAGCTGCATATTAGTGTTTTATGTATTTATTTTTCGCCAAATACGTTGCTAAACTCGCCAAATTATAAACTAAAACTCGCCAAATGGGCAATTTCTTTTATAAATAATTTATAAGCTGGTCGGTTGTACGAAGGTCATTGTGTTAGAGCTGTATAATGGGTATGTTTATAGCTATATCTATTTTCTCGCCAAATTATTTCCCAAAACGCGCCAAATGAGCTAAAAGGTTTTATGTATTTATGAGGGAATTGTGATGACATTTATGAGTGCATTTTTTAAAATAAATGTTTGAGACCATTTAAAGATTTAGATGTTTTTCCATTTTTAATTCTTACTGTTTATTTTTTACATAAATGTGTATTATTTTTAATTTGAGCTTCTTATCAAATGTATTTTTGAAATTAATATGAATCATTACTATATCCAAGTTGGGTAATTAAATGGAAAATTACTGGGTAATCTTCATATCTTATGTAACTAAAATGAAAGAAAAAAAAATAGTTCAATTGACTGTTAAATTATGTTTCCACCTCTACCTGTACAACGTCGGGTATAACAGCTAGTGACTCATAAAACAAATAGGTTAAGATGTAAAATTATTTTTACGTGTGGAATTTATCGTAGTATTTACAACTCATTTATTTAAAAGTTATTTTTTAATAGTATATTTCTTCAGTTCATGGTTTTAAAAATTTCCTCGAGTTCTTAATTTTTAAAGTCTTACAAAATTACAAAAGTTGTTTGTCGTGTTGGAAAACTTAGTTTCTAACTATATTAGTACCGTTAGTAGCCTTCATATAAACGAATTTTCATAATGACAAGTTACAAATAATAACGAACAAAATGTTATTTAAAATAAATTAAAAAATTTCCCACACAATACGTCTTTCTCTACAAAAAAAATTATCAAATCTAATTATTTCGTCCATTTAAGAAACAAATTTGAAGCCGTCCATTTAAGAAACAAATTTGAAGCCGTCCATTTAAGAATTTACATTCCTAAATAGACGACTTCCAATTCATTTTTTTTAAATAATTTAAAGTGAACTATATTTTTATTGATAGATTGTAAATATATTATTTAATACAATGAATTTCATTTGAACTAAAATAAAAAAAATTGTAGTAATTAGTTTAGCGAATATTGAGTTATACTGCTATTAACTACACTGCTCAAAACAATTAGGGGAGCACTTAGCGTACTTCTATTACCCTTTCAGTCCTAACTTTTTATTTTTTATTCTAAAAATCTAAAATTTGTGGAACAGATTCATTATGCATCCAGAATGAAATGGTAAAAAACAGAGAGGGGAAATCTAAATTTTTTAAACTAAAATTTAAGGAAAAAATTGGAACCATTACTTTTTTTTGAATAAATTATAACCATAATTATTTCAAAACTTTATTTGTTGAAAATAGTCAAATTTAATTTTTAAACATCTAAAATGTAAGCATGAAGAATTTAGGGTCAGTTTATTTAATAAAATTGTTTTTCAGTGAATTTTATTTTACCATGTTTTTCATATTTTCATTTAATTAAAACAAATATTATTTAATTCTTCAAAAGACATGATTCTTCCGTCCATGATTCTTCGTAAGAAAAAAATCTCTAGCTGTTGATTCCAAATGGAATCATTGGGGGTGGAAAGGTTTAAACCATGCGTTTCCCTAATTGTTTTGAGCAGTGTAAACAATACTTTCTCTAAAGGCTTATTAGACAATGTTAATTTTTTTATTAAAGTAAATTATAATTGTATGAAAATGTAGTATATCCTCCTGAAACCCCTTAAAAACCCTACACATGTATTCTTTATTCCAAACAGTTTTTCGAACACATTTATATTTGAAATTGTTTTACTAATAATTAAAAAAATAATAATAAAATAAAAATATAATACAAAAATTGTAAAAATCTTATTTTAAAAATATTATTTACTAAGGGTTTATCACTTGAAAGGAATAGTCAGGTCTTAAGCTCTAAAAAACAAACTTTTTTGTGCTATGAATTCACAAACAAGCGATGTAATTTTTTTTTGTAATTAATAGACCCTTTTGTAACATCTTTTTATGAAAAATGTCTTTAAACTTTATTGCTGAAAATCTTTTTTTAAAAAGACATCAGAAATCATGCTTGACCTTCGTGCTACGTCTTTTTTTATACAAATAAACGACCTATAACTGAATTCAAAAGTTGAAAAGTGATTTTCAGATTATCTTGTAGTAAACCATTTCAATTCTTAAAAGTTTTAAATGAATTCTGTAGTAACAGTAACGTAACACAAAACATCCATTTAAACAGATGCCAGGTAACATAAGGATATAAATTGTTTAAACTATAATAAATTTAATATTTTAAAGTAATAATTACTAACTTATGTAGAAAACTAAATAATATGGTTATTAAAATTCAATTTAATGAAATATCAATTTCCGTTTAGGTCGATCTTGATCAATAAAATAAACGAACTGATTACAATTTATAGTAATAATATTGCTTTAAACTCGGAAATAGTTAGCGTCAGAAAAAATGGTTTGGTAAACAAATCAAATTAAAAATAGATATTACATTTATAATTATTTATTATTTTGTATATGATTATATTATAACTTTATCATTTGTTATCTGTAAAACAATTGTTTTACTACATAATGAGTAAAAAATGATTAAAGCTTTGTAATGTTTTGTTCGTCATCACATCGATAAATGTATCTAATGTGCATATAAATATATTTTGTTTTTAATTAGAATACTGCGCAATGAAAATAAAGTAAAATAAATTTATATTTTGAAAAATTCTTTTTATTTAAAAATAAGCTTTAATAAATATAATCAAAATATCACACACATTATAATTTTATCAAAATCAATTCTAATTCTAAACATAATACTAATTTAACTAAGTATTAACTGCACTAAAATATATTATTCAGAATACGAAAATATTGTTAAAAATATTGATATATTTGTAACTTTAAAAATCTCAAACTTTTGAAAATAAAAATGTTAGTGTACCAAATATTCATCCTTCATCAGGAAGCATAATAAACTATTCTACACTCTAAAAACTAAATGCGTAAATTTACACACGAAAGCAGGTATTTTTTTGCCACTAGAATGATTTGTTTATGTGTGTAAAAAAGCGTGTAATTTCAGTTTACACACTTGACTGTGTACGTGAGAATTACACACTTTACCGATTAATTCAGAAAGACACACTTTATTGAGTATTTGAGAAATACACACTTTATTGGGTAATTTAGAAATGCATACATACAATATACATGCATAACCAGATTAGACTTAAATACATAATTTTAGGCAACAAAAATTTATTGAGTTATAATATGAAACAAAAATAAAAATAATGTGGAATATTTTTTATAGATTTAATCACTTTGGAAATTACCATCCAATTTTAATAAACAACGAACAACACAATAATAATGCTACACTACTTCTTATATATCAAGTAATTTCAATTCATGATACACTGTAAAAAAAATACTGAAATTTACGGGAAAAGTACCGGCAGCAGAGTTGCCGGGACTTTTCCGTTTCGTTTAGTATTTTCCCGTGTATTTACAGAAGTTCCGTTGTTAAAATTTTCCATTTTGCATTTCCCCGTGTATCCACCGTAGAATATAAAGTTAAAATTAAAACTAATCCACTATTAACAGTAAAATATTTAGTTTAGTTTAGTTTGAATTATCGTCGCACTAGAGCTACACGAGGGCTATTGGCGACGGGCGTCGTATTTTAGAACCAGTCAAGTGACGAACAGTAAAATATAATTGCCACAATTACATATTTTTTCAAACTTAGAAGAAACTATTTTAAAAGACAACAAACTGTTAAATATTAAATTATAGTGATTTAGCACTTTGACTTTACATATTAAAATTACTTTAAAAGAAAAACAGCAAGTTACAAAAATGTAATGCATCATTACACAAAAAATAAATTTATCTTTCAATGTAAAACATTCTTGATTAATAACCAGAATATAAGACACAAATATGCATCGTTAAAATAATACTTTTTACTATAAAGAAGTAGAAATTATAAAGTTTTCACTAATGTTTTTTTTTAACAAGTAATAACTAAATAATTTTATAATAATATTATATGTATCGGTTGAATGAAGAAACCAAAGCAATTTATAGAAAACATTTTTATTTCAACAGAAAAAAGTATTACATTACTTACACTTACCTTGATAAATTTTTTAACAAATTAATCCAAACCTTTCCAACAAAAAATGTTGTTTCAGAATTTCCAGCACACATATTTTTAAAAACACTTTGAGCTATATATGAAAATGATTAAACATTACGTTTGAAATAATCGAATGTGAGAATATCGAACTGACGATAGGACTTTTTTGATAGCTATAATAAGACAACGACAACAATTCAATTTTCTGGTATGGAAGAGCAAAACAATTGACAGATGTTTTTCCGAATCAAATCCCGGGTTATTTTCACTGGATTAACTTGCAAGCGTGGAATATGTTTATTTTTCTTTTCAACTCTTCCGATAAAAATCAGCTGCACATTTTGTATCGCACACATCACCTGCTGGCGAAATTCATACGAAAGAGTGGCGTTATAAAATTATCTTCTTTTTTAGTTGACTTCTAGTTTAACTAGTGATAACTAGTTTTATACATTTATTTCTTTTTCTGAAAGCTATAGAAGCCTTTGCCGCAAAAATATTCCACAACGAAAAGAACACGAACAGAGAACTATTATTTTCATATTTTAATAAAAAAGGGAGTTGAGTAGTACTATACATTCTTCAAAAGTTTTTTTCAAACGATTTACAAATATTTAAAGTTGCTTTAAAAAACTATATTTAATTATTTAATGTGTTCTAATCGTATTTTCAGCAACAACTGTTTGTTTTACATACTATTTGCATTTTTATTATACGATTTTTATCAAACTGTTTGATAGAAGTTTGCGAAAACAAAGCGCTCTTTGACTGCGCTAAAGCTCAATTCAAGAACGTAGTGTAAATTGGCAGCTAAAAAGCAGTTGCAATAGTAAACAATAGCTACCCCTTCAGGAACATGTCTAATAGCACACAAACCTGAATATATATGTCTACCAACCAACCAACATGTCTAATAGGGTATTTGACTAAATTTTTTTTATTGGCTTAAAATATGCTTATGCCAAAAATATTAGACCCGTATTTTTTCTTTTTTTCAAATACCCCATAAAAAGGCAGAAAAATGAATTTTAAAATTAGGACGAAAAATCACTCCCGAAAACGCTTCCTGGGTGTCACGTGGTATCTGTGATGTCACTAGTGACTATAAACAAACTTTGAAACACCACATTAGAATCGATTTTAGGCAAATTTGAAATATCCGCTTCTGTAAAAAGCCTTACATTATCTCAATATTTATTATTTCAAGAGTAAATTAGATTAAATCAAGTTTAATCAGAAAACAAAAAACATCACTCCGGTTTGTTTATAGTTACTAGTGACGTCAGCCAAACCGTTGTGTTTGTGATCACGTGATGATCACGTGAAAAAAATGCCTTTTTAAACTGATTTTTTTAATGATTTAAAGATTTATTTCGCAAAAAAATTATATGCATTTGTTATTTTTGACTTTCAACTATAATTTAAATAATATTGGAAGGTATTTTGGCGATGCAGTCAAGTACCCTATTGTGGAGACAACATCTGTCTTGTATGTGTGTGTATGTCGTGTCCTTCTTGATGATGGTTTATAAGCGGGTCTTTGTGACCAAGCACACAAGCCCGAAAATATATGTCTACCAACCAACCAAGCTAAACAATAGCTATAATTTCGTTCTATCTTCATAATACTGCATGGGTCGTTTCTAGGTCGGCAGTTATTTTATTAGGAATAGCCCTCATGTAGCTCTAGTGCGACGCTAGTTCAAACTAACAGTGGATTGTTAGGGTTTTATGTTGAAATATCGTCACACTAGAGCTACACGAGGGCTATTGGCGACGGGCGTCATAATTGAGAAACACAGTCAAGTGACGAGCCGACACATGAGAAGGCATCCAACGCAATTTTTTAACGTCAAGGTCATCTGCAGCTTTGTGACTTTGGAGCATATTTAAAGTGCACTTCCTCTACACGGGGTATTATTCCGAAGAATAATTTTTAGCTGCACAGACCGTTTATAGGTCAGCAGTTATTTTAACAATACTCGGTCCCAAACTTGGAATCGTTCGCATACAAAGGCAAGCGGCTTACTGACTGGGCTCTCCAGCCTTTTGCTGAATTTGTAAAATAAAGTTTAGATTGATGTTAAACATGTGATTTTCTTAACACATATATGTGTGTAAATTAAAAAAAAAACTCACCATACTGGGTAAAATGCTTGATATTTTCATGTTTACACATAACTATGTGTTTTGACCATTTGTCAATTTACATGCCTCTCGTTTACACATACAAATGCGCAATTTGGTGACTCATGTGTGTAATTCTTGAAATATACCCATAATCGTGTGTAAATTTTCAAGTTTACACATTTAGTTTTTAGAGTGTATAGTATAAGAATTTGAAAAAATTATATTTGAAATTATTGTAATTGGTAAAAATATGTAAAAACTTGTTTAATATTTCATATAGGTTGGTGGGAAGTTGCAAATAAACATTAAAAAATTTATGGACAATAGATTCTTATGATTATATTGAACTAAAGCAATATATAGTTCTTAATATACATATTCGTCGTTGTTCCTATAAACTTTATAAGAGAGAATATCATAAATTTTTAAAAGTATCTTACACTACAAAAATTATACATATAAACAATGCGAGATTTTTTTTTCAATTCGGATTATATAATTTAAAATACTACGCTGTCTAAGACAAAAATAGTTCTTCCATTTTATTAATATAAAATGTAGCTATTCTATATCTATAAGTTGCTATCATAGTAAAAAATATTTTGAAAAAATTGTTGAAACATTTGAACTTACAGAAAGGGCATTATTTAAAAGCATTAAAATTCAAAATGAAATGTTACAATAACTAGCTTTTTCCAGGACCCCTATTTTCATATGAACAAATTTCAAATTTATGCTTCAATACAATATAAAATATTTCTTAAATATACCCAGTTATAATAATTTTCACACAAATAAACACATTATAAATAACATCGACAAAAAAAATCATAATTACCTTAACGCTTGTAGTTGAAGATGATGAAAATATTCCACAATATTCAGTCGTACACAATATACGACAACAAATTACGATTTGAGAATCTCTGCATCCAAATTCAGTTTTTGTACTTCGAAAAATACGAATTAAAACCGAATGTTGAGATAACGGTTTGATAAAAACTGAAACCTTGTGGCTACTTTCGTCCTAATCTTGACCCGCGACAATTGAAGAGCTTAGTGAAAGAACGTGCTAAGTGACATTTTTGAACAAAATTGAGATTTTTGTGCCAATGAACTTATTACTAACTTCTTTAACTATGTCAACGGTTTCAATGATCTGGTCTGACTCCGTCAGACCAGATTGGAATTAGTAACAACAACAACAACAACAATAACAAATTTCCACTTTTTCATAAACCTTAAGTTTCGTACATTTTTTACGGTTTGCAAGTTGCCTTTTTAACAGATCTGAGTGCAAGCTACAAACTTTAAAGCTCATTTTCTCGTTTTCACTTATTTGTCACTTAATAGTTCTTCTACTAAGCCACTTGCTTTGAGTTCGAGTTTTGCGGGATGGGGTTATGTGCTTGAAATAGAATAGACCGTTGAGTTAGTTTTAGTTTATCATTAGTTTGTTAGGTTTATTTATAAAAATAATTCATTTCAATTTGAGTTCCAGTTTTGAGGGTTAGAATTATGCTGAAAAGCGCTTGAAATATAGACCGTTGAATTAGTTTGAGTTTGTTATTCGTTTGTTAGTTTTATTTATAAATAATAATTCATTTTGAGTTCGGAAAATTAAGTTTAGATGAAGTTGTTATGGTAATTAAAGATTTGTAAGTAAAAACAATTATTTATTTAATGACATGAAAATTTAGGCTGTAGACTATTTGAAATATTATACATACTTGTACATAGAAATATACGATAAATATGTTTCCCCTGGATTAAATTTTAATTCTTACATTTAACTATTATTATTTTATTATACCATAAACTATTATAAAACTATTATTGTGGATTGGGTTTTTTTTATTAACTATTTTTATATTATACTTATTCAGAAAAAAAAGAAGCTTTAAAAAAAGCAATGCTTTCTTTCTTGTGTTCATCAAATAATATTAAACCACTAATAAAAATAAATAAATGTCGAATAATTTATTTACACACAGACCTTATACTGAATTAAAAGACTCTAGAATAATAATAATTGTTGTTGTTATTATTAATATTATTTGTAGTTAGTTAATATTTTAATACGGTAAGCAGTAATAAAATAGAAGTGTAAATGCTATTGTAATGTAAACTACTGACTAGCAAACTATAAAATTAAAATACGTTAGACTAAAATTTGAACGAAAAATGTATGCTAGTAATATTATAAAATATTTTTCGAAAATTTATTTTTGAGTTCAATTTAGTAAGCTTTACTATTTTTGTTGTTGAAAGAAATGGGTTTGCTTTTAAAAATGTTTTCGCTAGTTTAAAAATATAAAATCAATAAAACACACATAAAAAGTAATGTAGAGCCTTTTCAATTTCCGATTTAATTGGAAGTTTTTTTTAATCATTTTTTTTACAGATTACTTGGAAAGCGCTCACTGTTTTCGTCGGGTCTCCGTTCACAGTTGCGAGCGTTACTATAACTCTATGGTTACTATGGTGGCACAAGCTGGTGACCCACAAGTTCCAAATACAGAAGAAGAGAACACTCACATTTGCTGGTATGGAAGGCTCTTACAGGCATTTCAAACATTCAGATTTAAAAATGTATTAAAAATATATGTATTTTTTAATATCTAAATAGTTGTTTATATTGAGTACGTTTTAAAAATTAGAATTTTTTTTTAATCATAGAAAGTTATTAATTGGATAGGCTTAGTAAACAATTATTCCTCTAGTTTATTGATATAAGGAATTAAACAAAACATCCGATATTTTAAAATAATTTTTATAATATTTAGGAGTCTGATATATGCATTAGTTTTTAAGTATAATTGAATGCAGTTTAAACATTTAGTTTAACTAAACTACAACAATAAATAATACAAAGTATCTAAAATTGAAAGGACCTATCTGAAATCACAGAAAAAGATCTAATCACAGAAAGTATCTCATTAATTAAATGTAACTCTTCTTAGCGTAGGTTTTCAAAATTATAAGGGCCAAAGCCTGATGTGCCCCTTTCAGCTTATGAGACCGGATTCAATGATTGCATTGCAGCATTTTAATCCATTGTTCAAAGTGACGTCAGTGTCGGATGTACCCGAGAATAATTATTTTGAAAATATTCAAAACTTTTTTAAATGCTTCTTTTTGTATAAAAAGTATTGATAATTGTGGTTTATATTTGAAGAGTAAGTAAACATTCAACGCTCAATATCTCCAACATTGACTTAAGCCACTTCTACACTCAAACATCAACACACAGGACTTAGTTAGCTTCGCGAAACATATAAGCAAAAGTGGCTTAAGTCAAAGTTGGAGACATGGGGTTTTGAATGCTTGCTCCTGGGCAATTCCATACGTGACGGAATGACATTTTGAATCGTAGAATTGAAGTAAAACAATTACCACGAAGCTATTTTCAAAGCAAAATTGGTTTTTCAGTTTATATATTACTGTTAATGATTAAAAGATAATAAAAAAAAACAACGTTGAAATTTTTTTAAAGTATTTTTTTTATTTCATTTTTGACTAACTTCTTTTTGTGTGACGGAATGACATTTTTGCAACCACGACTGCATCCTGGTACTTAAAAATGGAAACTTTTGTGAATTAAAAATACATTGAGTTTTTAAATTAATGCATATCTTAAATATGATATATAAGCTATGTAAAATAATAATTTAGAGCAACCTACCTGTAACATGGTTTAAGTTATTAAGGGGATCGGACACCCCCATTCCCCGTCCTACCTCGATCGGGCTGGCTAATGCTAAGTCTAAGGGGAAAAAATGATTTTTTTTCCGATGAAAAGCAATGAAATTATAGGAATAATTTGATGCGATTTTTTTTAATTCATAAAACTCCAATTAAATTGTGATTTCTTAAGGCTACTTTTTTAAAAAAGTTATTTACTTTTTTTAAAATTGAAATTTTATTTTTAGCGAAATATTTAAGTTAGTTAAAAGGTGAAAAACCGAACAATTTTCTTTCTGGAACAAAATTTCAACATTTTTTTACTAATACAATATCTTTAAAGTTAAATTTAATTTTTTTAAGTAAGGGTTTTTGCGGAACTTTTAAGGTAAGTGTTTGAAAATTGGCTGAAACAACGCCTCCACACAGGCCACGCCTTTCAGGAAACTTTCGGGGGTCAGAGGTCAAAAACTCGTGGTTGGGAAGCGCACTTGGGGGTCTATCTTTGGGGGTTGTTATCTATTAGGGGTTCTTTTTCAAAAGAATCTTTGAAAGAAGATCTGGTGTTCCTTGTTTGTTAGATTGCTGGGTTTTTTTTTTTGCTTGCTGTTAAGAAATGCTTATTTTCTACTCTGTGATTGAGAGGTGTCGTTCTAGAGTCCGTCATTCCACTGCGCTCATAACGTGTAGTTGGTTGCCGCCATGATTTGATTTAAAGTTGCCTTAGCTTATTGTACTGTTCTGTGTTATAATTTGCATTATAAAGATTATTTTAAAATAAGTTCAAGCTGAAAAAAGATTTTAGGATTTTAGTTTCGATAAAATTCTTTTACTATTTTTTTTAATTATAAATTTAATTTTAATTATAAATATTTGTTTACTATGCATTTTACAAAATTTTCTCAATGAAATTTTCTCAACTCCATTGCGTATCATTCAAAGAGTCTGATAATAAACGCCACAAATAATATAGCAGAAGAGTTCAACTCAATAATTGCCAAGTTCCTGGGAGGCAAAAGAATAAATTATTGCCTCGGTGAATCCTACAAGGCTCGATGCAATGCGACAGCCGTTTCTCACAACACGAGGACACCACTTTCTGAAGTTTTAGGAGTTGTGAAAAAATCTCGAGTGGGAAAGTTTGTTCAAAAATACGAGAGAAGTATGTCCCGTATTCGTGCAGCAGCCGCAAAACGACGCAAAAAAAAGATGTCAAGGAAAACTCTTTTCCCAAATACTCCCAGGGACTCCAAAAGCTATGGTCCCCAATCCGAAAAACCAGACATGCCCGAAGAACTATATTCGGAAAAGAAGGAGCGGTTTTTGACAACACTTCAAGTAACAGCTGAGCGAAGAGATAAGATTGAATAGGAGACGAGGCTGCAGAGAGATTCCCCGGCTTGGATTCACGAGCGGAGAAAGCGCCTCACCGCCTCACATTTCGGTTCCGTATGCATTCGGCTGGCACATACCAGTTGCAAGAACCTAGTCAAAGCCATTCTGTACTCCAATTTCGACAACCGAGCTCTCAGGTAATGTTTTATCTTACTAAAAAATTATAAACTCGAAAATTATAATTTATATCATTCCTGGCTTCAAAAATAAAAAGTGAAAGTGTCGCGCGGCAATAACTTCTCATACACCCTCTTCATTTAGCGTCATTTAATTACTTGCATTTCAGCTAAGTTTAAAAAAATAATATACTTTGGAAACAAAAATAAAATTCCCAATAACACTAAAAAAAAATATAACAGAAAAATATTGTAAAAATAGTCAATAAACTAAACAGAAGTATTAAAAATAAATCATATAAATTTGCTTTGAATATATAACACATTATAAATAGTGGTATTACAATATGTATTATTAATATGGCATTTTCTCAACAGGTATGGACGCGAGCACGAAAAGGATGCTATACGCGAATTGGAAACAAAATTTGACATAAAAGTTTCAGAATGTGGCCTTTTCGTCAGCACCGGTTCTCCATACTTGGGAGCAACACCCGATGGATTGGTGGATGACGACGGTCTAGTAGAAGTAAAGTGCCCGCAGTCATGTGAAAGTCTCACTCCTGAAGAAGCGGTCACTGCACGGAAATTCACTTTCTGGACATTGGACAAGAGGAACAACATTTCCATAAACAAAAGACATAAGTACTTTTTCCAAGTCCAAGGCCAGTTGCAAATAACTGGCAGACAATACTGTCTCTTTGTACTTTGGACCAGAAAAGGAATAAAAGTAGAAAAAGTTGTAAGAGAGGACCAATTTTGGGAAACTTCTATGCGATCGAAGCTAGAGACATTTTATTACGATTGTCTGCTTCCTGAAATCATAGATCCTCGATTTACTAGGTCGATGGATATAAGAGACCCCCCTTCGATTCTAGACGCAATGAAAAAGAGAATCGACGCACAAAAAAGAAAAAAATAATTTTTAAATATGATTTATTTTTTAACTGGAGGACTGTGACGGAATGACTAAAAGTTTCATAAACATAGATACTAAATTAAAAGTGTGTAAATCAATAAATTTAATATTTTTTTATGATCTAGAATAATAAGATATTAAATATTACATTATTTACATATATTCACATGTGAAAGGTTTTTCAAACACTTATCGAGGTCGATTTCCAACTACTTGAAATGCTGCTGAATTTGCAGAAAAAACAAATCTTTTTTATCCACTAGACATCGATCTTCTTTTTCGGGAAATGTGAACACATATCCTTTATCGTCCTACCTTCTTAAACCATAATTGGAATACATTTTTATTTTACATTTTTTATTGCTCGAGATTAAGACTCATTTATTGTAATTATTGAGAGAATCAATTATTGATTCTTGTCTTGAAAATGAAATCTAGTAGTTTCTATTTTTTTATACAAGTTAAGTTAGCAATTTTTAGGACTCAAGGATAAGCATATTTCTGTTTTCAAATAAAGTAATGATTTAAAATGTTCTTAAAAAATTAAAATTTTAGAAATCCTTTTAGCATATCAGATTAAAGAACCTATATATAAAGAACAATTATTCTGCCACCAATTTAATGTCTGTGCGCAAGTAGGTTTTTTTTGTTATTAGTCTATCTATAGTTGCTTAAAGAAATTTAAGAATTGCAAGATGTTGTGTGTGAAATTTGACTTTTTGAAAGAGTCAATAGCGTAAAAACTAATTTCGAAAGAATTTAAATTATGTTTTTTCTTGTTAATTTGTCTAGTAATTATCATAGATACTTGAACATGTTTTCTTTAATATTTGATTTAACAATTTGCTGATGTCTTAAATATCTGAACAGAATATCCTCCAAGATTTCTAAAACTAAACTGGGACTTTCAAATCAAATTATAGCAAAAATTAAAATATTTGTTTGGTAAGGTTGTAATGTTAAAAGAAAGATTTTTGATGTCTCAGAACTATGCCATTACTTCATTTTGTCTTTTTAATTATGCTTTTTTGGGCATAGTAGATGCTGAAGCAAGGTTCAAGTATTGTTTACTTATTGCTATATGTTTAGTGTGAGAACTTATCAGATTATATATTCTATCTTGAAAATTTGTTTTAATAATTTATTGCATCACTCGTTCATATTTAACTTTGCTGCCCTGTCTCTAGTGTTCAGATTCCAAAACTGTATGTATATCGTATATGCATTCATAGTAAATAAGCTCAAGACTCCAATATTCATTAAAATGATATACCCCAGACCAAAAAAGTATTTTGATGTCAATTGTTTGATGTTTTTATAGAGAGAGAATAAAGGCATATTTTTTTCAGGTATGGAGAATTTACCCATTGTTTTAAATGGTTATCAAGATAAAATAGTCTATTCTACACTAGGCATCATGCGATTCAAGGTTATATTAGGTTTAAAACGAGTCACTTATAACATTGTATCTTGAAGATCTTAATGTGTTTTTTGGAGTGTGCAGAAACTTTTTTATATTTATTTTAGTCACAATATGTTATGTACATATATTGAATGCATTTTAAATTTGCCTTTTTACATTAAATTGTATAGAAATTAAAAAAATTTAGCCTAAAATTTGCCCTTTATGTACCAGACCACACACACACAATGAAAAGCTCAAAATGAACCCATTCAGTTTCATTTGGTTGTTAGATCTATGCCACACTAGGTTAAATAGTTTGCTGTGACACTTCTCAAGAAAGACTTGTTATTTGGTACGTACAAAATCGTTCGACAAAATAAGAACTCCTCGTAACTTCTTGTTTAATTTTTATTGACATTAATGGTTATTCAAACAAGCGTGAAAGACATCATCCAAGCGGGTTGTCTTTTGATGGTGTTAATTAACATTAATCTACCAACTCATTTGGACAGTTGACGGTATTTTGAGCATTTATACTAACAACAAAAACAATGCATTTAAATAATTACAGAAAAAACATGAAATTTTATTAATATTAAATTGCATACTTGTAACTATTTTTTTTAAATATACAAGTAACTTATATAAGTTACCTGAATAAGTGTTGAATAATATTGGTGGTTACATGTGCATGACCAGCATAACACGTGCTAAAATACTTACACATGATTCAGTAATGCTACTTTTATGATGTATACCCGCCTAGTGGACTTTAAATAGATATCAAAATTTTGTTTATTTTTAACAAAATAAATCTGCTAACTTAGGCATCTGTGTGGCATTACTTTAGCATAGAATTTATACAAAATTTCTGTTAGAGTAACACCTTAGACATTAATTCAGAAATTTTCTTTAGGAATCCAAAAAGAAATTTAGAAAACTAATTTGTTTTTAAATGTTAGTGACTATTAATTTAAAACAAGTAAAACTCTTAGAAAGATAAAACATTTTATTGAGTTGTACAAAAACCTGTACATAAAGTTTAGAAAGTGGTATAAAGGCACACATGTAGACAAAAATTCAAATATAATGTACATTTACAATTATAAAAAGTTTCTTTTTACAAAAATATTTTTTTAATAAAGTTAAAAAATATTTATATCAAATACTGATATGTTTTTAAGTAGAATGTAATGAATTAACGGTTAACAAAGAATACAGATCATTTTCTTCTGAAGTAAGGCACTAACTTATAATTCAAATTATACATATGTATATTACAAAATTGTATATGTAGTATGAAACTAACATTACGATAAATGAGATTCTTTTCAGGATTAAAATACATAAAAATATTTTTATGTACATATTAAAAATATATATGTACTAAAAATATTTTAAAACTCTAGTACGAATAGCACACATTTTAAGTACAATATGAATGACTCTTAAATTTACTGATACATAATGCAACATTGCAATAGAACATAAAAACATTAAAGAGACGAACAATATGACTATCTTGAGCGGATTAACAAAAACACATAAAGACATTCAATAATCTCAGTGGCTGAACAGCAACTTTTTCAAAAAAAAAGTTGAGACAGCATTGCATATTTATACAATATACACTTTGTACTGGTTTTGTGGACAGGAAGATTGTGCTTCTTGCAGAATTCTAATCCGAGGTCCCATTGGTATGCCCATCTTCTGCAAGCGCTCTTCTGTTAAATACGGTAGTTCCTTTATTCCAATTTTCTCGTTCTCAAAATTAGTAGCATATTTCTAAAATAAATAAAAGTTGAGAATGTCAGGAATGAAAAGCAAAAACATTTTCCATAATACTCAAAAACAATTGTCTTAAAGAAGTAAATAATGTAAGAAAATAACTAAGGTCTAGGGGCCCAGGGCTCTTGCTCTATTCAGTTTATGAAAGCACAGTTGATTCTAGTTTTTAAAGTTTTTGCTTGAAGTGTACTTTTCTGTTGTTTTTCTGACTTTCATTGTACAATAAAAATGATAGTGCTATATTAGTTATGTGTATATTTGTCTAATTAAAGATAATGCATGTCTAGAGTACTCGGGAACCCAAGTGGTTTTTAAGGGATTTTTTCAAAAGCATGAGAAATACAGTAAAATTTCTTTATAACAAATATCATTACAATGAAATATCCAGTATAACTTATCCCTAGTCCCTTTTGAGATGCCATTACAGTAATGTTGTAAAATTCCCATTTTAACAAAGTGACTAAACCTTATAATTTCATTATTGATAAGGATTTAAAGACAACAAACAAGTTTAAAATGGGTTTGTTCAGCACTATTGTCACATGTAGGAGAAAGGGGGGGGGGGGATCACTACTGTACTTTTATTTTTCTGCTAATCCCCCCTCCAAGAGTGCCCAAAATTGCTATTCAATGGGTCAAACATATGTAGTGACCAGTAAAATCCCATTTAAATTCTCTAATGATAGCCTTTCATTATGACACTTCGAGATTATGGTTATGAAAAGAAAATATATATTCATTTTGAATTTCTAACCTCCTTCAAAAATCATGCCATTGTTACATTTTTTTTTGGATAGCCGGAAAATGGTTAAAAAACGGTATCTCAAGGTTTAATCCACAGTGTTAGAAAGTCTGAATAAAATACACTTACCTCATAACCCAGACGCTTTAAGAATTGTCTTATCAGAGGTGGTTCATCTCCAAAAAACCTAAAAAATTACAATGCAATATAACAAACAAAAATATCACAATATACACTAATTTATACCCGTGGTACATTGCTTTGAATGGTATGAATTAGTATAAAAATATTCCTAGAATACTTTCTACAAGTTAGATAGTAAAACAATGTAGATTAAAAATTACGTAAAATGTAAACTCTTTAAAATGTATAAAAAAGAATTTTTAGAAAATAAAACACTTTCCATTATTTATGTCCAAAACTAAAGTTTTTTGCACAGAGAAAGAATTTAATTTTTATTCTCTTCTCTGGAAAGTAATTTGATTTCTACAATGTCTTTCGGAAAGGATGCTTGATAGGTGCTCTAAGTTATTCTAGTGTTTATAAAAGACGTTTGTTATCGAAACTTCTATGCATCTTTTACGAACGATTACGTAAATAGTTAATAATAATAATTGGTTAAAATAACAGCAATGCAGAGCCAGTTGCTAGAATACTTTGGTAGAATAAAAGTAAAGCAAATAGTTATCTAAACAAAATGTACACACCTTGTTACACATGAAAAAGCAATAAGAAAACTTACTTAGTTAATTTTTTAGCTCTGGACGGATTAAGTAGCTCTAAAACTTCTTTATGAAAATTATCCCAATCCTTATGCATTGCTAGGGGATGTCCTTTTGCAGCTCCAACATTTGGATGGCAACCTTGAGCGAGCTGCATCAGCCGCAAACGTTCTTGAACCCATGTAACATCTTGGCGCATATTTTCCAATTCTTGAATAAGTATATGTTGAGTTCTCATTTCAGAGGAAAGGTGAGCAACACTACGAGCCAATGTTACCACATGACTTTCTAACCGTTGAAGACGTTTACTGGCAGAACTAAAATATTGATATATGATGTATATAAGTATACATTTTAAAAATTATCTATATTTAAGGGTTTTACAGATAATTATTGAATGGTTAATTTACAAACTAGATGTAGACATTTCAAAATTTAGTAGTAGGAGTATTCAATTAAGGCAAAAATAAATAAGAGAAAAGGCTAAAATCTCACAAAATGCTTCAAAAACTAATTTTTAAAATCCCAATGGGAAAAAAAACACTATAAAATTAATTTGAATTTAAGGGAATCCTTTTAAGGAAACACAGTACCAAAATACTTATTTTGGATATCTACAAAAACAAAATCAGTTTTTTCTTAGGTATTGTTTACCAACAACTAAACATATATTTCAAAAGCATATAAAAATAAATTTAAAAAAATTTCAATTAAAACAAGATTGGATTTAAAAAAGAATTAGGCACTTTTCAAACCCTTAAACCACCTACAGTCTTGAGAAAACTATGATACTTTTTTTAAAACAAAAGATGTTCTTTTAACAATTACAGACAAAACAGTGGATAGATATTAAGATAGCAATCCAAGACATTTTAATTGAAAAAAAAAATTATAAATATAAAATACCTTATTTCATCTCGAAGGTTTGTGACCAACATAATGCATGAAAATAATGAATCGTAGCTCTAACTTTCCCCCCCCAAAAAAACATTAGGGATTTAAGTACATTGCATGAACTGACAATATTCAAACCGAGTTAATTTAAGATTAAGTTTCCATTCTTTTTTCAAAAGATAAGCTACAAATATACTTAATAACATATTTCTTAAATAAGATACAATTAAGAAAATTTATATATTTGGATACTTTGTCTCCAAAAATTAGAAATATTTATTTAATCATAAAATATTCTACCTGGATCTACATTCCTTAGTTCTCCTCTTTTCAGAAAAACCTCTTTTATCCACAAAACTGTGATTACTTCGACTTGCAGAACTCCGTGCTGTCAATGAAGATAAACTTCCATGAAGTTTTCTACGTGACTGGCGTGAAACATCTAAAGAACTTGCAAATGCAGTAGCTTTTGCAGAATTCTTTACACCAAGTAAGCGAAGTATCTATATAAAAAAATTAGTACAATAAAAAAACTTTATTTAGGATGATAACATGAGGATATCAAAAATAATAGACACAAAAGAATTAATATTAAAACTTCTTTAAAAAGAACTCTGCAAACCATATTGCTTACATATTTATGCTATAAAGCAGGGATTGGAGTAACGCGTTACTTGTAACAGTTACTTTTTTTGGGTAACGCCGTTACATTTTTCAGAAAGTAACTGTAACTGTAACGTAGTTACTTCGGTAACGTAGTTACTTCGTTACCGCTAAGGTAACGAAGTAACGAAAAATATCGTTACTTTTCCGTTACTTTACGAAGGCTGTCTGATACCAATTTTAAAATTCCACTCCTAAGAGAGAATGAAACATTTCGCATTCCCGAAATAAGAGCTTTTCTTGGGATGGTAAAAGTAAAGAATATAATAGAATTATCCACTTTGGCTGCTAGAGGCGTGACGGGCTTTCAGACAGAATTGTAACAGTATGAATGTTTTTCCTTGTCTGTTTACCTTTTTAAGTATCACATTATAAGCCCCGCACAATTACAGGCATCTACGGAAAAGGGTTTTCAAATAAATCACGCTAAATGCCAAGCAGGTTGGATCCCTCAGTCCAAACCCCTTTGTGCCCCCCTGCCTGAATGGGTTCTACAACAATGACCAAGTCCTTCCTCTCGAAGAGGGGTGGTGAGGGAGGAGACAGCGATTTCACATTCATTCTTGAGATACCCCTATTTCTGTCAGTACCTACCCGAGTGTTTACAGATGGACTCGTATCAGGGTAAAGGATTAAAATTAAATATAAAAAATGTTTATTAATTATAATTTCAGTGTTTTGTTTGAGCTTATGTTTCGTTTATCGTGGTTCTCTTTGAAAAATGGTAAGATGGCTAAATTTAAATTTTTCTTATAACTTGAAATTTCGAAAAGTAACTGTGATTCATTACTTTTTTTTAAAAGTAACTGTAACGCGTTACTTTTCATATGAAGTAACTGTAACAGAGTTACTTTTTTAATTAAGTAACTGTAACAGAGTTACTTTTTAAAAGTAACTTTCCAATCCCTGCTATAAAGCTTTATTGATAATACAAATAAGAAATATAATCTTACTTCTGAATACATTGTTTCTAAACCTTCAAGTTGTTTTCTAATCATATTAACTTCATTGGGCTCCATAGTACTAGCAGTTGCACTAAGATCACTACTATAGTCATCATCATCATCTAACAAGCTTTCCATATCTAAACCGGTGGTAGTTGAAGTAAGCTCTGCATCTGCATTATCAAGATAACAGGGAAATGCTGTAAACACAAATGTATATTACAGTACATAGTAATTAGTAGTTTAATTGGTAAAGAAAGTCATAAACATCATATAAATAAAAAATATTTCAATACATAGAAACCTAAATACTTTTAATAACGAAACTGTTTTGCATCAAATTTTGTAAATATAATGTTTTCAATGTACAACCTACATTATAGTTACATACTATAATCATATGAGCTGTCTATTAATTTAATTATCTGTAGTATTTTACACACTTAAAATAACACTACCCATAACAGCATATTCACATCTTAAAATATAAGTGAGGAGGATATATAGGAATATTGTTTCAATTAGGGTAAATTTGTGTTTTTTGCAGTGCGGGAAAAATTTTCATTTCATATAGTTCCTTACAACATGTTAATATATTGGCATAGTAACATTAATATAAAATAACATGCATTTGATATGGATTAGACCAGCCTATATTCCTTATATATCCATTCATATAATTTGCTCCTGTCATCAAATGGATTTCTTGACAAAATAAATGCGACATTAATTTTTTTAAAAACCAAGGTATAATATGAAAAAAAAACTATTACCCAATTGGCTTCTGGAATGGTGCCTGGATGGTGGTGAGCTGTTACATTTTCGTGATGAGCAATTACCATGAACAATTCCAAGCCTGTGGCTGGATGAAGCTAAAGCCTTGGTATACTGTGAACTTTTACTGCTACGATGTCTGCTGGAACTCTGATTAATACTGGTAGTGCGCCTAACCCCATTTTTCTTTCCAGATGCAGATTTTGAAGGTTGAATTTCAAATTTTTGCTGATGCTCACTAGATTTACTGTAACTGTTTAAAGCTGAAGCACTGAAAACAAAAAAAATTGACAAGCATATGTTAAAGAGATTAACATTTAAGTAATATTTGAACTTAATTTTTAAAGCATGCTTTTGCATCAGTAATAATATATCGATACATAAATCTTCATCAAAACATAAGTTGTTTGAAATAATGTAGGATCAATGAGTTTTCCAAACTATTAAAGGAATTACTTAAAAAACATTTATTAAAAGCAAACAAAAACACAAGCTAGTATAAACAAATGTCTTTAGGATATCGACTTTATTGTGATATCAAAAGAAAAAAATCATTTACATAATACTAATTTTGTTCCAACTTTTTAAAACTAAAAAAAAATAATTGCAAGTTTTTTTTTAAGTAAATAGAATAATACCGATAATAATACCGATAATTAAATATATCTTAACTAAAAGATACAATAGACTACTTTTGATTTTTATGGAAGCTTAACAATACCTTAAAGATAACTTGTATTTGGCTCTTGATGACAATTTTGGAGAATTTTCTGCACTTTCAGGTGATGGTACTGGGGAAAGTGGAGGTAAAGGTGGTGTAAGAGAAAGACTTTCACTTGTTCCATCATCTATTTCCTTATCACTTTTTGGCCTACAGGATCCAGAAGCAATAGGTGTTTCATATATATGCCTGATTTTATTTCCTTGAAATTCCTCTTGGTACCGTTTGTCTTGTGTAGAACGATTTTTCTTGCCCCAGATAGCTCCGTTTGTACTATGATCAGAGTCAATACTTGTATCAAGATTACTTGCAGCACTAACTCCACTACTGTGAGGAGAAACAACACTTTTAGAACCATGCATACTACTATGCATTGTGCCTCTACCCGATTCTGAGGACGACTTGTACATATCTGTTGCGTCACCACAATCTGGAGTGCTAGCTGGTAAAGGGGCTGTAGCAGTTGTTTCATTGTCAGTATTTGGTAATGCAGCTTCACTAGGAGGTCTTGCAGGAAGATTCGAAGGAGGCTGGTTGTCTGCAGAGCTTTGTATTCGTTTGGCATAATATGAACCATCATTAGTTCTAGTAGACTGTTCTGAAGGTTTTGGAGATAACTCCAGTGCTTTAGCAAAACTTGGGAAAGGTGTGATACCAGCACAAATAGCTTCACAGTTTGCTGCTACTTCCAATTTTTTTTCTTGAGAAGGTCGTCCTATAACCTCTTTTGGCACTAACTTATCATAATCATAAGTAGATTTTATGTTGTTGGAGTAAGAATTCTGCAAATCAGAAAAATGTATTTATGTTAAAATTTATGAAATCTTATTTTATTTATACTGATTTTATAGATTTTTAGTCATTACTTAAGACATTAAAAGAATTTTTTAAAAATAATTTATACCAACCCTTGGATTCAAGTAATTAGTCCAGCTGATTCTTTGTTCACGAGCAAAAAGTTTATTACAAGTATCTCGCATTTGATCAGGATCAGTTGTGTCTTCTTGTTCAGAAAGATTTGGGGCAGCAAAAGGATGTCTGAAAATAGAGTATATGTTTTAAAATATATATAATTTTTGAAGTTTGTTTGATTAAATATGTTTAATCCAATCTTAACCCTCCAAGCGCCCGACCCGAGTTAACTCGCGAATATTTTTGTGCGCCTGGCGCCCGGCCCGAGTATACTCGGGTTGACCAAAAGTGCTTACCCCCACAGACCTCCGGTGGTGATAATTGGAGGGATGGGCTAAGTGTCAACCAGGATACCTCAACCCAGTGGGGGGTAGGTTGTAGCTTAATTTTCTCTGGTAGTAATTTATGGTTGCTGGAATTTTATTTTGTGCCAAATATAGATTGGCGGCAAATAGACTTAAATTTTGGCAATTTATTTTATTGTTTTATTTACAATGACAACAGTCGAGGAAAATAGATGTCTGCCACTCTTTTCACTGTAGTTTTTAATTAAATATAGAAGTCATCTTAGTTCACATGTCTTTGAAATTTTGGTACGATTTTATAAATTAGTGAATTTGAATTTGATTATTTTTCGAAGTTTTGATTTTTCTTACGAAAGTACAAGTATTTCTTTAATGTGTAACTTTAGATACACTTTTTTTCTATTTGTCTGGGTTTTTGCTAACTATTTATTGGCCAGATTTCAATTACCTTGATAATAATATAATACCTGCAAATAAGATTATGCGAAGTGAAAAAATGACTTAAAACTTTCTTACACCGTTTTAATTTTTAACTTTTTTTATCTTTTATATTTTTTCCCTTGACGAACCAATTTTGGTGCAAAAAAAAAACAAAAAAATTATAAGAGAAATAATAACTGATATTAGTTACACCACATTTCTATTAAATTAATTAAAATTCACATGAGAGTTATGATATAACTTGTTTGGTACTAATCAATGGATAATTGTGATAAATTGACAGATTTAAAATATATCCATTACTGACGAATCCACAAAGTTTGCTATAATGATAAGCCTCAGCCGGAAAAAGACAATAACTGTATTCAAGATTGCACACTTTTAGATTATTTTAATTTTTATGTAGATTATAAAGAAGAATTCTTTTGTGTAACACTTGCTGATTCAAAAAAGGTCGCTTATTTCTTATACTGCTTGAAGTTATCTCTCTACATAGCAAGAAAATTATAAAAATTTAAAATATTTATCTGATTCCTTTTTTAATTACTTGTATATTAGCAATTTATTTATGTCTGTGAATTTTTTAAAGGGTATCTTGCCTTTTAGATAAGGAATAAAATATCTAACATATTATTCACTGATTACGTTTTTAATAAACAAAAATTGCAAATGAAATGTCTTTTTCTCTATCAATTACGTTTTCATAAACTCATCTATTTTGAATGTGCGTCTTTCAATTCTGACGCTTCTTGAATACAACACAATAACGGGCAGGCAGGAGAGAGGACATAATGAAATGACCCTCCCATATGGTAAGTCGGGGTGATGGGGTTCAAGCTCCCTGAACCTTCTCTCCCCCTCCGCAGCTGCGCGCCAGGTACAGAGAAAGGCCTTAGGCTACCTTGGTAAGAGCTGGGCGAACGCTAAAAAAAGAAATAGTACATGCTTTTGAGCCAAACATGCCTCGTTAGATGTAAAGGAAACCAGATGAGTGTATCTCTAATCCTTAGGTGAAATTCCCGAACCAAAAAGGTTTTTGTAATTACGCTTCGTAGTCGGTTCGCATTCCTATTTGATCTTGAATAATGCAATATGCATTGAAATAGTCAGATAACGTTCAGATTTTTTCTGACACACCATAAATATTGGTATGCGTAGCAAGTAAATTATAGGAAAATTTAATGTGCATTTTTAATATTTTGAATATTTAAAATAATGAAATATTGAAATTGACAGCTATTATAAAATAATACTATCAAAATTATTATTTTAGAAAAAAATTACATAGATAAACTATATTTTCTAAATCTGTGTGAACTGAATTAGTTATTAGAATTTTTACACGCTTAGCAAATTTTGTTATAAAAATAATTTCATAATCTCAAGTATTTGTATTATATTTTAGTTAACTATATAATTTTTATGCTTGTTATTTCTTTAAAATAATTTTCAATTTTTCTGCGTACAATAAAATATGCAAAATATTTATTCCTCATTTTTGATGAGAATAAAAATTTTATTAATTTTTACGGAAATATAAGACAAAAAATCTTTTTTTCTATTTTGTTAAATATTTGGCTTTTGAAACCATTGTTTCTGGTTTCTGTAGACAGAAAAATGTAGTCTTTATGTAACAAAATTTTTAGTAGAAAGAAGGTCGGCTTTTTATTTGACAAATATGTGTCGCTTTTGGGGATTCGCATGCCATTGAGTGAAATTACTATTCGTAAACAACTATGTGGAACTAATTTGAAAAGTAAACAGTGTTCATTGCGCTGTGGTCACCATTGGGAACGACCATGACATAGGTCAATGGGTTACAATCAGAGCCAATTACAATAGCATCAGAGTATACTTTGCACATAATGGGGAAATGTGAGGGTATTTCACTTGGGTGTGGTTTGTTAGTACCTTAGGATTGTTCAAAGAATGGTGGTGATTGGCGGCCAGAAGTTTACTGTATATAACACTTATTTCAGCGAGTCGTAGTTTTCGCAAAAATGAAGCTATCGGTGAATTCGTGAGCTGAAACGTCAATTTTTTCACCGGAGCTGAATTTTATTTGAACTAAGCGAAAAGTTAAAACATTGGTAATGTTGTTGAAAAAGTAGTTATTTCTAACGTTATTAAATTTCTACAAGATAAAGAACCTATAGACCAGCGAATATCACGACTAAAGCCAATTCAGAATTCTTGGTTTATATGCATTTTTTAGCCCAACATGAAATGATTTTGAATGCTTCAATTAGGTTGGTAAAAAGAGTTTAAACTAATTAACTGCATTTTATTAGTTTCATTATTGTTTTATAGTTGAGAAATAGATATATAATATTCAAGGTATAGGTTACATTAGTTTCACAGTATAAGAAAAAGAAGTAATAGGGAAAGTACTGTTGGATTTTAAGATTTGAATAAATATTATGTTAGTTATTCGATTACTTAACTCGTCTAATTTATTTTGGATAGCAGTGCGAATAATTGCAAAAGAAGGCAATACGGAAACATCTACAGTCCCTCATGCATGCATTTATAATATGTGTTAATGCCATACTAACTCTGTTTTGTTTCGGCTAAGAAATGCAGAAACACATCGCGCGGGTGCCATATAAGAGAAACAGTGAACAACCACCAATATAATACAATAATTATAGTTTAATAGTCAAACTACATAATATATTAACACATAACTTTATTATCAATTTAGAGCGTTTCCACATTACTCTCACTTTTTCAAAAATCTAAAAAAGTACTTAACTTGTCAATTTATATTTTAATTTATTAAGTAAATAGTTGTTTTGACTTTTGACTTGATTTACTGTCTACCTATTTCTTTATACCTTTATAAAGACTGTAAACAAACTGTGCTTCCACATTTTCACTCTCTCCTATAATAAATTTATAGATACAGTAGAACCTCGATTGTCCGTCCCTCTTTTATCCGGAACTCTGTTAACCAACCGTTTCCAAGTTAGCATTAAAAATAATTCTACAATTAAGTCATTCTCGGTTGTTCACAAAAAACGCCAGTCTCAGAAATCTACAGTGATACCGAAATCGTGAAATTCCGCGATTCAAAAATCGAGAATCTCCGGTGATTGCAATTCTACGCTATTTCTAAAACCGGGAAATTCCGGAGTTTATGAAATCCGGAAAGTGCGGTGATTTTATGATAGCAAAACTTTGGAAAATAAATAAGAAAAAGCGAATTTCTACCAATTCTAAATTTTAAAGAAATTTCGGGAATCTCTAAAAATCATGAAACTCCAAGCAATATCTACTATAAAACAACAAAAAAAAGCACTTTTCATAGAACTCAGCACAGAAATTAAAAATAATGTTTTAGCACTTTGCTAGGAAGTCTAAGTTTCATTTAACACGAAAATTCTATGTTAAAAGTTTTATTTATTAAATGAAAATTCTCCATTATCCGGAAATTTTGGTTATCCGTTCTCCTGTCCCAATTAGATAGGATAATCGAGGTTCTACTGTACATGTTTTGCTGAATTGGTTCATAATTATTGCCAAGTATATCCAGTAAATGTCATACAGTGCTTTGTTTCTTTCCCCTGTCACATTTGCACTCGTAAAAATAATATATAAACTTATGCAATTTTTTCAGCATTCTAATTCTGCAGTCATATATATTTAATCATATTTAACAATTATGTTTTTTTTTGTTACATAATTCTGCCAAGTTTCACCTTGTTTTTAACTGCAATGAAAAGTTCAGAATTTACTCTTTCGGATACTGAAAAATCATTTTGCGATTTTACGAGATGCGATTTTACGAGATAATGATGGGTAAACTTTTATAAATGCACTACAAAAACTATGATATTTATATTTTTGTGATATCTGTTTAATCTTCGCTTTAGTACCTCATTTTAGTTATAATTAAAATAAAAAATTTAGTGGGAAAAAAGATGAAAATTTTAAAAATAAAGAAAGCCTTTTTCAAAAAAAAAATCCTCTTCGAACACTGAAGACCCTTACTTATACATGAAACCAGGCATATATGAAAAACAAACAATTTTTCTTATTTTTACTTAAAATAAAAAATTATTATAGCAAATCTGACGTCTGGGGGTCTAGGACGATGGAATTCTGTTCAATCACCACACAATCGCTATAAGAACTCTTTTCGGCCCCTTCGGGTCTCATCGTAGACTAATTCCAAAGCTGTCTCCAATACCCTATTTCCGGTGTCGTCTAGGGGTTTTGTGAACAAGAGGAGGGGGGGGGGCGTTCCTGCTGGCACCACATACTTTGACGTGATACCTTCGGTACATGTACATTCAAGATAAGAAATAAATGAGGAATAAAAAGATCTGGTTTCTTTATGGATAAGATCCACAAACGTTACCACTAGGCGGAATGCGTTCGGTGAAGAATATGAATCTCTTAATAATGCACTAATTTGCTTATTTTTATAGAGTATCATAGATTTTGAGTGTTTAAATATGTTATTTATTTACTCGCTATAATCTATGAGTTATTATTTAAACTAACTGTTGAACAAACGCCCATTGTGATCTCTATTTTATCGTTATTTCCAAACGTATCACTTCAGGAAATATACATCTTGGACCGAAGTAATCTGAATATCATTTTACTCACGTAGTGTGTTGTATAAAACTAAAGAATTTTTTTTAAAAAATTCTTAAACACATCCTTTGAAGAATTCTTACGGACGTATTTAAAAAAAAACGTTTTTTAAAAAACTTTTTGCTTGAAAAGTATGATATCAGAGACTTATTTGCTATTATTTTTATCCATACGTCTGCATGTCCGTCTGACCATCTGCCCCCTCCCCCCTTTTATCAAGTTCCTTTCTAAGATAACACCATAACACAAGCTTTACAATGCTTTTTTTACTTTCAATTACCTAATATGAAATACAACTATATAAAGTAATGAAAGTATGGCGACAAGGTCGAAATACGAAATGGAAATTTTGTGTACGTTTTGGACTGTTTTTATTCTAAAAAATTGGTTTTCGAACATTCGTGCCCGTCTTCTAGACTGTCTTTCCGCCTATAGTCATTCCTGTTAGTCATTCTGTCTGAAACCACTCTACAGTTCGAACACTTAAAGAGCTACTGCCTTAAAATTTGGTACACGATTATCCAATACCTGTTGAAAGTTATAATCAGGTTTTAGAAAAATGGCACGTCTCAAAGGGTAGCTGCCATAGAACTTTTTTGATTGAAAGGTATCGCTAAAAAACGAAAAAGTTACAGACTTGAAATTTGGCACACGAGTTCCTAGTACCTTGTTGGTGGCCTTAAAAAGGTTTTCGAGAAAATCGTACTTTGCAAATTCCTAGTTTTTTGTGAAATAAATGACAACCAATGATCCAAGCCAATCTTAGTTATTTTTTTTATTCGACTGTCTGCTATTCTGTAAAAAATTCTAAGGTTATTAAACTAAAAGGAATGTGGTTATTTTGGTTCTATGAGAACCTTTTGTTTAGTAATAAGCTTTTAAGACTGAGGAATTATCACTTTTATTTTACTTCCAAATTAATCCATCGGAATTATCCAAATTAATCCATCATAAATTACAAATACATGAATGAGCCTTTCAATCAACGTTCAATGCACAGAAAAATTTGAAATGTATAAACTGAGTAAATACAATGAAATATTATTACTCATTGTTCAAATATATCTTAAAAATCCATTATTTAAATGGTTAAAATGGATAGCAACCGAACTTTTGCTTATACAATTTAGAAATATAGTATAAAAACTATAATATATGAAATATGGATCTGTAATAATACACTCTCAAGAAGTTACCGTGAGTAGTACAAAACTAGTGTATACCAAAAAAAAATCGGTATGCACACATTATAAACACATCTAAATACCCAACCAAGAGTAACTAACCATCTGCTAACCTTATTTTAGCAGAAAGAAATGGGGAAAATCTTCTTGGGGTCGAGAATTTATTTTTCAAGGTAACCCGTCTCCACGCTAATGACTTGCTTGAGGTAGGAGTTCCTTGGGGGGTTATACTTTCGGCAGGCAATGGTCCATAGGTGAACAAGGACCACACAGTACTTAGCGATGCATCACTGTCATCACCGCTAATTGTAAAATGGGGGTCGGAACGATCCCGTTTTTTAGTAGAAAATCGCGGCCGCTTGGCAGTAGTTTTTTCTAGCTTAAGACGGCGCTCGCAGGGTTAATCTTTGTATTTGTTAAGCTCATTACTATTTTGTGGATTTTGTTGCTAAAATTCTGAAATCAAATAAAATGAATATTGGAAACTGTACATTGTCAGTACAACTTAGTGATCAGACAGTATCACTTTTTGGGAACTTGTATCACTTGGAACTAAAAAATGAAACCCAACATACAATAGTACAAAAACACAACAGGGTGGTGACAAAATCCTTGAAAAAAGTTCCCTGATATTTCCATGATTTCTCTGATACTTTCACAAAAAATTCCCTGATTTTACAATTACCTAAGAAATTATACAATACACACTATTCAATACAGTACAGCAAACTTTAATCCAGACATCGCACTAAGACTTTCCGGATCAGCCTACCCAACTTTTCCAGATTTCCGGAAATACGAATAAGTTCAGAGGAACGACTTGATCAGAGAATAGCATTATAACATAGTTCGTACACTCCTTGAAAAGTTTTGAATGAAAAACCTAATTTTCAAGCCCTTAAAGCCTATATGCTTGAAAATGCAGCCGAGTATAGGGGGAAAAGTGTGCACTATTTATTAGAAAATTGAATCAAATCAAAAAATTTCTCAATGCTAAACACATATCATGATATTTTTAAAACCCAAGTTTCTAAACAGTCATTAATAGCTATAGTAGAAATCCAATTATCCAAAGCGCAGTGCTGATTATCAGAACGTTAGAAAAAATTCCATACTATGAAATATCCTCAGTTTAAAATCAAAGGGCTATATGTAAGGAACAAAATATAAAAAAGTTCATAATGATATCACATACAGTTCCTGAGAAAAATATTCCTAAAGTTAAGAAAATTAAGGTGGGCAAGATAGAACCATCCGACTCCTCTTAAGTAATTCAAAATGGAACATTTCCTTGATATTTTGCGAAATTTGAAAAATTCCCTGAGAATCCCCTTATTTCCAAGTTCTGTTACCATCCTGCACAATATATATGCTGTTTAGCCGAACATGTGCTCTATGTTCCTGTTATTTAATCAAGGTTTTTCCCTATCAAACATTCTGAAAATTTAGTATATAAGGTTAATTAATGTTTACTAATTACCTTTCTGCTTGGTAAGAGCTATAGTGATGACCATGATTGGTTGGTTGTGAAATGGGAAGAGCAACACTGTTTCCACCAAAAGATGAGGGGGAAATATAATTTAACTGTTGTTCACTTGTTGAAAGGTTCATATTGTATCCAGAAGCTGCATATGTCCTAGGTCTTCTGGTAGTCTACAATAATAAATAAAATAAATCTAACTTTATTTTTATATAGTCTAAAAAATTAAGCAGTTGTATAGAAATATTTTACATAAGTACCTCTAAAGCGGGGTGAAAATTCCAATTATCATTACCAGGTTCAACTCTAGGTTTTTCTTCAATTGAAGTTGTTGGTTTTTCCAATTCAGTAGTATCCTACAAGCAATATTGATTATATATATATATATATATATATATATATAATATACAAATATGTTATGTCTTACCCTAATAATTATGTTCCGTTATATAATGTTACGATATAAATTCACAATCAAATTAGATAATTTTTTTTATCAAGTACAATATAGCTTTGCTTTTACAACTCTTCATTCCCACATCAATAGTATTAGGAGATGCCTTATGTTTTCCCAAACACTGTTTCTCTGATCTAAGACTTAATATTTTGATTAAGATCCAAGACTAAAATATTTTAGAAATATTACTTAACAGTTTCATACATCATAAATATTATTTTAATAAAAAATTCTTCCGAGTATCTGCATATGACATACCGGTTTAGGAGACAATTATAAAGCTATTATTAACACAGTACCTAAATTAAGCCTCCTAATGAAAGACATTAAGAAATAAAAATAACTTAAAAAAATATTTTTTTTGATAAAGAGACATTAATACGTTGAATTACAATAATCATTGAACAAGCCATTAAGAACTTACTTTAGTGGATGTTGATTGACTTAAGAAAGACCTCAGTTTACGTTGAAGAGAAGAAAGTTTTTCCCCTACTAGCTTTCCAGAAGACTAAAAATAATTATAGGGATAAATATTTATTGAGAAACATTTATCACAGAATAGTATAATATAGAAATTTATTTTTAATTCAATATTGATACAATAACTAAAACATTATGACTAGTACATACCTTATGTTCCTGAACCCAAGCATGCGTTCTAGATGCAAGACGGTCTGGTCTTTCATTAGAGTTAGGAAGTTGAGGATAATGACCATTTTCCTTTAAATATATATAATTTTAGAATACTTTTATACAATAAATATATTAATGCTAAAATTAAAGCTTCATAAGAAAATTTAGAATAAAACTAGTTAGGCATATCCAAATTGGCATATATATTTGCCTAAAAAATTTCCTTTAAATATATATAATTTTAGAATACTTTTATACAATAAATATATTAATGCTAAAATTAAAGCTTCATAACAGGGATGTTAGTGGTTGAACAAAAAAGCTGAAATCGAAACCAAATGCTTGGTTTGCAGAACCAAAAAAGCTGAACTAAGCATGACGATAAAATTTAAATTTTAACAATTATATTTGACATACGATATTTGCAAACTAAATTAGGTACATGAAATATTAGTGAGTTAATAAGTTAAACAAATTTACATTACATTAATTTAAGGCATTAAATGAAGAAGCAATACTTTATACATCAAATATACTTTGTTGGATACATTTGATTTTTTTTTTTTTTTTTGATTGAAACCCCCAACTTTTAGTCTTTCAGTGCATATCCTTATTATCATGGTTCATACATTTGTTAGAAAAAAAATTCAAACATTTTTGCAAAAAATTCAAAAACTAGAAATTTACCAATAAAATAAAATATATAAAACGTGTATAAGCCGTCACTCAATTTTTTAACACTTAACAATTTCCTAAAATCAGAAATCCCAATTTAGGCTGAAGTACAAAAAAAAAGGTTCAAACGTAAACTAAAAGTATTTTAAAACTCAAAATGTTCTTGTGATCACGACTCACGGACACTTGATCTAAAGAAAATATTCTGGTTGCTGCGACTTGGCCTGAACTGGAGCTACAAAAGTAACGAGATACTCTTCCGATCACGCAGAGCCAACGAACTGTCAATCATTCTGATACAATGTGATGTCACTGGTAGATTTTGTAAAATTACTAGGCAGCAAAATAAGTAAATCAGGAAGCATTATTGAACTCTTCTTGTAAGGGGAGGTTGCATTGGCTGACCGAGATTTGAAGACATCTTAGTGTAATCTAATCTTAATTCATCTTCCCATTTTGATAAAAAATGTTATCTTCTTTAATTAGAATCGGTTATTTGAACTTGTTTTTTATTGAAATTTCACCCAATTACGGTGTCGCATTTTCGTGACGGCCAATATTTTTTTTCGCATTTTTGTGCAACTCGTCGCATTTTGCGAAAAAATGCGACCACAGATTGATCCCTAGTCATTGGTAGATTTCGTGAAAATTACTAGGCAGCAAAATAAGTAAATCAGGAGAAATTATTGTATGGAACTCCTCTTCTAATGGGAGATTGCACTGCCTGGCCGAGATTTGAAGACATCTTAGGGTAATCTAATCTTAGTTCATCCCACTTTGATTAAAATTTTTATCTTCATTATTAGAATCTGTTATTTTAACTTGTTGTTTATTGAAATTTAAGTTTAGTTTCACCGAATTACACGGTGCGAAGAAAAAGTAAGCAAATGTTAGAAAAACGCATTGCAGGTGTAGCGAATCGGTTGACTATTTGTATCGCTGTTTCAGAGAATTTGCATCATATAAATTGCGATGCGATACCGCTTAATCCAACCCTGATCTGAACAGTAGCTGATGGACTACGCTAATTGCAACAAGGGGAAAATGGCGCAGGGATGCAATCCACGTCCGATGAAATGCTGAATTTAGGGGACAAAAACAGTATGCTATTTTGGTTTGTTAGAACAAAATATAAATAATAAATTGAAAACTGATTTTTTCGAAAAATTAAAAATAACGGAGAATTTTGGAAAAGCGGAAATTGTTTTGGGAGAAGGAAACAAAAAGCGGAATTTTTCGGTGAGAATAAAAACAAAAAAGGCGGAATTCCGCTAAAAAGCGGAAGACTGGCATCCCTGTCATAAGAAAATTTAGAATAAAACTAGTTAGGCATATCCAAATTGGCATATATATTTGCCTAAAAATAATATTTTTTTCGTAGAGAAAGGGAGTGAGAGTGAAATTCTATATAAATGGTAAATATATATAAATTATATAATGGTGCTAAGTTAAAGTCTGCCTGAGCCAACTGGCCCATGAGACGGTGCCTTTCTGTTTCTATAGCCCATAGGCCTGTGGTGCCAATACTATCCCATACAATGAGTTGACAACTTAGGAGTCAGTCACGCTGACCAGTACACCACTACATACTGACTATTACACCGCCACAGTTATATATACATATACATTTTATATAATGACAAATATGGTAAAACATTCTATATATTTCACCATATTGCTCCAATTAGTATTGTATTATGTCTTACATTATAGAACTGTTACATTATAGAACATGTTAGAACTTTTTATAGTGGGGTGACATATACAAGCCAAGCACTATGGCCACAGGTTTATTGGATCTGGGTTTTGCCAAACTATCAGCTGTTCCATTGCCCGTGCAATCAGTGCCATAATTATAGGGTGTCTACGGTACAAATTAGTAAAAAATTACTTTGTAAAGCAACTGATTTTTTAATAAACCTTGTCACACAAAATATTTAAATTATGAACTTACATTTGTACGGTGATGAGATAAACTTGCAGAATTTATGCAAATATCAGGATGGGTAGATTCAACATGTACTGGTGGAGTTGGAGGTTCCCTATAAGTTGGTGGCCCCTGCGTGGGTTTGGGTGGTAGGGCAGGTTTATTATCCATTAAATTCACTATGATGGAAGAAAAGCAAGTTATCAATGAAGTATTAAGCTATTTAATTCTAAAAATATTTGGATAAAATAAAGTCACCTAAAACACAATAGGAATTATTAGAGACATTAATTTCAGTTTAATTTTCAATGATGCATTAAATTACACAGACACTCAGATGATGTGATAAATTACCCAAGAATGAAATTGTTTTGTAGTTTAATTTCCCTTACTCTAAATGATCATTTATCCTAAATTCATTTTAAAATTGCTTTCAAGTTGTATATAGACACTATTAATGCATCATCTTTTGATCTTTATCAAAGTTCAATTAGTCATGAAACATTCAAAAGTTCAAGTCAACAGAAGTCCCCCCCCCCAAAAGAAACAAAGTTCATTAGTCATCTAGGTATTCTTAATTCTGGGCATTAGAAGTTGAAAAAAAGAAATTAATGAATATCAAAATACTTACCATTTTCTGACGATATGTTTGAAGGATGTTGCGCAATAGGCAAGTCTTCAGGTGGTATTGAATAGCGATGCTGCAAGGCTGTGGTACTGTATTCTGAATCAGTGTTACCATTAACCTGAAAAACAAAATTAAGTATTATTTTAATTTGCAATTGACATGCACAGCTAAATCAATAACTAGTAACATATTTTATTGAGTATAATTTGGGAAATTTTTATTGATGTTTTTTTTAGTTTTTAATTTTTTTTTCTCCAAATTTAATGCTTTTTCTCTGAACTTAAGGTGCTAATTATTTTTTAAAATTTTGTTATCACTAGTAAAAATATAAAGTTTTTGTTTTTTGAGTACATTCCGTTAAAAAATAACTAGATTTACTAAACTTATTCAAGAATTAAATATTGTAGGCATTTCAAAAGGAATATCTTCCATGCATTCACATGAAACTTTAATTATATAAATTATGGTTGTACAGATCCTTTGAAATTTTATGCTGACACATGTGTACATTCTGTGACTTCATGTTAATACACTAACATTAACCATAGAGGAAACTGTTTGGTACAGTTCCAAACTATGAAATTAAAAATAATGCTAAGATGAGACAGTTCTTTAAAAGTATAGTTATTTAATTAAGAAATATACAGTTACAGAAAGAAATTAGTTACAGTGAAGAATCAGTTATATGAACTAGAGACATCTCTGAGCAGTTAATAACTACTGGTATTCACAATGTGGAGCACATACAAACTCTATACTAAGCCCTTTAATGGCTTCACATAATATATTAGTTTGAATTATTGCTATATGAAGAGATAATTGTCTTATAAGAGGACTCTCTTAGAATTACAGATGCATAAAAAACATGTCAAGGGACTGTCAGTTTCCCCATCAATAAATTTAATTTTTAAAAATTAAGTCTGAATTAGGTTTTTCAAACAATTTACTTCAAAAATAAAATTTTAAAAATATTTAAAATATAAATTAAAATCTCATGCAGTGAAAAAGAGTAGCAAAATGTCACACAAAATTTTTGTCAGTGAAGATATACTTATATTTCAATATTCTAAGTAGTAGTATTTCTAATTCATAAATCCCCTACTTTTTTAATGATTTTTTATGGTATATGTGAGCACCTATAGCGATAATACAATAAGTTTTAGGAATAAATAGAAAACATGAAGTATCTCAATTAATAGGCTTTAAAAAATTTTTTTGCCTTGACATGTAAAAAAATATAACAAAATAAGAATCTAAGTAGTACACATAGTAACATGTTTCACATTTTCAGGGTTCGTACTCTATCTATGATAGTGAAATTCAGGAAATTCTAAGGAGTTTTTCAGGAGGGCAAAGATGTAAATTCAGGAGGTATCGCGGAATAAATTTGAATATGTTTGTTTATTATCGTATTGGTCTAGCTCTGTTTTTCTACTACGCATGCGCAGTAGACTTATTCCGAATAAAAATGGGGTCCAGATTTGTCAAATCTAGTTTCTTGACCTTTTTCAGAAAAGTTTATAACCGTTTAAATAATCAATCCGTTAAAAAAAATTTACAAAGACTAACAACAAAATATTTGATGCAATACAATTCAAATTCAAGCCCTTTTCCAGAAAAATTCAGGACTAGAAATTACTAACATAAAATCTGAATATATAAAACATGTATAAGCCTATCCTCATTTTTTATTAACTAAAAACCTATCTAAAATCAGAAACCCCATTACAGCCAAAGTAGAAAAATGCGTAAAAATAAGTTTAACGTACACAAAAAAAGAGAGAAAGAGATCTTTTAAGAAGGAATAAGTTCGAACGACCGCGGGTCTCCAAACCAAAATGTCCATTCCAAATGGAATAAGGTGATTGTCTAAGAAACATTTCTACGGCTGCATTTAATATTTTTACAAACTGTTTTTGTATATAATAAATGTAGCTGACATACAGATCTCAAAAATACCACTTTTTGAAATCAGTTTGAATATTTCATTGTAAAATTATTTATTGAAAAAAAATTAAATATTCGAGGTAAATTCAAAAAATGGGATTATAGAGCCCTGCAAGTCAGCTACATTTATAATATAAAGAAGTTTGTAAAACTATTCAATAAAGCCGGAGAAATGTGGCTAAGAAAATAACTTTTTTTCTTCATTGGATTAACAAAGGGGCATTTTGGTTTGGAGACCCGCGGTCATTCGGTCTTATTCCCACTTAACATTCAAACTATTCATGTGATCACAAGGTCACGACTCACGCACACGCACACTTGATCAGAAAAAAAAATCTGGTTGGTCCAACTTGGAATGAACCGGAGCTACAAAAAGAACAAGTTTAGATTAGTTTGAATTATCGTCGCACTAGAGCTACACGAGGGCTATTGGCGACGGGCGTCGTATTTTAGACACAAAAATAACAAGACACTCTTTGGATCAACATAGCCCAAGAACTGCCAAGGCGACGTCATCAGTGGATTTCGTGAAAATTACTAGGCAGCAAAAAAAGTGAACCAGGAAGCATTATTGGACTGCGTATCTGGTCAGGTGAATATGATCATCTTTTAGTGGGGATTACACTGATCGGTGGCTGATATTTGAAGACATATTAGTGCAATCATATTTTCATCTTCAACTTTTAATTAATTTTTTAATCTTTATTATTAAAATTTATTATTTTAACTTGTTCCTTATTGAAATTTACGTTTAGTTTTTATTGATATAGACCGAGAATGAAGGAAACAAGGGGTGTAAATGTTGTTTTAAATTTGAGGTTTTGGTGTAAAAGCTAAACCCCTTTTTTGGGAAACAAAATCGGCTTTTTTGGCGTTTTTAAAAAAAAATTCTGAACTTTGCTCTAATTTCATGACTATTTCAACCGGTAGACACCCTGATAAAATACGGGAGAAAAACGGGAGAAAAATGATTCGTGTCTTAAAATTTTTCAGGAGAGGGAGAAAAAATATCAGGAGTTGAGACACAAATTTCAGGAGTTATAAGGGCTCTAAAAAAAGGTGAAATTCAGGAGTTTTTTTCAGGAATTTCAGGAGGCGTACGACCCTGCATTTTAGAAAAAATAAATATTTTAGCAACCTGAAACCTAAAAAAATTTTCCTGATGCAGAATGCATAAATGTTCTTAATGATAGTAATAAAATACCAAAACTGTGTGTAAGGATTAAGAATTCTGCTATTTAATAATAATCTTAACTGCTACAAAAAGAAAAAATATTAAATACTAAGGCACGCCGAAAAATCTCGTACAGGTGAACAAAAACATTTATAGTTAAAATCGAACAAAAATAAACACACAAACAAATAAGATAGAACATGCAATTACCTGGTATACAGGTATGATTAAAATTCTTCAAATTGAAGTGAAAAATAGAGATCCAAGTCGCTGATATTTAGAAAACTTTTTGTATTTTTTAATAAAGGCTGAACAATTATTTATATTTGTTAGGTTAATAGGCAGTTTATTATACAATTTAGGGGCATGATAGAGAAGAAATGTTCAATAAATATAGATTTGGAGAGTATTAGAATTTGAAAAATGTCATTTGATCTGGTATTATGAATTTTTCTTTAAATTCACAGTGTGCTTTATTACGATAAAGATGCGGGCAAATTCGAAAAAAGGCATTGTAATTTGGCATTGAGTAAATTAAGCTTTCGAAAACTCGAACCTTTAAGTGATTAGTAGTTAAAGAGGTTACAACATTTATTTTGGTATTTTTTTTATTGGTTGGATCTTTATTCTCCATCCCAAATGACAAAATAATTAATCAACGATTAAAACCATGCAGTATATAGGTTCTTTAAAAGAGTCACTTAATTTCTTTGGTACAGTTGCCAATTATTACAGATAAGATTACGAACCTACTGATTTCAGATTCAACTACTAAAGTTTATAAAAGTTTTTAAAAACAAAAAGGTAAGAAATCCATAAACATTGATATAAGATATCTTCTCAGTCCAAAAAAATGTATAAAGAAACTGTTTAAAATAACTTTATGTGCTCTAGATACATAAAAATAAGAGAAATTATAGATAAAAAATCTGTTATGAGAAGATCGTCAGTAGCGCGTGTGGTGCTAAACAATGACATTTCTTTGGCGAACAATGGCCAAGGCAATCGCGTCTAGAAATTGAGAAAAATTTATATTAACGAATTAGGATCACAATATTTTGAAGAGTACAAGTTAGAATTATTAAATTTTAAATGACAGACAAAGAATTATTATTAGATTGCATAAATTATTAAAAAATTTGAAGTAAAACATACTTAAAAGCGGTAATTTGCAATTTTTTGCATTTCTATGAGAGCTGTGTGTGTGTGCACAACTCTTTTACCACACAATGATGAATGATGTCATTCTGACATTGTGATATCGAATAAAGAGAACACTATTTTTCTAAGAATCCAAGTCAGCTGTACACTACCTGCAATTTGAATTTTTTTTTAGCCAAGTGAAAATCGGACAAAATGTTACAAAAATCGGCTATAAATTTGATTGAAAAACTTTTAAATGTATTGCTTCATTGTAATGCTTTCAAGATTGTAATTCCAATTCGATGTATCTCTAACAATAAATTCTTCCTAAAAAAATTATGACAAAAAAAGATATATATGTTCGAAGTAAACTCAAGTTCATTGACATAAAGGGGGAATAAGGGGTCCCACTAGCTACTTAACAACATAATCTCTCCCCTCCTACCTTCTCCACAGCAAAATAAGTATCAGGCAAATCAGACAAATAAACTATTATAAGACCTTGGTTGACGTAAGTTTTGTTTTGACCGACTGTTTAGAGCGCTGACATTCATAGCTGTTCTACATCAGATATCAGCAGCGGGTCTCGGTCTAATTAGCCTTAATGTGCGATAAATTATATATAAAAAAACTATAGCGGTCGCAAATGAACTAAACTAAACAAAAACTCAATCAGTTTAAAATTGAGGCACAATTGCGTGTTTTAAAAATTATGTTTTCAGAAGATGGTGCTGTGGCTGGATTAACGCCGCGCTTGATCTACACATGGGCAAGTAATAAGCGTATTTTTTTAAAACACCGACACCCAAAAGCGAGAACACGACTAAATCCACGGACGCCATCATATGTTGAAGTAAGGACAGAGGACCACGGCAGATTTAACATACATCATCCCCACCCTACCTCGAGATTTTTTTAGATTTTGAAAAACATAATCTGTTTATAGGGTGGCTGTGTCAAAATACCGTATTCGATCCCAAAACCTGAATGCCGCCGTTTCACAAACTCTCAGGCTCTGCAATGGTTTCAAAGAGTTGGTAGTTGTAATAACTTAAAGACACTCTAGAATAACCGTCTGAAACACATCGACTCCCAAACAAACTCAAGTTCATCGGTAACAATGAGGGGGTGCCGACCACTCATAACAACATAATGATGCCTTTCTCAAAGAAACACGAGGGAGGAGGAAAGAAGGTCTATCATCAGACCACAAATCAAGTACATCACCGAAACAAACTATCCAAATCCCACTCAAAATTACCCCAGCTGACAAGATATTCCTCGAGTCACGCTACTTTCGACATCGACAGGAAAACCGAAAATGACTGTCACGTGACCCCCTCCTGTGCACCTGGAGTCTCCTTTCTCACGCATGAGGTGGGAAAAAACGGTTCGGCAGTGACGCGTGGAGCCGGGCATCCGGTGCAAGAGATAGAAAGGTCACCTGTTCCATTTCCATAGAGCCCCTTTTCCTTCAAGGGATCTTTAGCAAACCTATAAAGGGACCAACATCGCTACCCAAGTCATGTGGGTCTGGGGCAAAGAAAGTATTTTCGAGACCAGATAATGAAAATAATTAGTAAATGGGTTTATTAATGCAAGTGTGAATGGTTTTGAAGTGATTGTATTGTTATTGAGCATCCATAAATATTTACTGCAGTAACTAAAAAATATTTTTAAAAATATAATTACACCAAAACAGGGATAAATTTCCCTAAGTAGCAACCTTTCTTGCCAATTTGACTTCATTTTAGACCCATACCCAAACATGTATCTTTATTCGATTGCCGGTCTACTTTATTCAAGTCGTTGCCGTTGGATGAGGGAATGTTTCTACTCTACTCCATACCAATACTTTTGGGCGAAACTGTAGTGCTATAGGGTGGTTGCAAACAACGATCCCCCCCCCCCCCCCCGAAAGTCGTGGAGTATTTGCACCGCGGTTTGGCTGAACCAAATTATTTTTCCCTTGAATCCAGGTTTAACAGCTTTTAATACTAAAATTGTCCTTAGAATACTGTTCTGAATGTCCAATATGTTACAATGCTACTTGATTTTAATTTTAAAAAAATAAGATTTAATTCATCAAATTTTGAAAACGTAAATACAATATACGAGTTTTTTTTATTTATAATAGGATTGGTTTTTAAAGACCATCTAAAATGCTAGTATACTCTTACTCACAAACAGGGTTGTTAAAAACCCGTGTTTTTTCATGAAAAACCCAACCCACTTGGGTTTTTGGGTTATTTTCAGGGTTTTTCGGGTTTTATGTTTTTTTCTCAGTATTTTGGATGTGTTTTTCAGGATTTTGCGATTTATTTAGGGAAGTTTTTAATTATTTATCTATACATTACAATTTTTAAAACTAACAGAACATCTTGAGAGAGATAATCAGGAATGATGTAATTTAAATTAGAACAATTAAAAAAAATAATTGCATATAGTTGTTAGATAAATGTATATTTAAATTTAATAAATGTATTGTCTAGAACCAAGTATTGTTTGTTTGTGTATGTGTAAAATTATATAATCCGGAATATTGTAACGATAAAAATTTAAATTAGAATTTTAAAAAATGTATGTGTTATATTTAATTGTTAAATAATTAGTATAAATTGAAATTTGTAGATGCATTTTAAATATTGAAGGTACAAAAATGTATAAATATATTAAGAATAATACAAAATATTAATTAAAAATGATATGAAATGTATATTTTTTTAATGTATAAAAAGTTGTTACTTTTTTAAATTTTCAGTGAAGGCAATTTTAAGTTCAATTGCCCACTTGGGTTTTTTGATGGGTTTTTTAAGTGTTTTTTTTCTTTTTTAAAAACCCACCCGGGTTTTTTCGAATCGAGTAAAATCATAACCCTGCTCACAAACGACTCTTAATATATCAACTACAAATATTCTAATATTTTAGGAAAACTTATACAAGTTTAGCTCTGGTTGGAGTACATAGATTAACATGAAAATATGAAACAAATGACAGTAATTTTTCTCTTATTAAAATTAGGTATATTGTACTATTAATTTAAAGAATCCATTGCCTAAGTCCCGCCAATATCGTAGTCTTTAAATTAAAAATACTTCGATGAAATAATATTTAAATATAAAGCATATTTGTACAATTATACCATAATCAATGCAAAATCACAAGGAAAAAACTTCTGTATATTGTTAAATCTGAAAGATGAGCCGCATTTGCACTATTTGCAGTTTTTTTTCTTTTTTTAAGATGAACTTTAAAAAAAGGATCTTGACAGATTTTGTAAAGATCAAAGTATTTTAAATATTTAAAACAACCAGATAAAAATATTTGTGGCTTCAAAACTTTTTTTTTGCACCATAAGACAAACAAGTTTTAATAGTCCATTTCTTAAATCCAAAAACATCGACACGTCCGTCCCCTGAAAACTTCAAACACCTATAATCTAGAAAATATAGTAATATTTCAACACATGTCACATTCAATATATAACGAAGCCATTAGAGACTCTGCAGGAATCCCCGTCGCACGGTTTGGGAGCCTCTGCGTGGAATTTTCAATGAATTCAAACACAATGCCAAGTTTAATTCATCAATAAATAAAAACACATTTGAATTTTTTTTAATTAAACGCTTAAAAGCTTAAGTATTCGACCATTTCAGGCCTCAGAACTAGGAATGCTCTAAAATAAGTAGACAAAAGATACTTTCAAATAAAAAATAGAGACTAAAAGTAGACTATAGTAATCAGCGTTTTGCAAACCATTTCAGCAAAAAAAAATTTCATCAGAAATTGCAATTAACGACACCTTGAAAATCCATACATTACGAATTTATAAAACGTAAAACTAAACATCAGTAATGTAGCGAATTTTCGGAAATTGGCTAATACAGTTCAGAACCAAACACCCATAATGTTCTATAATCCGGACACTTTTGAATTTTGGCGAGATTCAGATATTTTTTAAAAACTTAAACCTGTCTAAAATCAAAAACCACAATATAAGCCGAAGAAGAAATGGCAAAAAAAATTTTAAAAAGGAAGAAAAAAAATGAAGCTCGAACACTTGATCAGCCGAAAATATTATGGTTGGTCTTAACCGGAATTACAAAAGTAACGAGACGCTCTTCCGATCAGCATAGGCAAAAAAATGTCAATCATTATGAAGCAATGTGACCTCATCGGCGGATTTCATGAAATATACTAGGCAGCAAAATAAGCAAATAGGGAAGCATTATTGGATTGTATTGGCCGGTAACTGATATTCGAAGACATCTTAGTGTAATCAAATCGAAATTCATATTCAAATTTTATTTGAATTTGTATATTATTTAAACTTGTTGTTTTGTACTACAATTCAAAACTTTGAAGTAAAAAAATCACTTATCCTTAATACAAATAAACAATTTGCAACAAAACTCGAAGATCGCTTAATCGTGAAACCTTGAATATCGACAAATCAAAAATCCCCAAATATCAGTAAAAACGACAAAATCACAAATAAGCAATATCTAAATCGTGTAACTGAAAATGTGTAAATCATGCATCTTCAAAAATCGGAAAATTGAAGACTCTTGAAAATAAACAAACCAACAAATTAGCATATCACATAATCTTAAATTACGCCCAAATAATAAATCTAGGCTAACTGCAAAGACGGAAAATCGAGAATCGTTGAAAATCAGCAAACAAACGGAGAACCATAAAAACCTACATAACAAATAACTTTTAAAAATTCGAGCAATTAATTCAAAATTATAAATCTTAAGAGAAAATGACAAATCTTGTAACTTTGAAGGAATTGGACAGTTGCAGAAAAATAGAGAACTCTTGAAACCAGCAAATCTGAAATTTACAATGGGGGAATTTTTTTTTAAATTGGCTGATCGATCGCTAAGCTTCAAAATAAACGATACAAAAAGCTTATCTTCATAAATCTATATGATTCAAAACTTGCAGAAAGTGGCGAAATTTCCCGGCGCACACCAGAATTTCAACAAATTCAAGCATAATTCCCGATTTTCCCTGCACTAAAAAATCCAAGTACAATTCCTGACTTTCCAGATTTTATCCGATGGCTGGACACGGATGTCATTACAAAAAACCCGTTGAAAAATACAAAACAAAACGCTGCAATCCCGCAGATTTGAGTCGTAACATCACCGCTAGAAAATTTAAAGATATGTAATTGCATGAGAAAAAAGTTCTTCTTAATTTGCCAACAACGTGTTTGTGAAATCTCGACGAAAGTTAGCCGCGCTGGTGAAAAAAAGAGACTTTAGAGACTTTGGCCTGAAAAAAGATACTTTTAGAGACACTTCAAAAAAATAGATACTAATAGCTAGAAAAGAGACTAGTTCCGAGGCCTGCCATTTACATTTAAATATTTAAAAAAAAATAACTAAGATAAAACTTTTGTTTGGGTTTTCTGCAAGGAAGGGTATATTTATTTAATTTAAGGTGCCAAAAGGAGGTTTCGCACTACTAGTCTATCGAATCCATCTAAATATTCTTTGCAGATAGCTCTACAGATAGAAGATAGTGTGTGGCGGCCCTTATATCCGGGAGCAAGCAGTAATGCGAGTCGACATCTGAATCTAATGATGCTGGCTGCAAGAGAAACTAAGACGGAAGGGCCCCGAGAAAGATGAACAGTCGTGCGTGGTTTGGACTGAATTGCGTGTTTTAATGGAATAGAATGAGCACACACATAAAAAAAGTTACCCAGAATTGAAAACCTACAACAGGACCGCCTTAAGGGTGTGCCAAAGGTGCATCTTAATGTCTTAGAAGGATAGAAACTAAAAATTAATTTAAACCATTATTGTTGAATTGAACTATTTAGTACTAATATACACTCTGCTCTGATAAGAACTATTTTTTGTGATTAGGAATTTAGCCATTATTTGTATAATGGTAAAGATAGAAATTCCATAGAGAATAACTGAATTCGAAAAATAATCTACTCTAAAAATCAGTTTATTTAATAAAATATTGCGTAAATATATATATATATATATATATATATATATATATATATATATATATATATATATATATATATATATATATATATATATATATATATATATATACACTAAAAACAGCATTGATATTAAAATGCAAATTACTTAATATATTCAACCAGAAAAGTTTTAACTTTTTATTCAGTGTGCGTGTTCTATAAACAGATAAAATATTCTAAAAATAATCAATGCTCATAGTATTTCTAAACGAAAAACGTTTTTTTAGAGTATTTTGTTGAGAAACTCTTTGAGAATATTGAGGCAAAAGTTGTAAATTGTATCTAGCGTATAGGAAAAATCATATAGCATATTTATGCATTATCTCCTAGAGCTTTTTTGCAAAAGAAGGACACAAATGATTCTCTTCGAAACGATCTTCGATTATCTCAGTTTTTCTTTAGTTCGGGATATATTTTAAGCCCTCAGTCTTTTGGAAACGATAGAGTTATTCTACGATATTTTTTTTGGCTGCATTGACACATATGTACTTCACAAAACTGTTGATTGAATAAATTAGTCTATTATGATTAGTTTTTTCTAAGCATATTTTCAGTCGAAAATCACAAAAATCTAAATTTTTTTATTAATCTTCCATCCACAGTAAGTAAAACACATATTAAAAGAAAATAATTATATTACATATTAAAATATTGACATATTAAAAGAATAAAATTTAATAAGTAAAACACATATTAAAAGAAAAAAGTTGTAATAAACTTTACCTAAAACACGTTTTTAATTTAAAGTCGGGAATATCCAAAATACATACTTTTGGGTACTCTGTTCCAATAAGCTAAAATTACTAAAAAAAATATCCTTGTCTATCTGTTTTTATTTGAAGTAAGAAAAAGTGAAGTTAAATTATAGAAAAAACATTAAAAGCAACCGAACACAAAAATGACCCACTAAAAATCTGATACTTCTAAACTTGAAACAAGTCGTAAAAAGAAAAAAAAATCGGCGGCAGTATGAAATATTCATTCCACGTAAATTTAGGAACTTTAAATTAAAGGAGTTACATAACATTCACAACTTAAGCTTATCTTAAATATAAAACACGATTTAAAATTGCTTCCGTAAAACAAAAAGCTTTTTGTTCAAACGACTGCACTAATAGCGTACGAGCGACGAATGCAATGCCAAAGATGAAACTGAGCATGTCTCCCAGAGGGTATACTTGGTCTGATGAACCGCTTAGTACGGAAAATGCAACGTAAAAACATTTTGGTTCAAAGACCTTGTCGACAAATATCGAACCTTCAGCTTACACTAATCAAGAGTTATTGTAAACGAAATATACGATGTTTAAAGTCTAACAACTACTCTCGGTTCAACTAACCTAAAATGACCCCTTTTCTCTCCCCTTTCCTCACACGCAATGAATGGGCTTTCGGAAGTCGCTTATTGAAACATAAAAGCAATCTTCAGTCAATAGACGTAGAAAACATGAATACATTTATAGCATTGTTAGCAACAAGTTGCACACTGCAAACTGTGTACAGTTTACATTGACAAAGTAACACAGTTCTGTGAGTAAACGTATACAAACATATTTTATAGTAGATCTATATAATTTATATAAAAACTGATTTTTTTTAAGCAACTTAGTATTGATTTTTTTAAAAATGCGGTTAAAAATGCAATATTTAAACCTCGCCGATAAGATAACTTTACCTTTCACAAAAGCTATTTCAATGTCAATGAACATGAAATTCGATAATTCTAAACATATTACGAAAAACAACCATATATTATTATTTATAGACAGAACATGGCGATTTTCTTTAGTTATTAGGTATTGTTTTACGATCACACTCACTGTTTATAGATTCAAGAATTACAATGAGCGAGTTACTGGAAGGATTTACAAAAAATACATTTTTCGAATTATTACACTTTGAATAAGTGTTCTGACAACAGAACTCTGATAATTTGATACAAAAGGAAAAATAGAATAATAAGTTAGTATGTTACTAAATTTATTCAAATTTACAATGGTGGGAGTATGGAATAAACTAGTTAAGCCCGGCCCCCTCAACTAATTTTCTAGGGGACCCTAAACCTGGCCCTGAGAATATATTTTTAGGTACACGACGACAATAATTACAGGAGGACTCAAAATTTGTTTTTATTGATTTTTAATGTATTCTAATCGAGACCACAATAGATTGATAAGCTACAAATACTGGCAGTTAGTGATGAAATGTAAAGAAGTTGTGGAAAGTAACCCCTTTTACTGCCTGGATCAGGGCATAAAATTTACACTTTAAAACCAAGAGAAGGGCGAAAACCAATATAAACACACCCCACATTCCAATTGCACAACATTTCATAATTATGGCTTTATTTAAGGTTCTATATCCTTAATTTCGAAACGTTAGCACGAGGAATCTACCTTTTACGGATAACTTCATCGTTAAAATACCCACATAGTACTTATATTCTTTCTGGATTAAATTATACAATGGTACTTTAAACTAACTCGCAAAAATAGTTATTAACAAAAATAGATAATGGCATTTTTTTTATCAAATCCTTCAAATATTTTGAATGCTACATAACCGTTTCAATTAAAGCTGTAAAAAAGACCCCTCAAACTCGAAATGTAAAGGTCACTATTGAAAGCATAAATAGCAACGAACGTCGACCGCTTTGTTCTTTTCTTCGAAACAGAGATGTTTGAACCAGGCGTTACAAGGAAACAACTACCCTTTCTTGATCTTTAAAAATTAGATCGTTTAAAAAAGGGAAGATTAACCTTTTTGTTGCACGCTTCTCAATACCCTGAGGAAATAGGCTAAGAAATAGGCCACAAAACTGATAAGATATTGGACAAAATGAAGATTTCATACTAAGCAGATATTATCTTCTCTGTGTATAAAAACAATCATTAAGCAGATCCTTTTTTCATGGTTTTAATTAAGTATTTTTCTCATTCAGTCCAGTGGTCATAGATGTGTTTTAGTTGTTTTCATTTCAGTGCAAAGCCGGCCATTTCATGAATTGCAGATTAGAGTTCGGCGACATACTGACGAATAAGTCGCTGGACGGGTTGGAATTTAATCTTAATGTGTTATGTATTTTAGTGTGTGTATTACCTATCATACAATACACAAAAAAATAGTTGTGAACGGAGATAAATCAAATGGTTTTGATTTAAAATTTCACAGAGCTGTGATTTAAAAATACACTTAAAAAAAGGTCACCAAAATAATAATTGTAATTTAAATTGATGTTGGAAAGAATTCACGCTAAAAGTTATTGAAATCAAATGAGTAAATTGCATTTAAAACAACGTTAATAGTACTTTAAAACTAGTTACAGATCCACAGAGTACAAACTATGCTATCTTAAGTAATTCAACTCACAAGAAAAAGAATTTAAAATTTAAAAGTATTTTCATATGGGTTTATAAATCGTTAAAAGAAATTCCAATGAACACTCTTAATCATATTTTTTTCTCATCCTATATAATATTAATAACAGTAACTGTCACCTAGAACAGCTTACTGCACAAGATTTATACACATTAAAAAGAAATGGCCAAACACAGCATCCAGTTGTAATTTAAAGTTTTGAAAGCCAAAATCAACTCGTCTCATTATTTTTCTTTCGCAAATTAAATTAATATTAATTAACGTCTACTAAATTAATTTGCAGTTGGAAGAATAATTATATTAAAATTTCTTTAGTCAAATCCTAGTATCCGTTCCAAAAAAATATTGAAAGCGCCTAGAAAAACGCGAGTTTTTTATTCTTAAATAAACATCAACATAAAATCTGTAAAAACCTGATAAGGGAGACTGGGGAGCCTTGGCCATAAGGGAGACTTTGCCCACCTTTAAATTTTAGTATTTAAAAATATTTTAGCATTTTCTCAATATATGGTACTCAAAGCTACTGTTGTCAGCAGATAACCACCTTAGTTTTATTGAGCTACTTCTTTGCATTGAGGAGAAAATAAAAAAAGAAAGTTTCTCACCCCAAAAAGTAAACATTTTAGACATAATTTGTAAGATTTTTTTTCAGAAAAACCAATTCAATTAAGTTTAAGTATATGGTATTTTTAAAATACTGTTATATTAAGGTTTTATTTAAGCTATAAAGTTTGTGCAATGAAGTAGGCTTCATAGCACCATGTGCCATTCGTTACGAAATGTCTAGGTGAAGAGGGTTGGCCACTGGACCAAGGCTCCCTAAGTGAACTAGTTATGAAAATCTATACATAATGTTTATCAAATACACGGTTAATAAAAACGTATGATTATAACTTTATGAAGGTAATAGATTGATTATTAGTATTTGTACTTGTTTAGAATAAAACGAAAACCTCAACTAAATCAAACTTATCATTTATGACCAAATATCAATTTTTTTCTGCAAAAACTATAACATTAATTCAAGTATAATAATACTCCAGATTAATATTAAGATATTATCAGATTTTTCTTTATAGGGGGAGGGGGGACGAACGAGTAGCTTTGAAAGTGCGCTTTGACAGTTTGTGCCGTTAAAATAAAAAATAAAAAAAATTCAAACTGAGGCTTATATCTTGTGCATTTTAATGTGTGTACAAACTGAATAAAATATATTTAACATAAATATAAAAAATTATTTGTTATGGACACTATTAGAATTTTTAATTCATACAATACTAGAAAAATGTATTACTCTAAATATTACGGTAAACATGATTTTTAAATGAGTTCCAGAGTGTTGAATTATATATTTTTTTTTACATTTAATGCTTACAAAATTAATTTGAAATATTTATTATTTTGCCCGTTAAAATTAGGCATTTTTGCATGGGCCAAGTCTCCCTTAATAAGGGAGACATGGCATCTTAAGGGAGACTTGGCCAAGTTTCTAAGTTTTAAAAAACAATAAATTTAAAAAAGAAAATGCATTATTTATATTATCACTATCATATCCTTGTTGCAAATAAAATTTACTTTAATATGTGCTATTATATGAAACTTTGTCTAAAAATAAAATTTATAAAAAAAAATTCTAAAAGCATGGCCAAGGCTCCCCATGCTCCCTTATTATTTAAATTTGTATTAATAACTAAACATGAAACTACCCCTAAGTGCACTACAAAAATAAGAAATCTAAATTAAAACTAGCCAGATTTTTATGCAAAAAATCTCAGCCTGGCCGCTGTGTTAGTAAACAAATAATGAACAATCATATAATCACATTGTGCTGCATTTCATGACGTCATTTAAAATTGATTTATGACAAAAATAAATTTTGATTCTAATATTACTTTCAAATAAAGTTTATCAGGCCATCGTTGATATGACAACAGTGATTAAAATGACTTAAAATTACATTTCAATGCTAATTCAATGGGTAGGTCGTCGACAGACAGGTAGACAGATGTCCGTCCGGACGTACAGACAGAGTCAGACGAACAAAAAGTATGAAAGATGGGTCACCGATGTTATACCTTTCTAACAAAAAAAAAAAGAATTTTAAAGAACAGATTTTGGAAGGGAGTACGGACAGACAAACGGATATCGTAAGCATGTCAATGCCTACTTTTTCATTGTTTTTTTTTTTAAACTTTCGCATAAAAAAGTATGCTAAAAAGACTATACTAAATTATGCAAACCAGATAAGTCAAGTTTTGTTACATAATTTCTTTGGAAATACATCCAAAACTTTTTATTTAAGATAATTATTCATAAAAAAATATACAAATTTTAATACACTTTTTATACTTTATTATGAATGTATTCTTATCCTATAAATTATGAATGTATGCAAATTCAAAACATAACTAAATTAAAATAACGTTAAGCCTGTGTGATAATTTCCTTGATAATCTAAAATAATAAAAAAATTGCAGCGGAGTTATGTTACTTCAGAAGGGATAATTGATTTGACAATGGTCCTAAAGGGATAAATGGCAAGTGCAATAACAATTTGTTTTGCTACTCTATCAAGGTAAAAAAAGTTTCTTCTACAAAATTAACTAAAAATAAGAATTCATGAATCCATTCAAACCACTAATAGGAATGGAATACTTTCTTCAAAATGTGGTACACTAATAGAAATTCCGTTCAGAAAACTAAGGATTTATTATGCAAAGAAAACTGTTCAGAATTTAACTCATTTTTTTGTTGTTGAATAATTGGTAAAATTACTAACTTATTTTTTGTGGCACTAGAGTTCTTAATAGTTTAGCTGAGTTGCGGTAACATACAAAAAAAAAATTAAAAATATGCTATATACAAATTTCCCTTTTTTTTATAGTAAAAATTCCTTAGAAGAGGTCAAGTACAAAATAGTTAAGATAAGGAAAATTTGAATCAGTAGCACTTAGTTTCAAAATAGTTTTTGAATGTCAACTTTACGGCAATCATTGAAATGTCTTAGAAGAATTCACAACTGTGTCACCTGCAACGTAAAGCATCTGCCATTTGTTAACAAAGAAAATCCAACTGTCCCATTTCCTGTATCTTTCGGTATATAAAGTAGAAAAAAAATATTGATATGCGCTATGATTTTAAACCACTTTATGAAAAAGGTGAGAGCAGATGTTAGTTTAAAGTAAGCAGAGGAGGCGTTTTCAACCATGCAGAAAAATTATTGCCTTTCATTTCAAATATCTTTTAGGATTCATTTATATGCTTGATAAATTTTAAAGAAGGGGAATACACTTGTTTGAAACACAAATTTTAATGTTATCAAAGCATATGTATTTTTTTTTAAAGCCATCACCATTGTGTGAATGTTTTTATTTAGGAAAAAGTAATAAATATGATGATACGCGAGAAAAAAATTAATGCAATAATAAGCGTTCATATAACAATGAAAATAAATGGAATAGCAATAATGAAACAAGTACAAAGGCACACTATTTTACAACTACCATATAATTAATACGATTGCTACACTGACAAAACCAATACATTATCGATTTTTATTTTCTTAATAAACAAATGGATTGACTTGTACAAAAAAATAAAGCGATACACCAAAACTGGTATAATAAATGGCGCGATAATAAAATGGGAGAGTCTGAGAAAAAAAAAGTGGAAGCAAAATTTTCCGCTTTGACAAAAGCCTCAGAAGTAGAATAATTCAAGACCAGAATTTTAAGTTGTATTTTATCAACAAAAAAAAGGTTCGAAAAGAAAAGGCACGCAATACAAAACCAACTCCGATTAAGACGAAAATATCTCATAAAAACCTGAACGCTTACCATTTCATTCCTTACTGAAGTGACGACAAGAATTATTAACATGTGGCTATCCCATCCGAAGATGACTGAGAAAGTATACAAATTGCCGCCAAGTATAGTCCATAAAACGATCCAGTGCCATACATAGTTATTTAATGGGAAAATGGTAATCGAAATTGCGCTAATTGTCGTATAGGTCAAGATTGCCTCGCGGGGAAAAGACAAGATATCCCAACAGATAGAAATAAAGAGTAAACAAATATATCAACGGTATACCAAAGTTGATTCGTTGCTCATTTTCAGGCCAATGAGTAGCTTTTCAATACATACAAGAAAAAAGAATTCTAATAACATTCAATTTGTAGAAAGCAAATTTTGGCATAGTAATGCTTTATAAAGGTTGGAAATTTCGACGATGTGAAAAATGAGGTTCGAAATATTTTTTTTATGTACAATTAAATAAGAAGTTTAAAGATAGAAACAAATGTCAATGTTTTTAAACCAAAGCCATAGTTATATTTTAACAATAAAATATGAACAATTTATAAAAAAAATAATGTGTATAAAATATCGAATTATTGTGATAAAACTTTTAAGAAACTAAGTTTGAGAGGACGAATGTTTCGGTTGTAAATAAATTATGACTTGTGTCACTTTTCTGTGCATCACAATTCTGAAAACTTGGTTAAAAAAGATGTATATGCGAAATAAAGCTTTTACACGATAGAAGGTTGGGATGTTATTGAAAATATAAATGATTCTTAGCATTTTACAAAACTAGGTTTTAGTTGAATAAAAAAAAAAACGAAGAATTTTAAGTTGACAGAGTAGTTTAGTTAAATAAAATAAGTTTTCACAATTGAATTTAAATTTCACAGATTAACTGGAAGATGAATTTAAATTCTTATACGTCATAAAAAAAATATAAGTATCTTAACAAAAAAAAAACACCTATAAATATCTTTTTAAAAGAAAATTCTATTTTTGAAAACAAAACCTGTTGTTTGAAAAACAAAACTGACATTTCCGTAAGAAAAAGTGGGTGCCAAACAATCTCAACAACTTCGCAACCCATAACAAAAAGATAAACGCTTAAATAAGAAACAAACAAATAAAAAAAAGTTGTTAAGTAACTCACTTGAATAGGGGGTCTCCTATCAGTTGGTATAAAACTCCGGTAAGAACAAGAAGCCGTTGCCATGCTTAGACTTCAATCAAAACAATGAAGGAAGATGCGCAAAGAAAGTGCAGCATTGCTTCTAGCCCACCGAGCGTTGAGAGGACAATGCTTTTTGTGGCGGTAGTCACCCGTGACGATATAATCGCAATCAAGACAAAAGTCGACATTCCCACCGCAATCATAATTGCGTTCGAATCAATGCCGACGTGACAATCGGCTGCGCATGCGCATCCATCAAAGCAAAACGTCTTAAAACTTACGGTTTCTTTGTTCTGTACTCGCACCCACATATCAAGTACCAGAACGGATATCCACGAGCGCAAAATCACTGATATATCAGAATTTATATTTCTCGGGGCAAAACTTGATTCAGGAATTCCGTGAAATCCAGACTCGCATTTCTTACTTTCTTAATATATTTCAACCATTTTACGTATTAAGATCTTTATTGCCACCAAAGTGGGCAAGCCACCAGTTAATTTTATTATTTTAACACATTGAAGCCGGGCCTGATAATCGATTATTATTTCATTGCTACCTTGATAAGAAGACCAAAATGTTCATATAAAGTCGTCTATGTTGGATGTCATGCCTAGTATTATGTTTGTGGTTGGTCCATTTACTAGGCATGACATCTAACAAAGAGATAGCCGGGTGGATTTTTTTCTTCTGAAATTCAGATAATCAGCAACGCTTCGGATAATTAGAGTTCTACTGTGCTAAGAAATGTATACAGTCCACTTTCGCTTTCCGGTGCATTCGATTAAAAAAAAAACACCGTAGAATTCCCGAAGCATCACAGAGTAACAAAGAAAAATGCAGAAAAACTATAGTTTTGCGTATGATGTCAACATGGCATCACTAGTCCTTAAAGAATTAACCTAATCACGATCACCCGAAAAGCTAAAATAACCAAATCATACCATTTTTAGACAATCATTAGTAAAATTAAGTTTATTTTACTAACAAAAACTCAGAGTGCGCGTATTTTTAATGCATCACGTTGTAGTGACATATTTCTGCTTCTTAAGCTTTTAATTCATTATAAGAGAAATTATACACTGGCAATATCTCCTGCATTTTTGCAAGCCATTAATGAATCGTTCTCACAACCACTTTTAATCCAACATTTGTCCTTTTATCTTTATTGCTTTACGTTCATAAATTTCATTGCGATTTTTTTATCACCTTAAATTCATTAGGGTATATTTTTTTTTATCCCCTAAGATGGCAATGATAGAAAGCAAAAGCGGTTCTACAGTCACTTGATGAAGGTTCATTGATTGGTGGATAGAAAATTGTGATGTGAATAAAAGAGCAGCTTTGCACAAGATATTAGACAATCGGACGAAAGTACAAGTCATCATTAAGACGCTATGCTACCTGGATACGATTACAAATGCTCAATTAATGTGTAGCTTATGTTATTATGTTTTAATTAAAGTTATAGAGTTAAATGAAACATAAAAAGTTTTAGCAGTCAAAGCTGTGGGGAATTAAATTGTTTGTCAAGTTAAAACATTTCAAATTTCGGGAATTCTGATTAATTATTTAAAACTAAGTAGGTTACTGAAATAAAGACAAATCTTGGTTTCATAAAATGGAACTGTTATTTAGTTATTTTAAACAAACCACCAACGGTTATTTTTTCATAGATTTGATATTATTAAAATTTTAGCAAATACAGTGTGTCAAATTTATATTTCAAATTTTTATCCAGTATTTTTAACTCGAAATATTTTTTTTGTCTTTAAAACTTCGCCAAAATAGACACTTTTTGTTATAGGGCAATATGTTATTACTTTAAATTTTCATTATAAAATATGCATATTTAAAATTTTGTTACGAGCACACATTTATTTTAATGTTTAAGCTTTTGCTATTTAGTTTAAGGACAAATTATCATTTTTTATTATTCAATTCATAACCACAATTCCAATCTCAATAAGCAATTTGGCAATAAACTTCTTAGGCCCATAATTTAAGTCTGAAATGATAATAAAATAAATTTGTATTTTTAGCTGAATTCGTTGAAATAATTTTTACAAAAATTATATTGTGATATTTTTCCATCATATTTTTGAACATTTAAGACTTATTCCTCTGACTTGGCAGAATATTCTAAGTTGCTGATTACATTCATTTACATACATAACCACAATAAGTTTAGTCTTAATTTGTGGATACTTTCATATCTACAAATAATAGACGACCTATTATTGCAATAGAATTACTTTAAAAAAATTTAAAGGCTAAAAAACACCTTGCAAAAGATCAAATGAAAAAACCCTTTCAGTGTTTTTCCCTACGGCATCCTTTTTCTCTTGCAGATCTTATGACGTCATGACACGTGACTTCCGTTTTATCACGAAACCAAAACTGCGCGCTTTTTAACATCAAATAAAAGCTAAAATAAACATAAAGCACTTTTTGTTGATTTTACGACAGTCTTCATGGATTTAGACGAAGGAAAAAAAATTGATAATTCTCTATTGTGTTCACAGCAACAGCTGCAAAAAATTAATACAGCAGAATGCGCTGTGAATATGCGACAAATCTGCTGTATTTTTCCAGAAATTATTACAGCGTATAAAATTACTAAACACACATTACAAATTCAGTTACGCGGCATTTAAAAGTATAAATTAAAATACCTAATACCTTTATTCTTAAAGACAAAATTTAAAATACACCATATAATAACTTAAATAATTGCTAATCCAAAGAAGCGTTAGATTTTCGTCACAAAATGTCAGGAAAAGGAATCTCCCGCCCCATTAAGAATTAACTCGTTTAGATTTCACACCCAAAATACCCAAGTACGTAATATTCTTCACAAACTAAAAAAAAAGACTCTCTAAACTTTCATTTGCAATTTAAATCTGAATATTAATTACATTCTTATTCTTAACTTACTGAAGTATCCACTGTGATATCATTTCAAATGAATTCAGACTTTATATAAAATTTATCTAAATAATTAAATTTCGAAATCTTAATTTATTTATAAGATTAAAAAAATATTTTTGCAACTATCAAAATGCGACTTAATGCCTAATTAGTTAAGGTTTGAAAAATATGTGTAATCGCACCTATATGTTGCGTAATTAATATTTTAATTCAAACAGAATGTGTTGTTAGTTGATTTAAATTTATTACTTAAACTACTGGTAAATTCATTCTGAGATTTTAATAACCATAACAGTTCATGTAATAAAATAAATTCAAGCCATAGGATTTCGAAAAACAAAAGGAGTATACACTCTTAAAACAAAAGAGTGAAATCCACTCCTATAGGGGAAGTGCATTTTCGGCACCGGAAAGGAGTGGAAATTAACTCAGACTGAGTTAAAACCGCTCGTTTTAAGAGTGTAGGACGTAGATTGTTTTCTTTTACCCACTCCGCAAAAAGAGTGAAATCCACTCCTATAGGGGAAGTGCATTTTCGGCACGGAAAGGAGTGGAAATTCACTCAGACCGCTCGTTTGTTTTAAGAGTGTACACAATGTCCTTAAACTAATTTGCATAGTTCTGTGTAGCAAAATACGTAAGCCATAAATAAGTAAATATTTTTTAACTCCATGGACCTCTCTGATGTGGTAAACTGCCATTTAATTTTAACTAGTATTTTAATAATAATTTCTTATCCACCGTTTAGTGTGAGATTATGTAACATAGCGCCCACTCGTTCTATTATTTGTGTGTTTACTTGTTCTTCTGTTAATTCTAATTTCAGTAATCCGATTCTCTTTAGAAATGCAATCCAAAAGCCGAACATCAGCCTCTAGACGTGGTATTACAGAATCCTTATAAAGTAACAGAATAACTTTGATTTCAAAGTAACACGTTTCTTGATATTATCCTGTAACTTTTAGCTTTGCTACGAAACACTGTATACTTGATTTTAAAAAAAGGTTTTACCAAGTCATCCCTACATTTCGTACTATCCAAGTGCCTTGAACAATTCTCTTCGTATATAGGGTAAGAAATTTATACGCAGATTACTTTTCCGTAATGCAAATTTGTTTTTATAGATTGTTGCTAATGATACATAGTGGCTTTTCAGGTGTCATAAAAATTAAATTAGCGCTTAGAGAGCTATTGATGTCCTGCCATCAAGGTCTCTAGAAGTGTACTATAGATTAACGAAAATTATGTAAAATTCAGGGTTTTTTTTTAAATCTTTCAACTCGGAAAAAAAAATTCGATAAGAAAGAATTAACGAATGACCCGACAAACATTGTAACATTTATTCGAAGAATTTAGGACCACGCAATAGAACAGCAAGCCAAACATTTAATGCCTTATCCGTGAGTAATTTAATATTAATATTTATTAAAAGGATAAACACAAATTAAAAGATATTAAGTATTCAAGATGCGGATAGCAAAGCATCGTTTCTATCCACACACGTACGAAACTATTCTAAATTAACCTACGCATGCAATTAAGTTCATCTCTATGATATTCTACGTGTTGTCTGAAGAGTTCAGCAAAGCCCGAGGCTTTCAATATCAAGGGTGTTTCTTTCTTCAGAATGGGCTTTATCAATAAAAATAGAAATGAGGATATAGAATGCAATTAAATATGTTATTCACTGGTCAAGTTTAACAGTGGTGTCCTACTTGTGGTACCAATAAAATTTCCTTGCGCTTTCTCTGAATGCATATTAAACAGGGTATAAGAAGGATCCTGTTGAAAATATAAATATACCATGACGATTCTTCATCTTTTCACAGATATTGTGAGCAGTACATTTATCAGACATTTTGCATTTAAAAAAATGTTATAATAGACTATTAATTACAAAAAAAAATCTTGTTTGTTCAAATTAATGGAAATAGGCGATATTGGCGACAAAAAGTTTAAAAACGAAAGTTTTAAACAAAAGTTTGGAACTAAATTCTGAAATAATGTAATAAAACCAAATGAAAATTTTGTTTCTAAGGTTTTTAAATCGCGTGTGGAAGCGGTTCTAGGTGACAGTAACCATTGCAAATCTATTTGTTTAAATAATTTTGCTGTTTATCGCAAAACTATCAATTTACGGTTTATATTTAGGCGGCTCAGTGGCTGAGAGGTTAAACGTGTCCGCCTATCGTAAGCCCAAGATCGCGGGTTCGAGCCCCGGCTGAGTCGTCGGATTTTCTGGATGGGAAAATCTTGGGCGCGCATGTCAGATGATTATGTGGCATGTAAAAGATCCATTGAGGGCCCATTTGGCTTGGGTTCTCTCGGCAAAATTAAATCTCGGCATACTTTAACATCCACAGAGAGCTCAGATTCATTGTAATCTGGGCGTCAAAATTGGTAGCGAGAATCGCCTATATGGTGCCACAAAGAAATGGCTCTCGGTTCTGGGGAATATGACGAGTCTGCAAAAGGCTTGACCGCCAATATTGCAGCCCCATTAGAGAAAAAAAACGGTTTATATTTAGAGAATAAAATAATCTACATCAAATTTTGCATCAAGTGACATACAAATTATTTACTCGATCAGAAAAAAAACTAAATTTTTTTTTTAAAGTCTGAAGATTTTTGGAAAATAACTTGACCTTTTTTATTAATATTTAAGCGTATTTTTGTAAAAAAATTCTTTACAGTTTACACATAACAAACTACGTAAAATATCTCTTCCAATGTCAAAAAATATATTGTTCAAACTAAATTAGAATAAAAAACCAATATTCTTTATGAAGTTTCTTAAACAATTACTAATTTTTAACTTTCTTCTAAATTCAGTGACAATTTCTTTATGTCACTTGATGCAAAACTTTATTGAAATTATTTGGCAAACAAGTAAACTTTACAATTGAGAACTTTCACAACAAAACGCTAAAAAAGCAAAAATGAACAGTTTGCAAAAACCTTCCAACTTCATAAAGGTAATCGTTTTGGTAATATTTCTTCTGAGTTTCAAGTTATTATTGGTTATATTTTATGTCATTGCTGAAATTTTAAGCAGTTTCTTATATGTAAACCATCAAAATTATAGTTTTATATATATAAATATATATTGAAATTTTAAAAAGGTCTTAAATATGCAATCTTAAAAAAACTAAAACATCACAAATATCAGGTTTTTTTTTAATTGAGTAAAACTAAATCAACATTTGTTTTGTCATTCGATGCGAAATTTCATGTAGATTATTTAATTAACAAGCATGTAAACCGCAAAGTTGATAGTGTTACGATATATGGCAAAATCCTTAAAAAAGTGAGAGGCCAAATTTCATATTTTCAACCAAAAAATAATAATAATAATTTTAGAATTATTTCAGTACGTTACTTTTAGTGCACATTGATGTAAAAGTGTATGTAGATCCTTTCAAGTGTCTAATCCAAACTAGATAGATTTAAATTAAAACGCAAAAAATGTTGGAAATAATGGACAAAATCGTAAGGTTTTTTTTAATTATGTATTTTACTATTTTTATAAAAAAAAATCTGAATCTTTTGAATTGCCACAGAAAGAAATATTGGTGTTGATTGATGCAGAATTTTCTGTAGATTATTTCGTTTTGGCTTACCAAAAACGTAAAGATGATAGTTTTATGGTAAAATTAAAATGTAAAAAACAAGAGGTACTAATTGAGTTTTGAATCCAATTTTTCTATTAAATCTAAATTAAATTTTAATTAAATTTAATTTTAAAATTAAATTTTTCTATCTCTCAATTAAGCTACTGATTTCAGCTCTAGGGGCATTTCAATAACCAGCAGGTCATAAGAATACATATAATACTGAGTTCCCAAGATTTATAAAAATGAACCTGTCCGACCCATAGACAATACATTAAATGCTGGGGTTTTTTTTAAAACCCACCTAAAAAAATCAATAAACCAAGGCTCAAGTGATTTTTTTTTAAAAATTCTCAATTGACAACTTTTTTTTTTGATTATTTTAAGAATTTTTTTTAATTTGAAAGGTAAACACAGAATGAAAAAAATGTCAATTATTGCAAAGTTTAAAAAAGAAACTGGATGGTTTTTTTTGGCGTTTTAAGGTTTTATCTAAAATAGCCTAGTTTAATTAAAAAGAGAAATATTTTAAAAATCAATCAAATAACACTAAACCAAAATAATAATTCAAATAATTTAATAATTCAAAATAATTAAAATACATGGTTACATCTTTGACACATTTGTGGTACCATCTCACTGTACGAGTAAAATGTTTCTGAATTTTTTTTTAATGGTCAAAGATACAAAAGTAGTATTTTGTTTCGTTGAAAATTTATGTTTTTAATTATTTTATTTTATGAATTAAAAATCTGCCAAGAGAAGTTTAACTTTTATGTTTAAAAAGACAGAACAAACTTGGGAAAGCTGAAAAGATAAACACCTTATCACCCTAGCTCAGTTCATACTTGGAGTTTGTTCACTTCAGTTAAATTTGTAAATATAAAATAAGCAACTGTATGGTAATGAATGGACTTGGAATTGAAAAGGCAAAAAAGCTGGTTAAACACGAGTAAAATTTGTGTGTCTTCTTAAATAAAGGTCAAATCAATGAATCAATCAATTTTTCCATTTTTTAATGAATATAATTTATCATGCAAAACAAGTTCTCAAATTATTTTGTATTATTGAGCCCATAAAAATATGTTTAAATCAAGGTTAAATTTTTTTGATTAAAAAATTCCTTTAACTCATTTCATTTCCAAAAAAATATTTCTTTAGAGAGTTTCTCTCATGGTTTCTTAAATGAAATTGTTCTCCTTTAAAAATGAAACTTAAAATTTAAAACAAACAGCGACAGTATACGGTTAAATTAAAAAAAAAAACTATATACCCCCCCCCCCCCCCAAAAAAACCCTACCTGGGTTCGTTTTTTTGAAACAATGAATGATGTCACCACACAAAATTGATTTCTCATCAAATCACAAAAGCTGTATTTTTGCAATAAAGCTACAACTGGTCAAATTTACCAAAACCACTTATCAATTTCTATGGAAAATTATGAATAAGGGCAGTTTAACATTGCACTAGAGCTACACATGGGCTATATATTAGAGATAAATTTTCAAACCATGGCCAAGTGACAAGAACATCTGAAGCCGTTGCATTTTAATGCCGTTTTATGTATCATCAGCACAATTGGACCTTGATAGATATACTTTAAAAGATTTCATTGAATGTTTTAACTACACAATTTTTAAAAGATGGCATTGTCAAAAACTGTTCAGTTTGAATTTCTAAAGGCTTTTGCCTTAAATCACAACTGTGGGAAGATGCCTAGAAACAGCGGCTAATCACAGATATCCATATCATTGGACCATTAAAAAACTTGTTTCAGTGCAATAAAAATTAATATGAAAACTTAAATTCAACCCAAAATTAAGTAAATTACAGCCCAATCTCAATCCGAATATTTTCCAATGCCAAATTTAATACACGAGCCAAAAGCAAAATACTGCGACGAAATTAATATATATTATTTTAAGTAACACTGGCCACCAAATCTGGACTTGGACTAAATGTGACAGGACTGTTCACGTTCAGCAATGTAGGATAAGGATAACAATTAACAAGTAAACAGTGTTACTTATAGTTTCAAGATTGAAAGCTGATAATCTTAAAATATGTTAGTCTCCTACTGTTTCAGAGGCACATTTGGTTATAGTAGGTCTATCTAGTATGCGAGCCTCGAAATCTTTTCCTCCCCCATCCCCGCATGTGGTTTTCTTCGAAACGGTGTGAGCGTGTTTTTTCCCCACCCTACTTGGGTTTGAACTGTTCGGATTGTTAAAAACACAACAGAACCTCAAACGCGTTAGGTTTAGAAAAGCGATGTTCCCCCCGTTTCTTAGGAAACCCAGCGAAGGGATGGGGGAAGAAAGTCTTTTCGAGGCTCGCATAGAAAATAGACCGACTATAGACACTGCAGAAGGATTGTTGTAAGAGCCACATCGGGAAATTGTAATGGGAGTCAGAAATGCTAACACTAACAACTACAATGCTTAATTAAATATTCCGTATTTATTTCCTACAGTCTAGAAAACTTTGCAGTATGTAAGCTTTGTAATATATAAGCTTCAATTAGAACATTGGAAAAACTTAAAACCTTTTTTTAAAAAGAACTTCTCTTTTCCTCATTTTGCTCAGAAAAAAAAACTAGTTTAACAAATAAAAAAAAACCGGCCAGTACACAGTGTTAAAACAAGCTGGTTTTTCACTACTCTGATCTAACCTAACCCCAGATGAAAGTACAAACTTGCATGGAACTCACAGATAAGAGCCCTTCGACTGAATTAGAAAATCCAGCCTAGTCTACAAACATCCTTGTCTGAATTTACACTTTGTATGTACTCCCTGCTCTAGGGCAGCTAAGCCAGACATTAGTTTTGGCTTTATCTAGGAAAAAGAATTGTTTGAAATGATGTAAAACTTAAATTTTCATTTTTTACCATTCTTGCAATATTATTGATTGCTTGGATTTCACTCCAAAATGAGTGCTTTTGCGTCTACAATTTTAGTCTGTTCTTTGCGTGCAACTTATTTTTATTCCTGCAATTTATTAAACTTTATCGGATTTAATTTGATGGTACAGCTATGATATAATTTCCGGTCTGACAATTGGCGAGTTGGAAAATTTAACTTAGGTTTGCTATGTGTATCGAATTGAAAGAAATAGGAAGTGGAATTTTTACCACTTTTTTTTGCTTTTTCATTGCTTGGCAATGTAACGAAAATTGCCAAATCAAGACCGGCCTTTGTATTATAGCTGTTCAAATTCGATTAAGTGTCAAGTTTGCGAAGCAATACCAAAGCGTCAATGTTGTCAGAAAACTTCATTTTAGATGATATTTTGTCTTATGGGTTGAATTTAAACGAAAATTGTGGGAAAACAATTTTATATGATCCATGAACAGAGAAAAGTTTTAGTTCTACCGAAAGAAAAGTTTGTACGCAACATTCGTTTCTCTAAGGTAAAAAAATATTGTATTGTTCAAAACAAATATAACTCCAGAAAGACTAAAACGGGAATTATAATGTTTGCCTTTTGCTAAAAAGTTAATTAAATGTAATGTTAAATCAATTTTACAACAATTAAGAGCAATTACATTTTTATTAAAAATGAAAGCTATAATTATTTTGAAAACTATGTTGTCAAAGGGCAGCAATTTGTATTTTCGTCTGGAAGATTATAAAAGCTAGAACGGGCCCTGCTCCTTACTTACTGCCTTGTCTGGTGGAATTCAAATGCTGAATGCTCAACAAAACAGAGACAGTAATGCAAATAACTCTGAACATAGCAAGATGTGGCAATACTAATCAACGGATTACAGACTTTTACAAGAAATTATCAAAGCAAAAATACATGAAATCATTCAAACAGGAAGGGGGTATAAAAAGTAATCTGATGATGTAATTTTGAACATCTAAACAGGAGAAGAAATATTTTCAATAAAGGTGTAAGAAAAACAACAAGTGTTTTTCACAGAAAGCATGCACAGAAGCATTTTCAACACAAATCAGGAGAATATTTGAGAATGAATCAGCTTATAGATCGTAAACTTTTTAATGTGGTTCTTTTACTGTTACTTTAATTTCTTCTACTTACAAACTTTATTCAAAAATAAAGTTTGTAAGTAGAAGAAAAGAAAATAAAGTAATAGTAAAAGAACCACATTAAAAAGTTTACGATCTTATAAGCTGTCAAATGAGATGTAAACAAACTGTCAAACAATATCGAGACAAAATGTTACACATGGGTGAGTGTTTATAAAATAAGGATGACAGACACTTGTTTCTAAGATACTAAATGCTATGCATCATTAACTTAAAGAATAATTAATGTTTTACCTGAAGGTTATAGTCCGGCGAATGAAAATTCAACTGGGCCATTGCCCCACGCTTACAATTTGTAGTTTTGTATCAGGGCACTTGTGTCTCCATAAACACAGTAAATCTCAAAACAGTTACCGCAAAACGAAGCCTACATAACAAATTGAAGTTATCATCTAACTAACCGATGCTCTTTTTCTACAATTTCCGTATACACAGACACCTGTTCAGGTAGGCAGGAAATCTAATCACGTGACTTGATCCTTTAGCTCCACCTTAAAAAAGTTTCAGAATTGAAAACTTTTTATTGGACGTTTGAAATATCAATCATATTTACGTCACCCGACGCTGACACTGATTGGACAAAAGTTTGAAGTGAGAAAGGTACGATAGTTTGGTTTGTTTTATCTAAGAGCGACCCTGCATTGCCCCTAATCGAAGATGCAAGGTCCTTTATAAACTTCAACCGCATTTCACAATCTTGAAATAACTAAGATTTTCTAATTCTAGTAATAGCTTATGAATATAACTAGATTATACTAAACTTATTTCTGCTAGAGGAAAAAATAAAAAATTAATTACGAGGGTAGCCTAGTACACTGAAATTGCAAGATATAAGATAATTCTGGGGAGCATGGAGTCCTAAGTACCGACGGAATCAGAATAAGATTTTGCCTGAATTTCCGTTGGTTACACAGAAGTCGATATTGTCCCGTCACTTGTCTATGGTTTTAATACAATGCGTTACATAAATTTAGTAAAGCCCTGAAATGAAGCTAGAAAAAGACAGCTAAAATTCAGCTGAAAAGCTTAAGTTTAGTGCGCTAGACTTAGCATTCCTCAACCGCACCAAATTACAATATGCGCATGCGCGTATTTCTGACTCCAACAGGCTGTGTCCCGACTACGACATCAAATGCCACAAATGCAACAAAACTTGGCGACTTGGCAGAGTCAGCCACATGCTATTGCATCGTTTGGCGCCTTTGGCAGTTGCCAAGTTTTGTTGCATTTGTGGCATTTAATGTCGTAGGCAGGACACAGCCACAAACCTTTTCCGGCAACCAATTTTCTTTGGCAATCTTAGAGAGTTGGCAATTATTTAGATTCTATTATCATCTATAATAATAAAATGTGTGGCAAATGTAATTTCAGAAGGACCCAAAGAATGAACGCAATACCGTTAGGCTGGAACTGTTGCCACTCACGATATGAAACAGGGCCTTTCAATTTAATATAACTCATAAAATAACCAACATAAAAATCTAATGCCAAACTTGGCAAACCTTTGAGGCACGGATGAAGTTGCTAAGCCAATGAATGCATGGAATCAGTTTATACTTTAAACGTCAGAGAAAGTGATGGATGCTAAGTCTAGACGGCTGTAAAGTTTAAGTTAAGTTTTAAAAGTTAAAACTGCTAACTTAACTTTTAATCCGGCAGAAATATAAATTGTTGGTAACGGGATTTAATTTTTATGTATATTAACGTGCATATAATGTTGAAATAATTCCTTTTTAAATTGAAAAATGATTTGGGACGTTTACGAGGATTTACTAACTGAAATTGTTTAATTTTTTATGTGTAGTAATTTGTTGATTTATCCCCTCTTTAATGATCAGTTTATATTAGGGATGCACCGAATACCAAATTTGGCCGAATAACGAATATTCGGCCAAAGTCTTAGCGGTCTTAGCCGAATATTCGGCCTACCTAAACAAATTTTTATTTTTTGTGGGATCTAAGTAAGTTGTATTTATTATATTCATCAATTTCAATTCAACGTAAACGTATAAGTACACAATCACACAATAATTTTAATACAATATAGCTATTAAATTTTTAATTAAAGAAACACACAATAAAGTAGTACTCGTTTGTTATTAAACCAAGCCTTTTAGAAAGTGTAACTTTGTAAAATCACAACACGAAAACAAACATAAGTATGAAAACAAAAACAGAAGTAGGTAGATCCGATGTAGAATGAAAATTAGAAAAAAAAACCAGTGGCTTACAATATTATTATACAATTACAATATTTTTTTTTTTTATCTTTTAGTGAAAAAAATTACAATTGTGATAGATATAGTAATTATTGTTAATTTAACTAGTTAACTTGAGTGGAGCTTGATTTAACATTATAAATAACAAAAACTTCAGTATTTGAGTCTATCAAAAAAGAAAACAAGTCCTGTTTGGGAATTTTTCGATGTTTTAGAAGATAACATGAAGAAATTTGAAAAAAATTTAATTTTACTATTCGGCCGAATAGTAAAGCTATTCGGCCAAACTGAATATTCGGCTATAGTGGCCGAATATGCCAAATACCGAATAGTAACCAAATATTCGGCGCATCCCTAGTTTATATCCTCCACCAAAGGAAATTTTTCTATGAATTGACAAATCACGAAAGCAAATTAACATTTCTTTTCATAATGAAATCGTGCAAATATGTGATTTTTTTTTTAAAAAAAGAAAAATGTCTTGATTGCTGATGTTTTTTAGTGAATGTTTAGTGATGTTTTTCAGTTGCTGATGGTTTTTTTTGTTGCTTTTGATTTAAATCAAATTGTGTAATACCTACTTAATAACTGTGTCTCCCTTACTGTTCTGCTTATGTGAATCGAAGGAAAACCTAACTTTAACTGAAAATATCCATTTATATGAAGTGTAATTGATTTTGATAGAACGTTATAACCAAGGTATGATTTTTTTTAAAAATTGGTGAATCAATTAACCAGAGGGTTATGATATTATAAATCGATGTTATTAAAAAAAAGCTTAAAAAAACAAAGCCATTATAAATTAGCTAATAATGTGCAGTATTTCTGTAAATTTAATCGGTACTCAAATTTTGTTGGTTTCAGAAAATGTTGCAGTAGAACTCCAATTATCTGAAGCAATTGAGACCTAACCAGGTTCAGATAATCTGAATATTGCATAATTGAAGTAGTCGGAAAGAGAGTAGCTATATTTTAATCATTTGCTTAATGTATTGTTAGGTTGTGATATCATGTAGTTCTAGTTTTGGCGTCATTAGCCCTACCAAAATAAAGTGTAAGGTTCCCTTTGAGTTATAGATTTTTTATTCAACTTCTGTTTTAATTTTGGTTTCGTTTAGAAGTTATGATGAATGATAGCTATTTAAAGTTTGATGCATTATATATTCAAATTATAATTTACATAAATAACAAATGAGTTACTGTTCGTCTCTGTGGCATGTAATGCCTAGTATTTTTTTTTTAGCCGGTCCGAAAATAATTACTAGGTATGAAATCCAACAAAGATGAACAGTGACTGGTAGGCTGGGTGGATTTTTTGGGGACATTTGGATAATCAGCTACGCTTCGGATAATTGTAGTTTTACTGTAATAAAAGTCTTGATATTACAGTTTTCAAATACCTCACAAATTTTGTGCTTCTTGAGGTTGTCATAACATGCAAAATGTTATTTTTGTAATGTTATTTCTTGTTACTTTATTAATTTGGGTTACTTTATGATTGTGTTATTTTTAAATCAAACTTTTCTTTTTTTCTAGAAAAAAAATGAAATTTTTTATTGAAGCTATTGTATTTAGCACATTGTTCCTCGTAGCCAGCTCTCAAGTCCTTGTTAAACCATCACAGGACAAAGGTAATTGAATTTGGTGATCCTTATAAAAACTTATTTAAAAGATAAGTGTGAACTCTGAAATTGTATAACTAACATTTTTGTTAAATTCAACTTTATGGTAATATTTGCCTGTAAACTATAGTGACTCTTTGAAGATAAATTGACATTCCTTTGAAAAGGTTAAACTAATTAAGTACCTTGGTACAACTATTAACTACCAAAACAATCTGAAACCAACAACAGAATCAAAATGGCCAACAAATATTTTTTTTGGGCTAAAAAGGCAACTAAGATCGAATCTTATTAGCCAAAAAACAATACTAAAACTATATAAGACACTCATTTTGCCTATCTTGCTATACGGAAATAAAACCTGGACTTTAAACCAAGGTGTTCAACGCCCGCTAGAAACTTTCGAAAGAAAGATACTTAGAACTATCTTTGGTGCCATACACGAGTGAGGATGTTGGCGAACGCGATACAACTTTGAACTTTATAGGCTCTATAAGCAGCCTCAAATCATGCAGATCATCCAAAGCAACTGACTAAGATGGCTGGGCCATATCTGGAGAGGCCCTGAAGATAGCCCCGTAAAAATTGCCACCTTCAAGAATCCTGAGAGGTCCCGCTCCAGAGGTAGACCCCCTACTTGATGGCTCAACGACACCGAAAATGACCTCAAAGTCCTAAAACTTAAGAACTGGAAAGGAGTTGCCATGGACAGGAGGAGCTGGAGAAGGCGTGCTGTTGAAGCCGCCAAGGCCTGCAAAGGGCTGTTGCACTCCTGAAGAAGGTAATATTTGCAAATATGAATGAGGCTTCTGATTGTCCATTTATCCTCTGGCATATTCTTCAAGGTATTCTACAAATTACAATGTGAAGTATTCATGCATTGTTATATTTTGTACTATTAAATTTGAAGGTCACTTTTTTATATTACTGTATGCATGATGAGTTATTTTATTTCTATGTACATAATGGGTTTTGCTCATAATTTAAAAAAATTAAATCAATGTGTCCCATGCGCCACTTGGGATAATTGGATACATTTAATAGCCACTGCAAATTTTCTCATTTGTCAGGCAAAATAAAAAGAAAAGTTGCTAAATTTTCCATTGATAAACTGGACAAAATTGTCATCCTCGTCAGTTTTTTTTATTTGGACTTGACCAACAAAGTGATAAAGGTAAAAATTAGTGGTCGGCGTAGCAATTAAATGTTAACACAAGTAATTAAAAAAAATTGAGATTTTCTCAATCGCCAGTGCAAAAAATCCAGCAATGTAAGATCGCTTAACTCTCTGTCGGTACGGAAATTGCAATATTCAAATTGGCCCTAAAAATGCAAAAAACAGAAATTGTGAAATTAGGAAAACTACACAGATTTTAAAATCTCCAGTGATTCTGCCATCTGAAATCTCCAGCTATTTTCAAATCGGAAATATATGTCAATTTTTTAAATCACAGGGCATCTGCAGACCGGGAATATCAGGGAATATAGTAATTCTGGGAATAACAGGGATTTTTTAGAAATTTTTTTTTAAATTATGGAATATTTAAAAAATATGTTCATGCACGATAGTTCATTTTTATCCTCAAGCACATTTCTTAGTTTGAATTTGCTATTTATATATTTCAGATTAACTGATAAAGGATAAATAGTTTTCCGAGGATTCAGGATCTGCTAAATTTCAAGGTTTAACGATTTGCTGATGTAGATTTCAAACGATTAGTTTTTAAAACTTTCATTTTATCTTAACTCTTCACCAATGTTTGTAGATGTACAATTCTTGAGGTTAAGCGATTTACAGATATCAGTTTTGCGATCGTGTGCGATTTAAAATATTCAATTTTGATAATTGGGCTTTTCTCCTTGTGAAAGTTAGCAATGCACCGATTCTAAATATTCACGATTTACTGATTTTTTCAGATTTGTCCGAGAATTATCAATTTGTCTATTATCACAATTAGTTTTGTATTTATAAGTGCTATATATTTATGAGTGTATATGTTTTTGATTAAACAATTTTAACATGGTATTTGTATTACAGGTTTTTGGATTCTACAAAAACTTGTTTTGAAATAAATTTCAATTCTAGGAACTATTTTATTTAAGTTAATTAGCACTAATTGAAATATGTTAATTAAATATGTAAAATCTCCTTATATTAAAACATATTACTGCAACTGAAGTCGCTAACAGAATTTTTTTTCAATGCACGCTCTTCTCGCACTCTTAATTGGGAAAACTATTGAGTTGACAAATCCATAACTATTAGCACATTTACAAAGGATCGTTTGGGGAATATACTGATATGACATAATTACCGCTGAGACCTGTAGTTTTTGAGATATAGTTTTGAATTGTTTTTTACATAAGAGTTCAGGCACAGGGTTACAATAAGGGTAATTGAAGCCTCATTGCAAAGTAATTCTCTGGGGTTGGCGAACAGGGCAAAACCCCTGGTAATTAAAAGCAATTGGCTACCTTTGAATATTGAGTGCATATCAATGCATACTTTTCAAATATAGAAAATTCTAAATATATTTATTCTATCAATATTAATATATCTAGGGTTTATTCAATTTATTGTTATATTATATACATTTTTGTCATTCAAAAATGCTTTACAAGACTGGTGTTTGAAATTTGGATTACAAATGAGATTATCAATGTGTTTTTGCTGTATTTATCAAGGGTATATTTGTTCTTACATACTTTTTTGTGATTTTAATTTAGTTATAGCTTGTGATTTTAATTTAGTTATATTTAGTTATTTTAAAAACATTTTTAAAATTTAATTGAACATTTAATTAAAAAAAATCAAATTAATAATTTCACTAATGTATCATGAGGATCATTATTGTAGTTAAGCTAAAAATCAATTTCATTTACAACATTATTTATGTATATGATTGTAGTTTTGTAATTGAAGAGTATAATAAATTTAAAATTAATTTTTTTTATAGGGAGCAATAGCAGCCATTTATCATCTGGAATTTATAAAAGTATTTATGCCAAAGCTAAAAATATTTCACATTCCAAAGGACACATAATAAATGTAAATAATTAGGTTTTTTATGGAACTTTTTATCTTGACAAAATTAAAATTATTTTCTATTAACATGCACCAAAAGCAAGTGCTGTTAATACTCGTGATTCACGCATTACGTTAGATCAATCATATAAATAGATAGTTTTAACAATTTTAATGGCAGCAATAAATTGAAATGTGTAGAAGTTATAATTTAAATGGGTTTTTTTTGGCAAATGAAACTTATGTAATGTTTTATAATAATTATATTGAAAATATAATGGGTCTCTACAAAATCTTCTAGGTCAAATGATCAGATTTGTAGGTCAAATGATCTTACATAACAGTGACCTATGCAGTATTCACACTTGATGAGAGCTGCCTTTATGTGAGGCATGTTCTGAAAATTTAGACTTGTGACAATTTAGAATTTTGACCTTTATACAGGGCGACACCATATAAAGAATCACTGATCAGAATGAGGTTAGATTAAAATGGGTTATTGAATAAAAAAGAAAGCTTGTGCAATAAAAACTTTTTAACTGAACTTTTAAATTTAACAAATGGTGTTGTAATCATCATATTTTTTTAAAAAAGGTTTTGAGTACATACCACAAATACACCAGTATATGTAAAAAAAACACCGGGCCAGGCAGATTTTGTTAAAAAATGTCTATTTTCTAAATTCAATCACTGTTACACATAAATGATTTATATTTTGGTTAGTCTTAGTATAGTAATAAAAATCAGGACTTTATAGGAATCATTATTTTTATAAAAAGTGATTTTTATGGTGATAGAGATGGAAACATCCTAAAATGACTTTAATGGATTCATTTCAAAAGGATGTTTTCTTAAATTTTTATTTTAAACTTGAAAAAAAGACACTGAAATATGGTAAACATAAGTACATTCAATATCATTATATATTTTTTTAACAAGTTGCAACATTTTTATCAATAAACCCCCAAGACTCCATTGAAATCCTTCACATATAGTATTAATTATACAAACATATTTTTCAGACAAATATATATACAGTAAAAACTCTACGACCGGCCACCTCCATTAAACAACCACCTCGACTTGCGACCAATTTTTCAAGGCACCGATTTTTCTTCCTATGTGTTCTATGTTAAAAGCCACTCTGGGAGAGACCAGATCTCATTCCCCAAACGACCGGTTTCAAACCACATTTCATGAATTTGTTTTCTTTTTCCAACACATGTCAATTTTTTTATGAATTATTTATAAATTAGAAAAAGAGTTGGTTTGCGAAAAATCGAAAAAATTAAACACTCAGAAATTTCTTCTTACTTAAAAAAAGGTTTAATTAGTACATACTAGTTTGTGAAAAAAAAGTTTGTAGTATTTTTTTTTACATATTTACTACAGTTTGTTCAAAAGTAAGTTAGTATAATTTTGTTTATATGTATTTGCGAATTAATAAATATATGTAATGATACATCGATTTTTGTAATTTTTTAATGGTTAATATTATGTTGTAAAATGATATTTCACCTTTCTAGCTAATTCACTTTTTGTACTCTAGGAGCGACCAACCTCCATTTACGACCGATTTATTAGGGAACCGGAGGATGGTCGCTCTTGGAGGTTTCACTGTATATATTTGATAGTATGTTTTAAAGGAATTTTTTAATAATTATGTTTAATATTTTTGGAGGGTCACATAAATTTTAATGTATGTTAGTCTTTACCCTAAAAACCCATTTTGTTTGCTATGAATTCATATAAAAGCTTAGTAATTTTTTGTAATTAAGTCCATTTTAATTTTTTTTAATGCTTTTAAAATTTTCAGCTGAAATAACTTGTACTTGTATCATGCTTAATCTTTATGCTACATAATATTTTATATGAATTAAAGCCCTGATATCTCCAGTCAAATTCAGAAAAGAGATTTTTAGAACCTTTTTCTATCAAACCTTTTCAATTCCTAAATTTTAAATAATTTCTGTGGTAACAAAACAAATAATAAATTTAATTGTATGACATGTCCCAAGAAGATATTATTTTGCTTATAATTTTAGGTTGGTGGGAAAGACCCAGAATATAGAAGGTCCTTGATTAAAAAGATAGAATTTAAAACTCATTCAATGGCTTTGAGAAAAATTCTTGATACTTTAAAAAATTGTACAGATGAAGAAATGGTACCTATATTAGAAAACTTGAAGCTTCTAGTGCATGAGGTGATAAAATAACTTTTTTCTTTATTTATTACATCATATGTCATATGTTGATTAAATATAACTGAAAGATTGAAGTATCAAAATTTTCATGTCGTATTATATTTCATTTCCTTTCAAAGATAGAAAGAAAATTATTTTTTTACTAAAATAAACCTTTTTAATCTACAATTTAAAAACTAAATCAATTCTAAAAAATTATGATTATTTTACATTACACTATCTGTGTGTTTAAAGAATGTATAAAACAAAGAATATTTTAAAAAACAAAGCTTATTTCTGTTATATCTTAAGTATTCATTAGACTGTTTAAAAAAATCCTGAAATTTGTCACGAATACAAGCTAATAACATGATAAATTAAAGCTATGCTGTAAATTATTTGCAAATTTATTTGTATTAAAAAGCAGCTTGAGCTGTAAAAATTTGCCTAATTTCAGAATGTCTGTTTCTACAATCCAGTTATCATGTCCACAATCTAGTCTAATCCAGTTGTTCAATCTAGTTATATTTTTAACTCCTTGGGTTGAAACCAGACAAAAAAAAAACCTGTGTTCTTGCACACTCTCTAGAAGAGACAGGTTATGAGGAACTAAGAGGAGATTTTGACCCTTTTCCTGCCTTCGCGTGGCAGCCATTGAACTATGGCCTGCTGGAGGAGTTGTGTAGAATAAAACCATACTTAAAAAAAAACTTTTTTTAGAAGTTTTTATATTGGAGCGTATAGCTAGTAGCTTTTTATGATTTTTTTCGACATTGATTGCACTTTTGTGATTCTTGAACCGAGAAAATTTTTTGGGTCTTCGGCAAAATTTTCCCTATCACCCTTTTTATGTTGAACTCATTTTTCTCAATAAACACTTATAAATAGCATAAAAATAAGTATTAACGTAACAGCCATGCACACACTTCATTCATCTTATTTTTAATGAAAAATTAACTGAAATGTTAAGTTTTTGATGTGTCATAACCTAATCAATGCTATCTTATTTATTACAAACTTAGTCTCAATGTTAAAAGATTTTATTATAGTCCTTATTTCAGCAGGTCTCCATTAATACTGGGTTAGCTTGCAAAAAATTAAAAAACCAATAATTTTAGTATTAGTTTTGACATACGACATTATATAATTGTTACCATGTAATTAGACCATGGCTTACTGGCTAAACACTGCTGATTATACAGTCCATGCTTGCTTATCCGGTGCTAAAAATCAGATAGTTGAAAGCGACGAATAACAAATGTTTTTGGTTGGCTTTAAACTACGTCACTTTTCAGCAAAATTGTTCCAAGTCCATTGCTTTCCTGTCTTTTTAAATGCAATCATAGTAGAGAGCACATGAGGTATTGATAATGGCTTGAGGTTTTTCCTGGAGGTTTGGTTAATTTTAGGCAACTATTTTCCCTAAAAAATCTTTCTATTTAAAAAAAATGCACAAATATTAAAATTAAAATGCTTTAAAGCATTTAAAAGCTGTTATTCAGCAGTTACAAGTAATAATCGTACCAACCTGTGAATGGTATATTTGTAAAAAAGCCTCAAACTATTGCTGGTAGTTACATCAGATGTTCTACTTCAAGGAATTAAAATATTAACCAAGCTGTTCAAGTATAGAAGGGAACGTCAGATTGGCGACTGTCAGATAAAACATCATGGCTGTATTCTAATTATCCCTCATGTAGCAAAAAACTCTTTCAAATTAACCAAACCAAATAATGTAAATGCTTTAGAAAGATTTTAAAAGTACTGGTCTATCCTGCCCAAGTTTTTACCAAAATTAAGTGTGCTCATTTTTTTTTCAAAATAAAAGGAGATATGGTAAAAATGGACTATATTTATTAGCGATTAATTTGACACAGTAGGCTTTAATTGGGAAAATCTGAGTTTTCTTAAAACCACCCTTTTTTAAGCTGAAAATCAGGAAATTATCTGTGATTGCTATGTTTCTAAGTATATTCCCAATTTCCAGATGCCCTACTACTGTATATACGACATTTTGTGAAACAATTTTGCTCTTGTAAGAGTTAAAAAGTCTGAAAAGACAGTTTTGGACAGAACAATTTTTATTTAAAAACTTTTTATTTCAAGATTAAGAATATGCATACTTATATTTTTAAAAATCTTTTTTATAGTATGATATTGCTATTAACTTTATGAATGTTGGTGGCTTGGAACTTATTGTTCCTTTCGCTCAGATGGATAATGAAGACATAGCTTCTGCCGCTCTTTCTGTTTTGTCTGCTGCAATGCAAGGGTAATACTATACTTTTTTTTACCAGTTTTTCAAAAAAGAAAGTATTGGATGATTAAACTGTCACAATGGACTATTTATACTGTCTGTTTGGAATTCTTTCAATCTAAAATTTTTACTTACGTGCACTAAAAACCACTTAATTAGTAGCATTCTTACATACATAAATTTGAGTACTAAATGAAAAAGTTTTTCTATTTGGAGTTTCATGATTTTTTTTATTTTACTCGATATCTCAGAACTGTGACAATTAAACAGAAGATAAAGAGGAGGGCAAAAATTTTAAATGATATATAGATGTTGCCTGGGCTATTGCCCAGTGGACTAGTCATTTATAAAATGGGCAATAGCCCGGACATTTGCCCAAAGCATTTTTAAATGCCCAAATAAAGGACATTGATGTCTAGGTATTATTTTAGTCCCCCCCCCCCTTGATAGTACTCCCAATTTTAATAAATATTAAACCTTTTACAAATCATAAACAGAGTTATAATTACTGTGTACAATTGTGTTTTTTCTTAATTAAAAATTAAATCTATTGACTCGTAAGTAATATAATATATAAAGTAGAAGTTTTATTAGTTAACTTTAAGTTGCCATGCTGATGATTCCTGTAACAACTTCTACCTGGACCATTTTGTTTTTCTGAAAACTTTTGTTTGGGGTTTTGTCTGAGTCGAGTATATATAGAGTGTTACTTTGTATCTTTTCTATTAGCACATTCTTGTAAAATAAAAAAAGATGGTAGATTTTTTTTTACTTTAAAAAGGAAGGGAGTTCCTTTCAAAACAAATTTGTAAAAGACTTTTTCTATTAAACTCAAAATAAATTATGTATATAAAGATTATATATTGTATATAAATATTATATATAGGTTTTTATCGATTACAAATAACATTTTATATTTGATTTGTTTTATCAGTAAGTTTTTGTTTGACAAAATAATCTATATAAATTTTGAGCAGAAGTAATTATATTTTTCTCTGAAATTGATAAAAGCCTGTGCATTTTTTCATTTTGGGTATTTGGTTGGGTATTTTAACTGGACATTTGACCTAACTTACAAATGCAGGGTCATTTTACGTCACTAAGAGACCACATCTATGTTCAAAGAAGGTGGAGGAATGAAAGATGTAAGGGAACTATGTCACCTGAAACAAGCTAATTAAACACATAATTTTAACACATTTGGAAATTTAGCAGTTGGGGTTTTTGTGTTTCGCTGGCTACCCTAGAAAGTCTTTAAAAATCATAACTTTGATTTCAAAAATACTTACAAGATTACAATATGGTTTTAGATGTGTCGGATTTGAACTACTTGATACCTTTTTATTTGTCTTAGAAATATGATAAGTTTTTTGTACATGTTAGAACATGTACAAAAAACTTATCATATTTCTAAGACAAATAAAAAGGTATCAAGTAGTCCGAATCCATCTATTTGAGCAATGCCTACCATTTGAGCTTTCTCAATGTAAATAGCTTTGACAAAGGGCTTTATCACGATTAATTTTTAAGGAAATGCAAAATAGTCATTTAAGCTTAACTGAATTAAATGTAGTAACTAGTTAATATCTTCAATCCTAACACAAAACCAGGAAAGTGCAACTAATCTATAAGGTGTTGAAGTAAGTCAGAGAGCTTGCTAATTTTGCTGCCAATCCGGCAACTCAATTTTCACAGCCAATCTTCAAAAATTTAGTGAAATCGCTAAACATTGAGTTTACACAAAATTTGCCAACTTTTACAACCCTTCCATTGTTTTAATTGCTAACAAGATTAAAACAAGTTCCATCAACCATGTCTTCATTTTGTTATATTGATTGAAACCACCTGCACATTGCAAATGCTTGCATTTGTCGTGGCTCACTTTCATTCTCCTTGTTGCATATTTACGTGTTTTGTAATATATTTCAGGGATAGGAATTCAGTGCCAAATGGCACCAAAATGTGTCCTACTCTATTTATTATTTATTAATTTGTTCGGTCTTGCAGTTGCTGCAACAATTTGTCATAGTTATGCTCCAAAGAAGTTAAATTTTGCAGCTCCAAAAATTGCTCTAAATTGGCGCTGGCTAATTCATTCCTGGCTAATTATTTTATAGTAAAGATTTTTTTACTGATCTATTATTAATTATATGTTGAACCATTAAAAAAATATTTTTTGCCAATTATTATTTATTTGGCACTTGCAGTACATTGATGTTCCAGGTTTTCCATTAATGTGGTATGATATTTAGGTGTTTTTTAGTGTTATGAAAATGGTTCCATGTTTAAAGTTTTAAAAAATTGTATGCAATGTGGAGAATCGCTTTTTCCTTGTTTATTCATGATATCTTGTACTTAAAATATAAATAAGAATGTGGTACATTTGTAGCTCTGCCTTAGGACCAATAATATGTGCTTCTAAAATTTATTTTGAGGAATATCTGATCAAAGATAACTTTCAAAGATGCTAAGCGTTTTTATAAAATATAAATGCATTTGAATTCACAAGAAATTCATGTAATATGGCTCATCTAAATTAATGAATAGGTTATATTTTCATTTGTATTTTACTGAAACATTATATGAAATTGTTATAAAATTTTGTGTTTAATAAAACACAAGAAAAATGTCTCTAGAGTAATACCTATTTTTTTTTGTAGAAATCCAGTTGTCCAGAAACTAGTTGCTGACAATCACGTTTTAGATATCTTATTAGAAAATTTGGTTGATAAAAATCAAAAGTATTTTAGCAGTCTTTTGTTTACTATATCAAGTTATCTGAGAAACATGCCGGAATCCCAATTGCACTTTTTTCGAGATGATGGAATATTCTTTTTAGCACTGATAATTGAGAGTAATGATTCTCATAAGCTGAAGCTACATTCTATTTCAATTTTAGCTGATTTAGCTATGGAGATAGTAAGTTTTTTTTTCTCTAATATTTTTTCTTTTGTGTGTGGGTGGGGAGGAGAGGAAGGCTAATTTTCAACCTTTTGAATTATTACATTGTAGCTAAAAATGAGCCATTTTCTTAAAAAATAGTTTTGTTAAAACAGTAAAATTTTTGGCATAAGTTTTGATTATACATGAATACATATTTATCTAAACACATTTATTGGGTTTGAAAATCAATTTTATGCAATTTCATTTATGGAAAGCTTCATTAATTTTCAGTTTTTTATTGTTAATAATAATTATTAATGCAATAGCATCAAAAACTAATTTGTCCTTTTAAAACAACTGTTGGGTGCAATTTTCCTAAAAGGCCATTTTTTATTGCTTAGCATTATCCCCTAGGATGAGAATGAGTTTGGACTAATAATTTCTAGGTGATGAAATAAAAAGAAAATATGACTAAGTAATATTTAGCACTTTATAGGTGCATGTTGTTCGAAACTTGCGTCTACTTATGCAAACGCTTAGGTATTTATGATTACGAAGCAAATGCCCCTGTAAAATACTCAGACATTTATGAATGTCTGAGAATTATTTCTGGAAAATATGATATCTGATCTAAGTAAAATTTATCGACAATCAAATGCTTAATAAAGTCTAATAGACTAAGTTAGATGATAATATTTTCATCAAACAAGTAATATTACACCTAATAAATTATTCTTAAACCAAATTCCATTTCTTCTTTTTGTTTAGTTACGAATTTCTCATTTTTTGAAATTGCAAATTTATTTTAGCCTTTTTAGTAATTTAATTGCATTAATTAACGGTGTTGTACTTTGCAAAAATGTAAACAGATATTGATAAAGCCTCAAAACTTGTTACTTATTTTAAAATATTTAAATATCAGTGTGTCTGATTAGTTAATTATTATTTGACACTTTATTGTTTTCTTTCTGTTCATTAAGCACTATTAAATTTAATATTTTACATATTTTTCAAATTATGTTATATACAATGTTTTTTTTTTAAATGTTTATACCATGTTTCAAACAAAAAATTCCAAGGAAAATAGCACTACTATTTTTCAACTTCTTTTAACTATATTGTTTAGGTTATTTTTGCATATGTTGTATTTATTTTTGTATTTGTATTAAGTTATTTTTATTATAAAAGTAATGGCGAAATTGCATGAATACCAAATTCATTTGCAAACAACAGTACTTTCAAATACACGTCAAATGGTATCATTCACACTAGTAAGTGTTTAATTTAATTAGTCGGCAATCGACTTGAAAGTAAGCAATAGGTCACTTCTGGTAAAAACACACACAATCCTCTTGTCATGGATTAAGGCATTAGGCTTGCTTTCTTGTCCCATTGGTCTGCTATTTCGTACCAACTTCTATGCAATCTAAAGATTAACTACGAAATTGTTTTTGAATGATCTCAGTCCTAAAAGATACTTTTTAGTAAGCACGGGTATTCTTAGATTCATTTATTTTCACCAAACTCTGGAGATTTTTTTGTAAAGATTTTGATTTATCCAATAGTTGACTAGGTTTGAAATATCAACGGTGACCTCTAGTACGATTTTAAACTATACCCAACTAGAAACAGGATGTTCTAATTTATTTCCAAAAACTAGTTTAAATTAGGTATTTTCTTTTTGTGACAGAATGATACGTAAAGATTGCATGTTTATTTTTATAAAATGTATGCAAACTGTAGCACAATTTTTGAAAAATCACCAAGAATGTGAAATATGACGTCAGACGCTGTTTTCGATTACATGAGTTCCATGGAATGTCAATGTGTATATTTCAGGTAAAATCAATTACTTTTTGTGGTTTTAAAGCTGATATTCGGAATCTACAGCTTCTAAGGTACCTTAAAAAGGTATTGGTAATCATTTTGGGTAGGATGCAACTTCCCCACTCTTTGGTATTAATTTTAATAAACTTTCCTGCCACTGATAATTTATCCAGCCCACACCACTCATTGCATCGGTCCAGACCTTAAGTTAATATACACTAAAAAAAAATTTAGTACAGTTAGTCACTGAGTAAATTAACCAATTTTTCTCCATAGATTCTTATGCAATTTTGTGCAAAAGTGGTAATTGATAAACACATAAGTTTTATTTTAACATTATTATGAAACCCCTTGTGCACATGAGAATTACTTCCTTATTTACATAGTTTGTTTTCAAATATATTCTAAATAAATAAGCTACTATTCACTGATTTTCCAATTAATTAGTGCAATTTTAAATACTTTCAGATGGATGGATCGAATATAAATTATCAAAAAATGCAGCTTATTAAGTGAGTTTATATAATTTTTTGTTTTTTAAATTGTTAAGTTACTGTTATTTTACTACAAAGGTTCAAATTATATATTTGTGTCTTTTGTTAATTTATAGAAGCAATGTTTCATAGAAAATATTATAAAATTTAAATAATAGTTGGTGTATGGCGTATTGTCAATAATTCACTATAAAACCACTAGTATTTAAAAGCATTAGAGTTAAGTTCCAAAATCAAAATAAATATATAATTTTAACTAAAAAACTTTTTGATTTTTACACTGATAATAATTATTGTTAAGTGTACATACATGAATATTTGAAACTTGTGCATAAAATTTTAAGGGGTAATTTAAATAATCAAACAAAACAAACAACTTTTACCAAATAATGCAATAGGTGGAAACTAAGTGGTGAACTTCTTACTTATTACTGTCCAACAACAGCAAGACAAAATGCATTACGAGATGTTTAGTGTCCATTTTATTGACAATAAGTGTGTTGAAATTGCATTATTTGTTTTTAAAAAATAGCCAGCATCTTCAAAGCATATTGGAAAAAAAAATTGGCATTAAACCAAATTTTAAACTACTTTTTATTCTTGTTTAAACTTTTAGAATAACCTAGTGTTTGGCGCAGTATGACCTTTGATGGTCTTGCGCCATAAAACTTAAACATCCATCCATCCACTGTTTATTCTTGTACTACCTGTCTTACAGTGAACAATAATGCTTTATTTTACTTTAAAATAAATTATTTGTAAAAATCAAATACTAAATTTTGTTAAAATAAGTGAAGTTTTAGGCTAATATTAGTTGGTAATGTGAATTTAAAATTTCAATCGTACTTTTTTTAAAAGTCGTTAACACAACTGCAAAACTGACTTGCCACCTATGCTTGTTTAGTCTTTGTTTATATTAAATAGATTGTGAAGTGATTTGATGAAATATATAAACGAATATTTACATATATTTTAATTTCATAAATTCCTTCACAATATTTATTTATATTTATTAATATAACAAACTTTCTTTCAATCTTTCATTTTTTTATTTTCTAGAGAATTAAAACTAAATAAATAATAACAACAACAGTAATAAAACACTTTCATTTCTCACAAGTTCCAATTAGTGTAAGATTATATGATGGCAGGGGTATTTAAGAGAGAAAAAGTGTAACAAATAATTTTCTAAATAAAAATTAAGTGATGTAAAATCTAATATCTTAAAACTACCCAAGTAGCATTTTTTTTTTGTATTAATCTATAAATTACTTTTTATCCTTCGCTGGCAAGCCATTGAGATTTCAAATTCCAGATATTTATCTGCCCATTTAATCTAAATGTAAAAGTTCATGTTTTTCCTGACAAAGAGCTATTCAGCAAACCAATGGAACTCTGAATTTTTTTTAAAAAAATCTTCAGTTTATCAGATGACTTATTTCTCAAAAACTGATTGTGTAATACATTTTTTAACACTGTATTCAAATGCCGAACTTTAGGATGAGGGTATGTTAGTGTCGCTATCATGTGTTGGACAAGAATACTAAAATTGAATACTCTTCAAACTCCCCCCTCCAAGGAAAGCTAACATACCCCATCATGGTGCAAACAAAGTTAACCATGGACCTTAATATTTGTTTCCAAAATATTTATATTTTGGTCGAAGTAAACAAAACGTTCTAATCATTTGACAAACTATGAAATATTTTGCATACAAATTATAGCAAAATATATATTAAGTTTAAAAGAAGTTACGAGTCTAAACCCATTAACAACTACTTAATAATTACCCTACTGCTTAATTTTTGAGTAAAAACTTTAAAGTTAGTTTTTTTTTCAATTCGTGTTTTGTGGAGCTTAATTCATCCCACATAAATTGTATGTTCTTCATTTGTCTTCTATTTTGTTTAGTTAGGTAAACTTTAACAGAAAGTTCACTTTCGCGGTGCAAATTTTCTTAAATGGGTCGCCTTTAGGGTTGATAGTAGTTCATTTACTGTGCATGCGTACAGTATTTATAATTACTATTTTGCAGATTTTTTTATGCTAAACAATTTTGTTCAAAATGTATATTAGCAAGAATCTGATACATATAAATTTGTGGAAAATTCAACAATTCCAGGAGTCGTTTTCACTAGACAAAATCTTTTCCTCCAAAGATTGATAAAAAACGGAGGGCCGTCGCCCACAAATTCAGCAAAGAAACAAGAGGAAAACAAAACTGTCCAGTTCCGCTTGCTCAATTTGTGGACTTCCTCCTTTTACGCTAATAACTTTAAGTGGTTTATAGTTAATTTTTTTTAATTTTAAATATTAATTATTTTAAAATACAGAAAAATTGTTAGTTATTACAATACTGGGTATTGTATTAAGGTCATAAAAGCAATAACCGAAAAAAAAACTTTATATTTAGTGAGTAAGATAGTTTTCTTTGTAACTCATTTAATTTGCTATGGGGCAGCTGAACCTTCCATGTTTATAATTAATAGATTAATAATTATATGTGTGTGTATGTGCGTACATTTATAATTATAGATTTGGAACAAATAAAAACTGGCAGAAATTGGTATTTTGCCTTAAAATTTCATAGACTTGGTATTTCTTATGAATCAACTGCTTGCTCTCTTCCCATTCATTGCTGAAATGAAAATTGCTTAGATGTTATCTACGACCCCTTCAAAAATTCTTGTGTTTCAAGAATAGAAAATATACAACCATACTTCAAAATATTTATTTAGACTCACACTAGGGGTTTATTTAAAACAGTTATGTTTGTTTCCTTTTATATTGCTGTTTATTTTACAATATTTTTTCCAATTTTCTTGAACAAAAAGTTAACATTTTCTTTAGCTAGTATCCATGAAATTGATTTTTCAGTCTAAGTCATAGTTTTCTTAAATAATTTTTAATACATTAGTCTTGTTCTCGATGCAATCTGATTTCTAAAAGCATGTTTTCTATCTGTCTTGTCCAACATTGGGCATTCATATTTGAATTTTTTTATAAGTATCGTTATGACCAAAAATCTTGTTTTTGTACTGAGTAGTGTTTAACCATAGTAAAATGGCCAAATCCAATCCCCAAGTCAGAGGCTTTGTTTCTGTTTCACAGGCCTATAAGAATTTTTGCATGTTGTATTTCCTGTATTGTTTCTCTTTTCTATTCTTGCAATGTTTGCCTCCTTCCCTTGCTAGGGGAAGCCTTAGTTTGTTCGTGTTTTCCTATACCAAAACAGAAAACCTTTTTTGCCCTCTCAAATTCATGCAGTTTGGACAGTTGGAGCATGCTAATTAACAGTTTTAAACATTTACAATAAAAGTGTTTTCTCAATACAAAATTAATCTGTGGTCACCATAACAAAAAACTGCTTGAATTCTGGTTGTTCTAAAAGAAAATTCAACATAATTCGTATGGTTAGGCAATCGTGACTTTTGAAATCAGTCTCGTAATGTAAATCATTGAATTTTGGTAAAACTCAATGGTGGTTATTTAATGCTACATATTTTAGTTACATGTTTCCTAGATAACTAAATATTAATATCAATGCATATATCTATACTAAGAAATAATTTCAGTTTCATTAATAAATATTTTTTTAATAGATTGTTTATCACTGGAGTTCAATCGACTAATGTCTGCAAAGAAATCACTAGCTTTCTGAATGATAATAATAATATTACAAATTTGGATGTGATTCAGCTACAGTACTTAATTCATGAAAAAATTATCCATGCTATGCATGCACTTCATAAGGTTTGTTCTCGAGAATTTCAAAGCAATAGAGTGAAGATTGCAATTGAAAAACTTATTAAGAATTATGACCCACAAGTTAAAAATACTTTGTATTCAAAACTTGATGATGAGCTAAGAACTGACATTTATCTACAATTAAAAAACATCTATGAAAAAATAGTACTAAAAGAGAAAGATGAACTCTAGAATTTTTATGATGTGCAATCATAAATATCATAAAATTGTACTTCCTTAATTGTGCAATTATAAATATCATAAAATTGTACCTTGTTTTCTTGCAAGCAATGTGATTTAAATGTGACATTTCAGAAAGAACTTATTTCGTGTTCATTTTACTTAATAAAATATTTGTCAATTAATATTGAAATTTTGTTTATTTCAAAATAGAAATATTTATCTAATCTCTTAAACAAGTAACCGGGTAATTTTATTTAAATCTGCTTTTGCCAATGCAATTGTAACAAAGTAATTCGACAGTATTAATTTCATTATCACATAGAAACTGGTGTAATGAAAAAATCTCTAAAATATTATGTGGTAGCTGATAATAAATATTTAAATAAACATTCATATTGTATTATTTATTATACATATGAATTTATCTCTGACAAATACCTGAAATAGTAAATGTATGTAGGAGACAGAGAACAGTAAGGAACTTTTGCTTTTACTTTATATTTTGGATGTTTTAATTACAATAATGCGATAGTTACACTACTTACATGTTCATAATTGTAATCCCTGTGAGTATTTTAAATAAAAAAATAATAAATAACACAGGCCCATTACAAAATTGGGGTACCTAAAATTTTATAACTGAATTTAGTTTTATTTTGGTTGCTGATTCTAAATATAGCATCGGTTATTCTCTAACACCTCTACTTAAGATATTCACTTTTTTGTTCAAAGACGTGCTCAAAATAAAAAATAAAAACTAATGTGTGACTTGTGTATTTATTGATGCTAAACATGGTTCTAGTTTATTTTTTCTTTACCTCTAACGGTTTTTGTCAGATTCTGACTCTTTATCTAAAAGTTGGAGAAACAAATATTTCACATAAAAAATAAATCATTGTAACAAAACCGTTAGAGTTAACGCAAAACGAAAACGATATTCGTGTTTAGTATCAATAACTATGTAAGAAACCTATTCCTTTTTTTTTTAACAACGTTCAAAACTAATTTTTTTATTTTGATCATTTCTTTACGAAAAAAACCCTGAATATCTCAAAAAGTAGAGCTTTTAGAGAAAAAATGATTTCATATTTAGAATCAGCTGCTCAAATATTACTAAAATCAGTATCCAGCAGGAATTGTGATTTCGCGCCAAAATCAACCCATCACAATATGGCGCCATGATTGTTCCCATAGAATTTAGAAGATGGAGACGCTTGGCGCCAATAAAAGTGAAGAAAGTCGCCAAGTAACCCTAATAAGCCAAACAAGGGGCCCCGGTGGCCGAGTGGTTAAGATAGCTGCGCTAACAGTCTGCGCACTGTACCGGGTGCGGGTTCGATTCCCTCCTTCGCCCTGGGTGTAATTTCTCTCTCTGTGACAGTAAAAAAATTCTTTCTGTGCCTGTCTTACTTGACGAATGTTTATAAGCGGGTCTCTGATCAAGCACACAAGCCGAAATATATATGTATCAACCCCACCCCACCGCCCAAACAAACCGCTCACTCAACGTTAGTTCAATGTAAAACGCTTTCTTCTTTAAAAAAGCGTCGATAAAAAATAAAAAATGACTTTTTGCGCAGTGGTAGGCTGTAGCAAGAGATCTGAATTTACGGTAGAAATATAGATAATAGTAGTAGTCCGTAGAGTGAGCATTAGCGAACTCCTATTGGAGACGGTCCTGATACAACACGAGATGGCAATACTCGATGATGCGCATGGGCGTTAAAAAAGATGGTTGGGAAAAATCATAATGTTATTTTTAACCTTTTCCAGCAAATAACAATAGTAGTGCAGAACCAATCTCCTAAAAAAGGTGTTTTGGATATTAAAAAGTCATTAACTGGTAAAATGAAACAGTTTTTTCTTTAACATTTCCGAATTTTGTATTGACCGCAATGGGTAAGGTTACAATAATTAGAGAGAAAAAATCGATGATTTGAAAAATGAGGTAAAACTCAAAACGGAAACCAATCTGTTATGTTCACCGTTATTGCACATAACGGGAACTAATTACAACTAGTCTTTCTATTGAATGATTTTCATAAGCTTTATTATAGCATTTCGCAGGACTGATCAGCAAGAATTACTGAGAAAAGTCATTAAACTGTTCAAATTAACTTCGCCTTAAATCAAACCATCTAGGCAGGACGTTTCGGGGTATACCTCGAGGGAAAAAACCCGAGAAAGTTGGTGAAGGCTGCAAAGTATATAAGGAGGATAGTTTTTGGAATTAGGTTGGTTGGTGTTGTGTACGTACTGGTAACAGCAAAAGAACTCAGAACTGAACTACTTCACGTTTTGAATGTGAGCTTTGGGTTTCGAATGTTGTTGTTTAAGGTCATCCAGGTATTGTTAGAATGAAAGGATTAGCTCGGGAGTTACGTCTGGTGGCCAAAGTTGGATTCTCATATTGAAACCAAAGTTAATTCATGCACAACTTGCCAGGAAAACCAACAAGCACCACCGGCTAAGTCACCAATACACTCATGGGAAAGAACTGAAAGACCATGGTCGCGCCTTCATATCGACTTCGCAGGGCCCTTCCACGGTCAAGTTTTTTTCTGGTTGTGGACTCGCATAGCAAGTGGTTGGAGGTTTTACATGTACCATCGATGTCAGCCAATTGTACCATTAAGAGGTTACGCTCACTCTTTGCAACTCATGGACTACCCAGACCATAGTTTCGGATAATAAGGCTACCTTTACTTCTCAAGAATTTAAGGATTTTTTAATGAAAAATCAAATACATCAAGTATTCGTGGCGCCCTATCACCCGTCTTCGAATAGTCAAGCTGAACGAATGGTAGCTACAGCAAAACAGTCATTGAGGAAGATTATACATGAAGATTGGTCAACACGCCTTGCACGTTTCTTGTTTTCACAACACACCCTACCGTGCACTGCTACTGGTAGATCTCCAGCCTAATTGTTGATGAATCGTAGACTGAGTTCACTACTAGATAGATTGCATCCTGATCTTAACAGGATTACGAAAGATCAAGTCATCAGTGCTGATAGGATACGACAGTTTCAACCGGACGACCCAGTATATGTCAGGAGTTATACACCTGGACCTCCTTGGACACCCGCTAAAGTGGTAGAGTCTACAGGACCCTTGTCCTACAAGACCTTGTTACCGGATGGACAAGTTCAGAGGAGGCATGTGGATCAAATTCGCAGACGGCTTGAAATGCCTTATGCCTGAGGTAACTCCTGGATTTGAACCACCCCTGGAGTTCGACGAACCTGTTTTGTACAGGACCCCCACTACAGTAGATGTGTCTGAGGTTCCTGTGACTGAAGATCTGCCTGGGTCGTCAGTTCAGAAAAGTCCCGCGCCAGACCTTGTTCGACGAAGCCAACGAACAATTCGTCAACCAACCTACTTACGGGACTATGATTGTTCTATGAGGGAAGGAGTGTTGTGTACGTACTGGCAACAGCAAAAGAACTCAGAACTGAACTGAACTACTTCACGTTTTGAATGTGAGCTTTGGGTTTCGAATGTTGTTGTTTAAGCTAAATAGTATGCTGTTCTTCGACTTCTAATAAAGTTACTTTAAAGATGTTATAGTTGGTACATGTATTTTCCGCTTTGTGAGCTTGATCAGAGACCCGCTTATAAACCTTCATAGTATTTGGAATAGTTGAATTTTCTGCGTTAAACAATGAACCATCAAAAAGGCAAATATGTAAACGTCTTTGAGATGACGCGTGTTTAATATGCGTTTTTTATACGGATGTACATATATATTCTTCATTTATAATCGATAAAAATATTATTTCTCTTTAATTTTTCAAAAATATTGTAAGAAAATGTCTACAAATCGTTATTATAAATTAAAATACAAACATTTTGACAAGGTACAATGTGGAATTTTTTCATACATATGTTGCTTTAAAGAGTCTAACGAAATAATATTTTATTTAATATTAATTTCCTATGCAAAGTTGAGTTAAATTTTTCTATCTATATAATCGTTTTCATAGAAGTTATAACATACCTGCAGTTTACATTATGTGTATTTTGAACGAAGTAATATTCTTCTAAGAATTACTGGGTACAAAGATATTGCTCAGCTTTAGCAAATAATACCTATTATTAAATGGTAGCATAAAATTAGTAATAACATTCACCGTCCTTCAAAATATAAAATAACCATTATTTTTGTATAATAATTTTATTAGCAGTTCCACTTTACTTATTACTCGAAACATACTTGTATTATATACTGCAAGGTGTTACAAAAATGACGGTCTGAAATTTCTGGCAATATTAATATTTGTTGGTTGGTAGTAGAGCGAGAGCCCAGGGCCCCAAGACCTAAGTCATTTTCTAAAGGATGAAATGTATCGGATTAGGTTCGGTTTTCATTTACTTTTAGTATATGCATACCCGCTAGAGTGAACCGACGGCCAATTTACAGGTATCGGGTGCAAAAAGTAGGTAAATTATAAGTTAACTTAAGTCATTTTCTAAAGGCTGATTTTTACGTATGTTTTAGAAAATAATGTTAAAAGTTAATAATAAATTTCCCAAACACATTTCGTCGGCCGAAACTTTTCCTAGACGCTTTAAACGTCTTTATCAAGTTCAGACTTTGTCTCACGCATCTGGCGGCGTGAGATGGCGCTACAATCGTCCTCGGACGACGAGACGGGGAAGTTAAGCAAAAAAAGAACTATGTTTGTATTGGAGATGTGGTTGGTTAAATTTTCGTTTAATTAGAAAATAAGTTAATAAACAAGTAACCATAGCTGTCTTTAGCTTACAACATTTTCACATCTCCAATGATCAAACACACAAACCGGAATATATATGTCAATCGACCAACCAACCACATCTCCAATACACACATAGTTCTTTTTTGCTTAACTTCCCCTTCTAGTCGTCCGAGGACGATTGTAGCGCCATCTCACGCCGCCAGATGCGTGAGACAAAGTCTGAACTTGATAAAGACGTTTAAAGCGTCTGGGAAAAGTTTCGGCCGACGAAATGTGTTTGGGAAATTTATTATTAACTTTTAACATTATTTTCTAAAACATACGTAAAAATCAGCCTTTAGAAAATGACTTAAGTTAACTTATAATTTACCTACTTTTTGCACCCGATACCTGTAAATTGGCCGTCGGTTCACTCTAGCGGGTATGCATATACAAGTAAATGAAAACTGAACCTAATCCGATACATTTCATCCTTTAGAAAATGACTTAGGTCTGGGGGCCCTGGGCTCTCGGTCTATAGACATATATTTTCAGGTTTGTGTGCTTGGTCCATTGAGCTAGATAGAAGGGAAACTGAAGTGAAGTGTCAGCGAGCCGTAAACCCACTCACACCCTTTTGAGCGAACCGGGCAGAAAAGGACTATTTTCCCTACAACACTTGTATGCAATGCTTGTATGAGACCCCTCTATCATATGGACTTGGGCTCCTAAATGTATTTTAAAATTTTTAGTTTGAAAGAATTAACTTTAAATTCCAACTCTTTTAAGAAATAACCATGTGGATCACTAACTAAGAACCAGCGAAGACAAACCCAATAGCGAAATAGGCAAGCTTCTAGGTTTTCTGCCCGGTTCGTTTCTGCAGCAGCGTTATGTATTCCTCGGCGTTTCGTTATTGGACCGGCTCGTTTGCTGCCCTGTTCAGTGAATCACACACCTTACTCCAGTTTTCCTTCTAGCTCAATGGCTTGGTCGACACAAAGACCCGCTTATAAACCTTCGTCAAGAAGGACGGACACGACATACACACATACAAGATAGATGCTGCCATCTATCGCCACCTCCACAATTTAGACAAGTCCCTGATAATATTTGATACAAAACATGTAAAATAAGCCTCCTTTAGGAGCTTTCTAGCCTCCTTTTAGTGACTTTAACGCAGCCAGTCACGCTTAGTAATTTAGAACCGCGTTCAAGTGACAAGGTCGACACCTGAGCTGGTACCCCTGTAAAGCCCATTTCACACCTGCACAACTACTTGCAATTCCGTTGCAACTAAATGCAACTGCAACTCGTAACTTGTGGTAACCTGGTTCTTCGGGTTTCCACAAAAAATTATTTATCTCACAATTTGGCAAGTTTTATCTTTTTGTAAAACTTTTTTCAAACCATAGACTCGCTCTTATCTCATTGTAAACATTGCATGCTCTTGAGCGTGAAATTTTCGTTGTTCCTAAAAGTAATTTGTTTCGTTTGTATAATGGAGTCATCAACCAGAGAGTGTTGCACGTGTTGAAGTCTTCTAAAAAGAAATTATGGGCTAGAAAATGGATTCTTAGAAGAAAGCAATTAGATTGCTTTGATAATTTGGTGAGGGAACTAGCATTCGAAGTAAGTATATTATCGGATTTGTTATTTTTATTTTATCAATTAGATTGGGTTACTTTTATATAAAAAATTTAAATCGCATTTTTTCCACATTAAACGTTTTAAGTTATATTGCATGGATAATTATTTAAAATTAAATCATTGTGTATTTTTATTATTGCATTTTAACCCAATCAATCAACCCATTTTTAATTACGCAGATTTTTGAATTTTTTTGCAAGCATGTAAAGTTGGCGTCTTAAAAAGTAAATAAACAACTAGTTGGCGAAGTCTAGTTCGTCACAATGTAGCCAAACAAATACTGAATTCTGATTGGCTAACGGTACATGCAACTTGAGATTTTTTCGTGCTCGCATGAAAAAATCTCACGAACTTGAGGCAACTTTTAAATGCATGGTGTCCTATGGGAGTTGCAAGTAGTTGTGACAAGGTGTGAAATGGGCTTAAGCGGGGACCTCTGTATGAGAGGCCGATGTTTTAACGACAAGGCTACGGAGCCCTCCTTATAATTGGTTTTCAATACTGAATAATATTTTATAATTTGATAATTTAATCGTTCCAGGCTGTCTATTTCTAGCCTCGTTTAGGAGCTTTAACGCAGCCAATTACGCCTTGTAATTTATAACCGCGGTAAAGTTTCTAGGTCGACACCTGAGCTGGCACCCATTTGGACTTCAAGCGACAGCTGATTTGTTTCAGTCATTAACTTTTCGACTTTGAAATCATCATTAAATTTTCATAAATCATATTTTATTTACTTTATTTTTACTTACGATTTAAAAAAAAATATAGCGAAGACTATTTGCTCATTTCAATTGTTAAATAGTTTAATAACAAACTAATCTCTATTACGAAATGCAGTACGTCTGTGCACCCTAACAATGTAAATAGTACATTGAAGAACATATAAATAGCCCCCCGGTGGCCGAGAGGTGTAAGCGACGAGCCTCTCACCGAGAAGGTTCTTGTTTCTGTCCTTATCCTAACCGTACTATAGACGTATTCGTGCTGGTGGAAAAAAAATCCTCTAAAAATCACCGGGGTGCCCGAGTACACTGCGATATACGTACTCGTTAAATCTGTGGAGTCGAAAGTCCCGACGGCGTTAGCGTACTATCGCTCGAAGTTCCGTTGGGTGCCCGCTCACTTGTCGACCTCGTCATTTGACCAGAGTTCCAAATTACGAGGCGTAATTTGGCTGAGTTAAAGCTCCTAAAGAAAGCTAGAAATAGGCAGTCGGAAACGATTACATTACATTGCATTACATTAACATCTAAATAAACTAGCTGACCAAGCACACAAACCTGAGATTACTGATATGTACTACTCCAACCCAACCAACCAACCAAATTAAAACATAGAGGACGTCATAAATGGACATAAAGATTCAATCTCAATACTTAATTAACAGGCAAACATTATATTTTTGTAAATATATTTAGCGCTCCAAAAACTACCTTCGTTAATCGATTTTCTAGATAGCTAGACCCGTCTCGCCTATATACAACTCGAAATGTCAATTCTCGATGCGCGTTAAAAATGATGGTTGGGAAAAAATGATAATGACCTATTCCAGCAAATAACAATAGTAGAGCAGAACCAGTCTCCTAAAAAAAGGTGGTTTGTGTATTCCAAGTTCATTAACTGGTAAAATGAAACAGATAGTTTCTTCTTTAACATTTCCTAATTTCGTATTAACCTGACCGCAATGGAAAAAGTTACAATAATCAGAGAGAAAAAAAATCGATGATTTGAAAAATAAGGTAAAGACTCAAAACGGAATCCACTCTGTTATTTTCATCCGTCATTTTGCACATAACGGGATCTGATTACAGCTAGACTTTCTATCGAACGCTTTTTCATAAGCTTTATTGTAGCATTTCGCAGGACTGATCAACTAGAATTACTGAAAATTTATTTTATTGTTCAAATTAACTTCTCCTTAAATCAAAGCATCTTGGCGGGACGTTTCAGGGCCAAGAGTTGTAAAATGGGTTATTTGTGGACATCTCATATTATTCGTCAAATATGTCGTGGTCGTCAAGTCGCCAAACTTGTCAAACTCCAAGTATGCAGGTCATTTTTTTATTGCTTTGCAGTTGAGATTTTGATATGAACTTTTGACAATTTCCTTTCTTCGCCTATTATATAGCTACCAATATCACCAATTATATGTAAAATGTGTTTTTAGTAATTTTTATATTGGTTCGGTTGTTTGTAAGTCATCGTGCTAAGAGTTGTATAACGGGCCGTTTATATCGATTTTTATTCTCCTGTCAAATATGTGGCTAGACTCGCCAAATAATCACCAAAAACGCGAAAATTTAGATAAATGCTATTTTCATGATTTATATGCTGGTTAGTTGTTCGAAAGTCATTGTGCTATATAAAGCTCTATAACATGTCACACTCTCAATTTTCACTCCAAATATGTCGACAGGCTCGCCAAATTATCGCCAACACCCCACGCCAAATTTGGGTAATATGTGTTTTGCCAAAGACTTGAGATATTGAGTTTAGCTTTTACGATTTCAATTTTGTCGCCAAATATATGTCACCAAAGTCGCAATCGCAAAATGTGTAAAATGCTTTTTTAACAGAAAGGTTTCGGTTCTCTGCTAAAAACTGGTTCCTCAGTTTTAAACTGTTCAGCTATAGAACATTTTTAAAGTTTCAATGAAACGAAATACCGTTTTTCGGTTGAACCGTTTCCAGTTTCCCATCCTTAAAATTTTTTATTAGCTTATTGTGGAAGAAATATAAATCTGGTGACATGGATTAGATTAGATGAGATCTAAACCATTGCGTCATAAGTACATAACCTTGGAATATGCAAATTTTGGTTATCAGTTCTAAAGCGACTTGCAACACTTTTTTGTCTATACATTTTTGGGACCGCATTATTTTTTTTTATTTTTTGTAATATTAAATCTACGACTACTGTTTAAGTATTTTATTATTCGTATATTACTAAAATATACTAGTTATAATTTTCATGAAGTAAGAATAATAATTTTTTTAATAAATATTTTTTATTTTCATTTTAATTTGTAAAAACACATGTATTTTAAAAAAAGACATTATAAAATATGTTCAATTTGAGCTGTCGTGTATCTCTAGTGCGATGTTTATTTAACCAAACTAAACCAGCTGGGGTTATAGATAAAAGAAATTCAATTTTACCAATCATCCAAAAAATAGTTTGGAGAAACCACAAAAGCTTTTCGTTTCGGAGAGCATTTGGCTCTGCTGTAAAACTAGTTTCTTGATACTAAACGTCTTCGGACTGAGAAACCAACTTTTAGTGATCCACAGCTCCTCGCGATCTATTTCGTTCATATATGAATGCTCCGTATGCTTTAAAATTTTTTTGGAAATATGCCTGCCAAATACGTGGAGGACGTTTCAGGTCTTGAGTGGCAACAGATGTGCTAAATGAAAATAAAAATTTTCTCGAGCCTCGATTGGTAAAATGTCACTTGAAGCGGGCGTAGCCAGGATATGTTACAGGGGGGTTATGAAAGTTCGAAGTCGACTCGGTTTAAAGGAAACTTAATTTTAATTAATTATCAATTTTGTTGGTAACTGAAAATGCTAATTAATGAATATTATTTGTTCTAATTAATTAACAATTAAATTAATTATTACAAATAAAATTAGTTTTATCATAAGAAATTAAATTTCTTCATTAATGATGAATTTAAGCTTATGGTACCTTTAGTAAATACTTTTAAACCTTTATTTCTGATTAGAGTTACTGCTTTATTATTATTTAACAAATATTTCACATTTTGGGGAAATCTAAGGGTGCTTCTTTATTAAAAAGATGATAATTAACAAACAAGCTTTGCATCATATAGCTACTACTTACTACAAATGATATGCAAAAATGATAGCAATAAACAAATGCAGATAATGAATAATTACATAAAATATAACAAATCGTCACTTACATCTTATACCATAATTCGTGAAGACTTTCCTAATCAAGGTACGCGATTTATTTGCAAGAAATTATTGCTTATTTTCCAAAAGACCCCACACGTTTTCTAGTTCGGCACAGGGAGACTGGTCAATTGGCTAAAAGTAAGGCAAAGAAGGGTGGGGGTGGGGGCTGCATCCTGCAGAAAATTCCACGAAAAACAACACGTGAAATTGATACTCGAACCTTCGTTTTGTGCCGAATGAGGTGGTGGAGGCACTGATCTCTAGACCCATAAATTGAGGGTGCGTCCCCGAAGACCCCCAGCACTTCGAACCCCGTCTAGGTTCCAAGAAAATAGTGGGTGATCCTCGTGCTAGAATCCTCCTTGCTTTCAAAAACACTTGTCCTTCCCACAAGACAGAAATATTATATTTTAGTTTTTCTCTTATTTCAAACGATTTAAAAAAAACTAAAATTTTGCTATTAACTGACTTTTGAATTGTACTATAAGCGCACGATTAATTATTAATACATTATAAAAACATTGTAAACATGTAAATTGTAATTTTTCCTAAGAATGGAATATATATCTTTAAAAATAGAATAAAAAATCTAATAATCTTATAATCTTTTTTTTTTAATTTTTCTTGGGATAAATTTCACATGAAAATTTTATCATGAGATGTATAACCTTATACAGGAACACATTCGAAAAAAAATTGCATTCAAACAGAACAAATGGAACACAACATTCTGTCAAAAAATGCAACATTACACAATTGTGTTGTTTCAATACAACAAAAGATCTCGAGAGGAGACGATTATTATATACACGAAACATTAAATAGCTAATTCTAAACTACATTTCGGTAGAATACGAATACATGCGTCCATACATGCTGCGCCTTTACCACAATTTTGTTATACTAGCAATTGACCATTTTATATAAAGATCTAAATTATATTTAATGCACATAATCGGATACCTCATTGCACTCTTCTCAGAGTGTAGAGTAAAAATTGAAACAACGTTATTTATGCAATTAATAACTAAATGTAATTTTAAATAAAATGGATACGATAATCGAGAGGGTAGGAAATTGGAGGTTCACACCACACCACGTCTGGGTACAAAGAATATAATTTAATTACTTAATAAAAGAATTACTTAAAATTAAATATATTTTTTATTAATATAAAAATATTACATATTTGTTTTACCTTAGACAATGAACACTAACTTGTAATATTTGTCTTTGTTTACATATTTAGCCCGATGTCAACCCAACCAAAAGGCAAAGGATCAACAACAGCAACGAATCCCTTTCCCACGATATCGCGCGGACGTCAATAAGTTCGAAAATCAGCTCCTATACACTCCATCACCATTCACCATTCTACTTTTAACCCTCCACGCGCCACGACCTCTTGCCCACCGAATTTAGTAGCGAAAAGACTCCATAATACCATTGATCTGACCTCACCAAATTACAACTCTGTGTGAACACGCGAGTACCGAGTTACCTATGTTCCCACGGGTAGAGTACAATAGGGCACGTGGATCTCGGTTTTTGGCCTGTAGTAGCGAGCGTGCCACCATGGGGAGAACCATCTGTTTCGTTTCAGCCCTGGTCTTTACTTGATCCTGTTACAGATTAAAATGATTTAGTAAGGATTGTGCTCTTTTTAGGGTGTTATACAGCGGTTGTTTTGTGATGTCATGTAAGGTAGGTATCAGGTTCATCGTATGGGTGGGAGGATGGATGTTGCGCCTTGGATAATTAAGAAAATGACGAGACGTGCTTCAGTTATTAAACCGAATAAAATTCTTAAAAATATATAAATAGGCACTTCGATTCCAGAAGCGCAATGATCATATGAGCGATTTTCAAAAAATACAACAGTTGCTGTCGCAGCATAAAATTAGAAATTTTAACCTAAATTTTATTTTTTTAAGTTGAATTTGAGCATTGACTATTATGGAGGTATTCTTTGGCCACCTACTAGTAGCATTAAAAAAATCAAAATAATAATAATATGGTTTGGTGTCATTTAGTTTAGCGACTTTTGTCAATAACTTTACTAAACGGTTTTTAAAATAAATTCCCGTTAAAATATTTTTCACTATATATATATATTTTTTTTGGTTTGTATTTTCATTTCAAGTTTAACTTTAGAAATAAAAGTACCTTAAATGCGGATCCGCAAAAATGAAAACATATATTTTCATTTATACAGATCAAATTGAAATTTTGTTTCGAGTCGCTAAAAACCTAAAAAAGTGTCCAAAACGTAACCAATATTTTTTTTGCCGTAAAAAGCCATTTTTAGCCATTTTTCTAAAATTGTTCTAGTATTATACTCTGGGGTGCTATGAACATATATTAGCATAAAAACCATTAATTTTAACCGTTTAAAGTAACCTTAAATTGAAATTTGAAGAATTTTCGTGGTAACGTTTTTGACATCTGACAACGTTTTTGACATCTGGTAACATTTTTGACACAGGGAAGGAAAACCGAAGTTAATCGGTTTTTATGTTCAATTGAACTGATTGTTTGTATCCCATGTTTGTGTTTCATTCAATAACGAGAGAAAAATAGTCTAAAACCTGAGTTGTGTTTTGTAGAACTTCAATTGTAGGGTTCAGAATACAAGCGAACCAAGTCCATTTTTTATCATTTTCGAGTTAGCAGCGGAATTGCATGTACTATCTATGTAGAATTTCAGTGCAATAATGAAAAAAACCCTAGTTCAGATCATATGCGCTAGGCAACAGCAATTAAAAAAAAATGTTTTCAATTGCTACTGCCTAGCGCCTTCAACTTTAAACGTCTGTATAGGTAGCACAAAGAAGCATTTTATGGACTTGGTTCACTTGTATTCTGAGCCCTCCAATTATCCGAAGAGTGTTTGCTAACTATCCGAATTTTGCACCGGCTTTTTTTTATTACTGTTCGTCTTTGTTGGATGTCATGCCTAGTAACCTTTTTTTTGGCCCAACCAAAATCCCCCCTGTTTTTGAAATTTGAAAAAAATGCATATTTTATGTAATTATTTGAAAAATTAACAAGGAAAGAAAAAAGTAAAATTTATTTTGATAAAATAATTTATTCCGAGAAATATATACCGGCATTGTATTTTTAGTTCCTTTGTCCAAGGATTAACTAGCCATTCGGTAATGTCTCCTATTTGCATCATTTCTTTTTTAGGGGATTGCTCAATTGTGTGAGGAAACTCTAAAAAGTCCTCATCCAGCAATTCTGCCGATTCATATTCGCCATAAAGTTTTCCATAGTTTATTAGCTTTATCTGGAACATTTTTTACATTTAATTCAGTTTAGTTTGAATTATCGTCGCACTAGAGCTATACGAGGGCTATTGGCGACGGGCGTCGTATTTTAGAACCACAGTCAAGTGACGAGCCGACACCTGAGCATTTAATTTAGAACAATATCGCTTATTTTACAGATTTGGACAAATCAAATCCGTTGGACGACATAATCGTGTCAGAACATGACACATTCGCTCATGAGATCCCACAAAAAAACAGGGTCTGGTCTGGGTGTAATCGGATCTGTCTAGTTATGTGTCTTTTGCAGTTCGTCCAGGTGGCTGCTAGTCCTACGATTGGTCAAGATAGTGTCGCAATTAAGCGACGTTCAGTAGAGGCTGTACTCATCCTCTTTTTGTTTCTTCTTATCTTTCTTCATCCACTTTTTGTGTTTCTTATGGTATAAAAAAGATAACATATTTATTTTCTCAGAAACTTTATTTACGTAAAAAAAGGTTTTTCCTGCAAAACTGAATTTTTCAGAATCGTTACGTCACGCAAGCGATTACCCCCCCCCTCCCCCTCTGTGCGTAACGTAATTTATGTACGTCCCCTTGAGATGGTGTTGCTAGAAAGTGGATTGGCATAAAGGCTTTCAAGTTGATATAAAAGACATTTGATTTCGATCTGGAAACTTTAAAATCACAAAATATTGATTAATTGTTAAAATTATTTGAAGGAATCTTTTTTTGAGCAAAGGGAAGGGAAATGCTTAAAAAACAAATGTGGCCAATACACCAGCAGGCCTCATAGGAAAAGCGTGATAAATAGATTCTAAGCTGGTAATGTAATCCTTTTGTAAGACCTGTATCCTGTAAGACCTTTATGTCGTCCTTCATCTATCAAATGTTTACAAATATTTTTAAAATGGACTTGGTATTTAATTGATATTAATATAACTTAATCTTTTCGTTTTGGATATATTAGCTTTGCTGCAAAACCGTTTTTTTTTAAAAGGTTAAAGCACTTATAGTTGTGAAAACAACTTTTAGTGATAATTCCCTCAGATCATATCTCGTTGATATTTGGAAGCGTCATCATAAATACTTTTATGTCAGTTTGGAAAATACACGTGATAAAATACACGTGATTTTGTTGTATTTTATTATAGAATATATGCATTAGATCTCTAATTTGCTAATGAAGGTACGATATGAGCGAAACAATTGTAAGCACGGAAAATGTTTTACTATTCCATTATGTGCATTACCTTTAAAAAGTTGGATGTCTTATGGTATAAGCTTATAATATTGCCCTTTTTCTATGCTTTTTATTTTTTAACCGAGAGACATTCTATATATGATATGTCAAATATTTAAAAATATTTCTTGAAAGTTTCCAGTTATTTAATTTTTAGTATCTATGTACTGCATCAATACTTTCAACATTTTCTTAATGTAATTGTATTTAAATTTCCGAATTTCTAATAAATAAATACTATTTGGATTCGTGTGTTCAAAAACAAACAAATATTTTTTAATAAAATTATGTTGTCTAAGAATCACATAGTTTCTTATAATTGTCAACAGATGGCAGCAGCACCGTTTTATTCCCACATTGAACGGATTGTGGAAGATATTTCCCCCTTTTACATAACCACTTCGATTCCCACGATTTATAACAAAAAGAACCACGAATTCCCGATTGATTGACACTTCACTTACGCATCTCACCATCCCCCATTGGACAACCTATGTCCCATAGCTCCGCCCCCTCAGCGAAACGCATGCGCCTGACCCGCCCCTACCCTTCTCATAAATTCCCCTCATTTCGGGAGAAGTCAACCAGTAGACAACAAATCGCCGACTGCTCTACTTCGTTTTCGAATATCTCTGTCCAATATTGTCGCAATGCCTGTCAGTCAAGGTAGCAGAATGCCTAAGAGGTCCCGATCCCAGAAGGACATGACGCAAGCCGAGATCCAGCAACTGCTGAGTAAATTGAAAGAGATCGTGCCAAATATGCCGAGGGATCGCAAAGTGTCCAAATTGGAGATCATACAAAATGTGATCGATTACATTGTGGATTTACAAGTCGCCCTTGAGTCTCAACCACCGAATCATGGGAATCTGAGAATCGCTAGCCCTGTAAATCGTCAGCCCCTTGGTGTCATACCTACCGAATCTAATTCCCCTGCATGTGGCTCTAAAGAGGTAAGAAATGTCATTGTTATATACGTTTCTATCATTTTTATATATCAGTATTTAAACGTGCAATCTGTTTGTATTTTTTTCCTATGTAATTCTATCTATAAAAATAATAGATTATAAAATATAGATTATTTTTATTTAATAGTTTTCACATCAGGTAAAGACATTTTGCAATTATTTTAGTTGTAATTTCCACTTAATATGGCATACTTCCTCGTTTTTAATCATATAAATCTAATGATGGGTCAATGTGAAGAACTAAAGTTATAACTCCACATCATCGGTTAAGTTAAACAAAACTTCAGCTCCTCGGTTAGGTGGTAAATAAATTTTTGTATGAAATCGGAGCTAAATACTGATATTGAGGCACAGTAGAACTCCAATTATCCGAAGCGGTGCTGATTATCCGAATGTCAGAAAAAAATGCCACCCAGCCTACATGTTACTGTTCGTCTTTGTTGAATGTCATGCCCAGTAATTTTTTTTGTAGCGACCAAAAAAAAATTACTAGGCATGACATCCAGCTGAGACGGACAGTAAGAAATAGGCGGTTATTGTCGTTTATATGTCGCATTTAAACTTTTGTACTAACAGTAACTGCTTTTATTTTATGTACTCATCTGTTATATATGCAAATTATCTTTTGCATATATAGTGCAGTAAATTTTTCATATCTATCGGTCATCGTGACTTCTAAAATGAACCCACATTCCAACATAAGATGAATAAAAAACTATTACAAAAAGCTATAACCCAAACTGCCAACCTACACATTACAATTTGGTTGGATTGATAAGACCGAAACTAGAACTACATTATCTCACAGCCCAACAATACATTGAGTAGCTGATTTCAAATATACATTTTCTCAGATTAAATCCAATTATCCGAATTTCCGATTATGTGTATGTGGTTAGATCCCAATTGCTTCGGATAATTGGAGTTCTAACGAAATGTTCAAATTGCCACTTAACATGATTTTCATTTTCACTTTATGAATCTATTAAGATTACAAACAGCAGTATTAATGGTATTCACACTCCAGTTTGGACTGTTAGTGAGAATAAACTGTCTTGTAACTTGAAAATTTTTCAACAACATTTAAACCTTCGATTAGGTGCATGCAATGTAAAGATAGTATATATTTCTTGTTATCGTCGATTGTTCAGCTTTCTAATCTTTATAACGTTATCCTCGAAATCTTGACCGATTTTCTATCTGAATTTACATTGTTTACTGTGTAAATTGACATGGTATGTTGTTCGAATCTGTTCATTGCTACATACGAGCTTAAATTCTGACCAATAACCATCTTTTATAATCAATAAATGACGTATACTATCTTCGCGATTTTATCACGTAGAAAAATAAGTTCAAATTAACATTAGTTGAATAAAAAGATAATTTCATGCTATTGTACAAATAAACGTTTATAATTTTTCTCAAATTCTATCTTTGAAAAAAAAATTGAGTTTCTGTCTCCCTGTTATAGTTTTCTTTTATGTGATACTTTTCACTCACAGCAAGATCAATAGTAGACTATTTTGATTTTCTTATTTACCCAAGATGATTTTTTATGTTGCTTTAATATGTCATTTTAAGCCTTGTATTGACTAATTTGTATGAGTTAACATAGAAGGATTTTTATTTAGATAGTATGAATATGGAAAATTAGGACTGCCTAATTGGACTTTAGTTTCAGTTATGTTCAAAGCTTCATTTATTGTTTTTATTTAGATCTTTCTAATGTGTTTGCGAAAATATTAAAAATAATCACAATCAACAATTCACGACCCTTTTTTAAAGAAAATGAATACAAATATATATTCATTTTTAACTACTGTTAATTGAACAGCAATCATTGAAAAAAAACCCCAGCAAATTACCAATAACCTAGGTTTCAAAGGCAGCTATACATCATTTAAATATTATTCTTAGTTATACACTTAAAAAAATGATAGGCAATTATCAACGCAAGTAGTGGCGATTATTGCGTATGCTTGACCTGATGCTGATTGCCAATTTTTCCCGAGTGTAGCATTGCAGCTGTCGTCATCAGCTGTCCGATGCTGGCAGTGGTGTGTGTTCAACAGATGTACACAATCAACACCACACGTGTCACATTTAATCGGCATGTTATGGAGAGGGTTTGACACACGATAGTTTCGGTTTCCCACTAATTTCTGTTTACATGTGTAAAGATATTGACATGATTGGGATTTTAAAGGAATTTCATTTTAATGGGAAGTCATTATAATTGCATTTTTTGTGAGTATTACCAACTTAAGTTATCAAAATTTAAATGGAAATAGTAAATTACTGAATTTTAATGGGGGAGTAATAATATTAAAAGCTATTTAATTTTGATCAGAGGTAGTAATGATCAAAGTAGCTAAATTTTTAGTGGTAGTATAACAATTAAGTTTTTACCTTTTCAATTATGATTTCTATTGAAGGACAAATGAAATTTTTATGGACGGATTTGAATAGTTTGAAGAAGCTAAATTTTCTAATGTGGCTAAAAGAGCACTTTATTATGCAAGTAAAAATTCTATTTACTGCTTTTAAACCCGTTTCACATTGTAGTTATTACAGACATGGTAAGTTCTGACAAAAAAAATATTTTTGAATTTCCTGACTGACATTTAGATAATTCAAGGTTCAAATGTAGATGCTGAGGAAAAAAATAATTGCAGACGCCAGTTCAGTTTTTTTATGTAAAAAAATATTTTTATCACGACCATGGGATTTTTTTAGGATAATTTGTAATAATTTTTTTATGTTGAATTTTAATAATAAACTAACATTTATATAACATTCATTTGGTTACTTCAGAACCGGAACCCAACTTCACTGGAAAGCTAGAAACTGCAGACAATTTGAATTATCGTTTGTCTGTTTAAACCACAAATTCAAAACACATCGAACATTCAAAACATATCAAACATTCAAACCAGATTATGGTTCGTTTGAAATTCCAATTGAAAATTCAGAAATAAGTTTATTAGATATCATTATATTAGATAAGGTTTATTTTAGATCCTGAAAAAAATAACCTTCCAATTACAATTCTTATGTATTTCAGTTAACTTTTGTAATACATGTAGAGTCAATATAAACACAGGGATAACAATAAAAATGCATAGTTTTAAGTTTTAATTGAAGAATATATACAAATATTAAAGGAATTTTTTAAAGACTATATATTAAAGTTTAATGCAAATTATAATTCAAATGAATTAACTCTTAATTAAAAATAAATTATTTTAATTGTATTTTTTTTAGTTTCCAAATCAAAAAAAGAATTGATCAATTAGTTATAAATTTGGGGGAAAAATTCTGAGTTTAAAAATACTGGCTTTTGTAAAATTTTATTTTTCTGATGAAATCTTGTATATAAAAGCCGATCTAAGTGATAGATTTTTTTTTTTCGGAAATCTGAATGTTCATTTTAAACTTTAAAAAAACAACTTTTGCTGCAAGTCTCAAAACTTCTTACTAAAAATTCTCATTTTTTCCATTGAGGTCTTTCTAGCAGAGAGGTACAATTGCTTTCAAATTTTGAATTAGTTTGTTTTTGTATGGTTCAGCAACAAAGAGAAAACTTTAGATAAAAGCATAAGTTAGTCTACTTTTGCATGACGTTTAAAGTTCAAATATATGGCATTGGTATGACATTACTATTTTCTTGTATGTTACTTTGAAAAATAAATGATATTTAAGAGTTTCTCAATATCTCGTAAATTCCGATAATTTATTTCTAACACAGCATTTTAAATTTAAAATGTTTTATAAAATTGCTTTATCGGAATATTTCTTTTTCAGCTGATCTGTTTTGATTTTGGAAAATATCTGCAGTGTTGTACTCGAAAACGGAATTTCTCCACATTAATATTAGATACTAGAAAATTAACAATTACATTTTAAGACCCGGGTTTCTAATGACAAGACTCACTGCAAATGATTCCAGCACAGAATTTTTGCTAGCATTCTTAAAATACAGCTCGTAATCTATAAAAAAAAATCCTGTCTTCGCCCTGGGTGTATACCTTCTCTCTGTGTGTCAGTAAAAATTCTGTCTGTGTCTTACTTGACGAAGGTTTATAAGCGAGTCTCTGATCAAGCACACAAACCTTCAGGTATTATATATGTATAAACCAACTATATATGTATGTAATAGAAAAACATCTACTACACATGAGAGCATAATTATTTCGTTCACTTTAAAAAGGAGAGAGATTAGACGTCTAAAGTAATTTATTGTAAAGAAATCATTTTAGAATATTTAACGGGACTGAGTCCGGAGCCGTATAGCTCGGCCCGCCAAAAAGCACACAACTTTACATCTCGAAGTCTAATTGAAAAGTAACTCTATTTTTAATGGTTGTGAGAAGAGTGTATCAGAAGGTCAAAACAAATTCTGATGCGTCTGCAATTTCTCTGGGAAAGAATGTATTGACGCCTTTTAAAATGTGGGAACTGTTCGATGGATCGGCAAGACATTAACTGAAAGTTATTAAGAAAGAACTGAATATTAGAATATTATATAGATTTGTGTGGTTAATATTATAACTTTATAAAGATTTGTACGATATATCACATGTATCAACCAATCTATAAAAAATGTGTGGATTAGGTTGTTGACTTTTAAATTTTGTAGTGATAAATTGGTTCAAAACCAAAATCAGCTTCACCGTGTAAGGCGACAAATTCCGAAGTTGGTAAGAGGACGATTATCACTTTTTAATTGACTGTATTTAATTGTTCGCGATGAATTTAATATTTTATAAGTTGCATATACGTTAAACGAAGTGTTTCTTAAAATTTCGGTTTTTCTAGCCTTTATAAGTTAAGGAGAACTTGAAGCTTAAATTCACCATTTAAACCCAACTTCTACGTCTACTGCTTTTTTTTTTCTAGTTCTAATTTTTTTCAGACTATACCCCCAATGTATCGTATGGGTCAGCAAATACATTTTTCATCGTTTTTTAAAGATCTTATTTTTAACAAGTTTACCTCAATTGAATGCTATATCCGCAACTAATAATTCAGTCATTAACTTTCCCGACAATTCCGCTGCAGCTACCAATATTTTTGTCAGCTGTTCTTTACTTACGATGGCCATAATTTAGCTTGGCCACAACTACATCTTTATTTTTAATTATCTATTCAGGATTCGAAGTTGAATTTTGGTATTTGGAATATTTATTTTGTATTAAGGTTTAAAGAAGTGTAGTAACTAAAAACCTATTTTGGTTGTCTTTTATTTAACTAAAGAGAATAGTCCGAAGATTAAGTTCGCCATCCTATTCTATCTTACCCCTACACTAATGCAAAGTTTTAGGTATACCTATTGATTAGACAGCAATGTAGAGAATAATTATGCAAATTTGAATGCCGGATATCAATTATATACACTATTTTCCTGGGTTTTTATAGAAAACAAACAGGTTTAATGCGTGTTAAACTCATTATTTTCTCTATTGGTTTATAAAATGATATTCCTGGTAAATAAAATAAATTGTAATAAATTTTTAAGTAAAATCCACTAAAAAACATGTAAAAGTAACCAATAAATAAAATTAAGGGAAATAAAAAAAAATAATCAATAGAACGGTTATTTTGGTCGTTTTTTTCACCCTAACTGACGCTAATATTTTCACCCTAACTGACGCTAATATTTTCACCCTAATATGACTTGACAATATTTAAAAGAAAATCTTTTTATAAGAATAATTAATAATTTATAAAAATAATTAATAATTTATAAAAAAGAATTTATTTTATTTTTAAGGACATTTCGATACTAATTTTTATAAAGTTTTATTAAAAATGTATTCTTCACATCGATTTTTAACTTTTCTTTTAAAAGTTTTGTAACTATTTTGACATATTTTATCATAACTGCATGTTTAGATATTTTCTTTGTTTAACTTATCTCTGGAATTGTAATTGAGACGCAGAATCGGCAATTTCATTATCCATTTGGCATAAGGATTAATTGATTCATGAAATCAATGGATTGGAATTATTGCACATTTTTAAGTTTTCGTAAGCACTTTTGTATATTTTTAGGAAAGAGTTAGGAGTTGACAAATACAAAAGTTGGTACACTTTTTGGTTTTTATTTGCTAAGTTTTAGAAATTTTTAATCTTAAACTAACTTTTGTTGGCTCAGTCTGGTTTGAACTGAAACTGTATGATACTGAAAGAAATCAACTCAATGTTTTCCTCCATCGCTCTTATTTCCTTTTTCAGACTTCTGATTTTAGTACTATAGCTGGAATGCACGACATTTATAGCCATTATACTAAACACTCGTTTCTTCGAATTTAAAGCGATTCAGAGAAACAGCTGTGATTTATATTCTCACAATTTTCATGAAAACTTTTGTCTTTCATACTTTTACAAGAAAATAAACTAATCTGACTGGTTTTTGAAGATCCTTTCCAAGCCATAATTATGCTGCTGCCAACTCCATGTCTGAATAGCTTCTGAATTTGTATTTTCTTGGTCAGTTTTCTTTTTCTTGTTTTATGTATTGTTAGAAGAATAAGTTACACGCAACTCCAAGAGAGGCGACTGACCTATAAAATTTTCCTCCCACTGTTCAGCCGAGCGTCAAATTGTCCTTGTCGGCCTTTACCAAAAACTCTTAGAGCGATGCAAGGAAATTGTATTGAGAAGAGATCGAAAAGAGTAGATATTAAAAGATTTTTGTTCACTGAAAGCATAGGTACATTTTCATGAAAGAAGTGTTGAAGATTATAATTCTTTCGTTCTATTTTTTTAATTATTGAAACAGGCTTAACTTTTTATATCATGTTTTGTAAAATTTTAATTATTGCAACCGTGCCTCTTTTAGTTTATTTTTTATTCGTTGGGTAAAATATTACATTTAATTTGCTATCAATAATAAAGGTTATAAAGATTGAATGCTACATGGGAATTTGATTTTAATATATACGAATTACAAATGAAAGGTAATGTGCAAAAAGCATATTCAATTTTTGTCGAAATAATTTATATTACCATGTAGCAGCTTTATACAGGTAGAATAGTAGATTTGGCTAATTAACTTCAGATTCATTGTAAAGAACTATGCAACTTGGCGTTACGAAAATGTTTAATTACTAGCCAGAAAACTAAATTCTGACAACACAGCGAATTTGACAGTAACGTTTTTGCCTGTTGTTAATCCTCCAATGAATGACTTAAAATGCGAATTAGTTTTTAAATATATTTCATTTTCTTTTTAGGCTGTCCCAGTGGAAAAAGCTGTCCTCAAGTCCCCCTTCTCGCTGTCCAGCTAGAATCTCCAAGGTTCCAACGACGTTGGATTGCGAAAGGATGTCCAGCCTCGTTCTTGCCATCAACCTAAAGTTGTTTGAATCCTTTGTCTTGTGCAATTCCAGAACATTTACCTGTACAGAATGCTGTTAGAACTGCATTTACGAGGGGCTGTCCTCATAGGACAGATACTCTATAGGCGAGGGCGTATATGCAATGTGTGTGAATGGAGATACATTTGACTGTCTTGCTGCGTGGTGTTCTTTGTACATAAAAAGGGTTTCCCCCCTTTCACATCATTCACACTATCTTATCGATCTCACCGAAGCGTTACACTGTTTTTGTTTTGCATTCCATAGCGTCTATGCGGTTACTGCGGGACTACAAGGCTGTGATTGCGATTTTTTCAAAGTATATAAAATTTTATTCTGTATGCCCTTATTCAATTATTTGTAAATTTTGTACTTAAAAAGTTGATGTCCTATCTTTATGGTCGAATCTTCTCATGTGGCTTTAAAAGTGCAACTGGAGCCAGTTGTTGTAAGTAAAAAATATTTTGTGATAGTATGTCCAAAGAACACGTTGGGTGTGTTTGTACAAATATAATAAAATTTATTCAATAAATATAAATCAAAAATGAAAAGTTGTCCTTTTGTGGTTTTTTAGCTCTTCAAATGATACGCACAATGAAATATGCAATTTATTAAAAAAAAACATGATTTTTCTACAAATTATTTAAAACTAATAATTATGAAAACTATTCTGTTGATAAAATGACCACTTTAGATATTAAAATATTAGTGATTATTTTTAAAGTAAAAATTAACATAAGTAACTTTTTAATTGTTATGAGAATGTCAAATAAATTAACGTATCATTAGCACAATAGCAAATATATTACTTATCTAAGAGGAAAGATGAAAAGAGCTTTCGGATAATCTTATTTAACCCATTTAAAAAATCTTGCATTAACCCATTTATGCTCAGTAGCTAAAATATAGTACGCTTGTTTGTTTTCCTAAATTTAAGTTTGTCGATTTAGAAAAACGCATTCTTATATTGTTGTTTATTTAAACAAAATATAAGACAAGACCATAGTCCTGAACAATTTTATGCAAGGCAAATTTTAAATTACACGAAAAATGAATTTAAAAAAATTAAAGGTTTTTATTCTGTATGCAAGGTGGGTTAAAGGGGTATCCATAAATGGGGCAAGAATAGGTTAAGGTTTTTAGATTTCATCATTTTAAAAGATTTTATATAATGGTCAAGTTGTTTTGACACTACAAAATCATTAAAATTAAAAATATATACTATTATCTATTTTAAAATGTTAGTTATTAATTATTTAAAACAAAAACATTAAGAATTTTAAAACTTTAAAATTTTCATACACAAAACTTACTCTTTCTTAATACATATCTAACAATGCATAGCTATTTGTATTTTTCATAGAACTGATTGATTTATAGAATTAAATTCCATTAGTGTCGCCATTTTAATCATTCAGTTTGGAAAAGCTTTTATTCTTAATGTATAATAGTCCAATATCAAACCTTTGCTATATTAGCACCAAAATCTATCTAAATGTCTACGGATGCTTGTTAGCTACTTTTCAAAAAGCCCCGTACGATCCTGGTTATATTTTGGCAATTGCAACTAATAATCCTGAAATTGGTTTGTGATTTTCTGATAGTATGAATTTTCGGATTACCAAAGTTCGGTAATTTTCCGAAGCAAACAGTAACTGTGGTATTTACACGTGCCTTTTCTTGCGCTTCTTTAGAACGAGTAAGAACCTAAAACTAACCTTTTTGTTGGGTTAACCGAATATTGAAGTATTGAAATATCTCCAATGCCTGTGTATATTTTTGAAAGATTTCACAACCCTTTTTTTGTTTTGTGTTTTAACTATCAAACAATATACTTTTATTGAATTTTTTATACCTTTATGATATGCGATTAAAAGACATTTTAAATAAAAATTCTTAACTTTCGTTAACTTTTTTACTTATAAATCGCATTCAAACTCAACTTGAACATATAAAAACACACGAACTTAAAATGCCGTAACTACATATAATATATTATAAACTATTTTTTATTAGGCAATGAATTTAACTACGCAGTATGGTTAAGGGGAAAAAATCCGGGACAGCAAGCGATGAGAAATATTTATATACAGAAGATAAAATAAAAACACCACCGGAGAGATAATCAGATTTCGGAAGGCCATTCATTCTCAACAATAGAAACTCCTCACATTGGTCTGATCGGCGCCAAAATGGCCAAGGAACTGGATTGATGTTATGAGAAAAAGAAAACTCATTGTGTTTTGATTCGAAATACATACGTAATTATATATATATATATCATGACTGGATTTTTAAAAGCTTCGAGTTCTCTGAAGTAGAAAAAAAATTATAGACATTTACAATAAGAAACTTGTTTTGCCTCCATTATTTTTTCGGAGAAATGTAAAAAACAGCGTTATTTAACTTTTTCTTGTAATATTTTTCAAAGAATCAAAGGAGAAGAGAAAAATGGGCCACATCTTTTAGCTATTAATAAAATATAAACACCTTTTCTCCCATACAAAATTTACACGTTTTCTAACTTGAAAAGTTTTGCCATTTCATTCATATATAAGTTATTTTTTAAAAAATAGATTTTATGCATGTATTTACAATTATTTTTTATGACATCAAAACATGTAAATAAATTACAAATGCACCTTTTCTTAGTGTTTTAAACTGTCAAAATATTATTATTATAATACCATTAGATGCAAAAAGTTAATTGCATTCCATCTGAAACTCATTACAACCAAGTCACTATGAATGAATTAGTTTGACAGTTATTTTCCCACACTCGTTTTGAATGAGATAATCTTTTTATGAATGAAACCCGCAGTTTCATTCATTTCAGGTGGTCGTGCCCGTTGTGGCTAATCATTTATAAGCTGAATGGAACGAACGCTACATTGTTCCCTACTACGCTTGAATTAATAAAAAAGTAAATACTACGCACGTCCATTTAAAGCCAACCAGCATCTGTTAACTCGCCTATCGTACATACACTTACCTCTTCTATTAATTCTACCACCACAAATTAAGCTATGTAGCAAGATTTGAAGCCTGAGTGAGCTCCACAGGTGCGAGTGTGTGTTAAAAAAACCTTTTTTTTTTTTAATTCTTAAAGCAACGGTTTGCCTTCGTGCAAGACTGGCTAAGAAGCGGAAGCAGTTTTTGTTTAGTAGTTCGACATTGCGCATTTACTTTGTGACCCTCTGCTACGTTAGCCGTAGCAAACTCAATGAAGCTTTTCTCTCAATGAAAATACCTGGGACTGTTTTAAACGACCTGAAACTTTTTTGGATAGAGAATCACGTCGTCGAGGTTCGTTCAGGTTTAGTAATCCCCTCAAAAAGAACAGATGGGGGTATTGGACGGCTTTTGACTACTAATGCAGAAGACATTTTGGGGAGGTAATAATTAATATTCCCATGCTAGAGGAGTTTCCGCTGGATTTCTGTACAATTAAGCTAGTTAATCTGTCCGAGTCGGAACAAGACATTTTAATTGTTTCACTTTTTAGCAGTTGTTTGAAGTCCTGTTACGCTTGGATTCGTACATCACCTGCGAAAGTGAACGCATAGCTTCCTGTTGCTTTTGTGTATCTTTTAAAAATCAGTTGCACTTTGAATTTAGTACGTTTAGTATTGAGAATAACGATTGGGGTTTTATCGGCAAATAAATTGAGTAACAGTTTACCACTTAATAATCCTCTACTTGTACAAGTAGGACAAACTACAACAAGCTAGTCAAACTAATCTAAAATTTTTTGAAAAGTCATACAAATGTAATTAACTTATTTTAAAGTTAAAATAAAATAATCGTTTGACCCTTCGTTAACATTGTGGGATATTAAGAAGATCTTAATTGAATTTTTAAACTTTATAATATTTACATTCACTACTTCTAAAAAAAAAGAGTAAAACAATTTTAAACAATGAAAATGAAATAATTATTTTTATTGTTATATATCTCCACAAAAGATTTATGAAATAGAATTGAATATAATTTTGCAGGGGACTCCTCAAATATAAAATTTAAATTTTTTACTTAAAAGTTCTTTTAATTAATTCTATAAATGCGACATAGTAGTATATGTATTTGTTATGTACTAAAACCTAAAAAATAAATGAAATAAAAACATCTGATAGACTTATTTACGATTCGCGAATTGATACCAATTCGAAAAATACAAAAAAAAAAAGTTTTTTCTAAATATGTCTAACAGTGTAAGGACCCAGTGGCTTAGTGGTAGTGCTTCGCATTGCCACGCCACAGGTCATAGGATCGAGTCCCGGGTTGGGCAAGGTTGACTCAGCCCGTTCATCTCTTAAGTGGGTCGATAAAATGAGTACCAAGCATGCTTGGGAACTAAACCCTGGGGGTTCCGCGTGAGGCTGACCACCTTACCGGGACATATGCCTAGCACTCCAGAGCCATTGGCCAAGTAAGCTTGAATGGGCACGGCAGGCCTTGACCCACTGTACACCTTTATATCACCTGGTTTTATACACCTTTATTCGCAGAAGTATGCCTATACCAGTTATTTTGGCTCTTTAGTGTATCTTCCTAACTAATAAACTACGGTAAGGAATGATCCTAGAAATTATCTTTTTACTATTTTCGACTGACACTCGGGCTGTTGCGCCGAGGAGTTGAGTTTAACAGTACACGATCAAAAACCAAGAACCATATAAAACCAAATGGTTTCTGTGGGAATCCTTCATTTTAACTCATAACTCAAAACAGACTATATATTTCTAAATAGTTAGATTTCTACAGAGATGCGAAAGTAATTGTCTTTTTGAATAGAAATTATCCATATTTTATGTTATTGTTCTTTTTTATACAGTCCGTGTAGGTCTTTATAGCCCTCGTGTAGATCTAGTGCGACGATATTTTTTATTGCCAAACCATGTAGCCTTTTGGAGTTCAAGACCGCGCAGTCCCATATTATCACCTTAACCTCTTAAGACCCGAGCAAAATCCTACACGTATATTCTTAATCTAAACATACTTTTCATACAAATATATGCTAAAAAGTTTTTTTGCAAAGTAAATTTTAAAAAAATTATGTTTAATGGTTAGTGAGAGACACGCCTTAAGCTCTAAAAATACACATTTTTTATGCTATAAATGCAAAAAGAAAGGCCGTATCTCTTATTTGTAGTTAAAAACAATAATAAACTGTTAAGCAAAATGCCTTTAAAATTAGTTACTAAAAGAACTTTTTGAAAAGTTTGAAAAAAAAGTTTAAATTAATTTTTTTGAGAACTCTAATATCGTATTGACCCTCGTTCAACTTCATTTTTTATAGAAATAATCAAATAAATGACTGACACCTGTAATCAAAGGCAGAAAACTGATATTTGGATCTTTTTCTATCGGACCAGGTCAATTTCGGAACTAATTAACACGTTAATTGTCTGTGAGGAGGTTTAAAAAAATGTCCCCAAATGGGGACGCCAGTCGTAGATTTGATGTTTTACTGGATTATCGATAGTCATGGTACACTCGTGAAATTGTCGTAAGTGAAAATCCAAAAAAATCCAGTAAAACATCAAATCTACGACATAGCTTTGACCTTTAAAACATCGTGCAAGCCGGGTCCATTGACAACTGATCATTAAATGTGATAAACGTCTATGTCGATTCTATGTCGTACAAGTGTCAACTTGTTAACCATTTAATGAATATTCACCGATATGGGCTTCTGGAGCCGTATATATCACGTATCCGCAATATATCATGTTTAATGATTTTCGTCCGTCGTCGATGATCCGTTTTTGCATGATCTTTTTTAGGCCGCAGCTGTGTCGTAGTTTTAATGTTTTACTGGATTATCGATATTCATGGTACACTCGTGAAATTGTCGTAAGTGAAAATCCAAAATTCATCTCCACCTCAGAGATGCATGGATATGGAATTCCATTTCTCCAACCCCCGATACTTTCAAAATACCTTCAATTTTCCTAACCTGTCATGATAGCAGCACATAGACGCTGCTGAACATAGCGACGAACTTCCGATTGGTTTTATACACCTTTATTCGCAGATGTATGCCTATACCAGTTATTTTGGCTCTTCAGTGTATCTTCCTAACTAATAAACTACGGTAAGGAATGATTCTAGAAATTATCTTTTTACTATTTTCGACTGACATACGAGCTGGGTTTTATTGTAAATAAGGTAAAGTAATAAAGAAAGTGTCTAAAGATAAGAACGTCTACAAAAAGTAAGTGTCCTTTCTATACTTATCTTTGTTTAGGTACTTTGCAATTTTACATGAAATCCTACAAGAAAAGGCTTCCTCCTTATTACTTATAAATCTTACACGTTGACATGTCTATTGCCTTTTCATTTTGAATGATTCTTCGTATTGTTTTTTTTATCTAATACTCTAAACTGTTGTTGTCTTTTACTTTGATTCATAATCCCATAGGCCATTCATGTAAAAACTTCACACTAGATTAAAAAAAAATTTAAAGATTATTTTGGCGTTTTTTAAGAAAACATTAAAATTACGTGATTTTGAACAAGAATGTAACACAAAATACTCGCTATTCCTCATCCTAAGCAAACTTGAAAAATAATCAGCCAATTTCGAGATAAACACTAAGCATTTACTAAATTTTATTAGTCACAACATTTGAAGAGCTTAGTGGAAGAACGTGCTAAGTGACAAAAAGGTGAAAACGAGATAATGAGCTTCAAAGTTTTTAGTTTGCAACTTTTCTGTCATTCACAAAATCATAGTTTTTTTTGCATGATATTTTAGTTTGGTTCTTCAAAATGCTTGGTGGCTTTTGTCTTAACCGTAATTTACGTAATAACACGACCTTTACAAAACGCGCTTGCTTGGCACGTTTTTCCTCCGAAGTGCTTCAAATTTTGGCAGTCGTTTAGTGGAAGAACGTGCTAAGTGACATTTTTGAGGTAATTTTGGTCCATACCCGTTTCATAATTTCTGTACTAACCTTCCGATTTTCAAAATTCTTTTTCTGTTTGGAAGATAGGACTTCACAGATCGCTTTTATACTTTTTAATCGTTTGCCTGTCCGTCCATAATTTTGTCCGTCCGTCCCTATCCCTTTCAATTTCCGATCCAAAGTGCCTGATTTTGAAAATTCTTTTTTCTTTTGGTTCGAAAGTAAAAAAAAATTAGATGACTACGAAGTATAGTGTTTGGCCACCTGCCTGTCCGTCAATTTTTTTGTTTCTGTCCGTACGTCCTACTACCCCCCCCCTCCCGGCCTTCCCCCAACTTCCTTTGTACCCGTCCAATTTTTAAAGTTATTACTTTCAATTACCTAATATAAAATATAAGGTAATAAAACTATTGCGATCGGGATCAATAATCCAAAATAAAGATTTTGTTCTTTCTACACATTTTATGGAGGGTGCTCATTCTAAAAAAATAGGTTTTTTTACATTGATCCGTCTGTCTGCCTGAAACTACTTTACAGTTCGAAATAAAAGAGCTACGGACTTCAAATTTAGTACACGGGTTCCTAGTTGGACGTCATAATAAGGTTTTCGCGAAAATTGAGCATGCGCAAGTAGTAGCTGGCTATAAACTTTTTTTGGTTTTAAAGGTATTGCTGAACAACGAAAATAGATACAGACTTCAAATTTGATACACGTGTTCCCTGTACTAGTCGGACGTCAAAATAAAGTTTTCTACAATATTGTGCATGTGCAAGGAAAAGCTGCCATAGAACTTTTTAGGTTTGAAAGTTATTGAAAATACTTTATAAGGTATATATAATTTTTAAATGAGCGTATTGATATATAGTGTTACACATCTCTAGTTTTTTTTAAGATATCAGTCACCTATCTTATACTGTTTGTTCGTCCGTCTGTCCCTACTTTAAGGAGTTCTTTGAGTATTTAAGTTAAATGAAAGTAGGATATATATGTTATTTTAGAACTTCTTGCTTAATGTTAGATGAGTAAGTTTTTAATTGAAAATATTTTTTTAAAAATACCATTATCACTGAAATTATAAACTAAATACTTTGAAGAATAATAAGACAAATCACCATTAATAAAAAGTATGCAAAAAGATAGTAAAAGAAACACAAATGCATGTGAATAAAATCAATATTAAATTTAAAAGACTTATAAAAAAAAGATGATAATAATGCAAGATGTAAGTTTTCGCAAAATAAATTTTTATATAGTTTTTAGATAAGAATAATCAAATTTAAAAACAAACTTTGATATTAAAAAAAGTAAAAATAAGTTGTATGGCAAGATATAGATCCTAAGGTTATTTACGTTTTTCTTTCTCCTTTTCAATTAAGGGTTTAATCAATTTTAAGAAAGCTACTTTAATTTACAGCATTTCTACAACAGTAGAACATGATCGTTTAAACAATTTATTTTTACAATCGTGATGCATAGTACTTTTCTTTTTTAAAGTCATCGATATTTTAATAAATATTAAGAACTTATAACGTTTTATACTTTGTTACTTTATTTTTACATCAATTATTATAAAAATATTTTAGTTTTACATAACAAAGCAATATCTTGATTAAATTTGTACTTACCGTATAAACTGCTATTCGCACTTTCAAGCAAAAATTCAGCTTTCCGCTTGCTTCTTAATTCCATTTTAATAATTTTAGGAGTTTAGGACATTGCACAAAATGCGTTCTATAGCTTTAGATATCAAACGTAAAATGGCTTTAAAACGATTTTTGTACCAATAATTCATTTTTTAACAAACCAGATGCTTTGAATGTTCGGCGTAATGTTGTTTTAACGCGAACTGCGATCTCCACAGAGCATGTGCAACTTTGTTTTAATCATACCATCTGTTCGATGCTAAATTATATATCTTTATTATAATAAAAATCAGACGACATTCAAAGTAGACGATATTTTATTAAATGTTAAAACCTTTAACTCCGTTTAAATTTAAAATAAAAATGCATTTTTTTTCCTATTTTGCTAAATGCACTCAAAACCCAGTTTTACGCAATATAAATTTTATTTCATTTATTATATTTAATAATTAAAGTTAATTAGGAAATATTTTAATTACATTTTGTTGAATTCTTTTTGATTAAAACTACAAAAGAATAATTTGTTTTGCTATTAATGCAAGCGAAAGTTTGAAAAATGTCGCAAACGTGTCACTTAGCACGTTCTTCCACTAAACGATCGTTCCGGAATCGGGCGATTTCGGTGGAAGAAAATGCTAAGGATCCTTAGCACGTTCTTCCATTGAAGTGACGAAAACGCGTGCACCTACCAACTTCGTATGCGAAAAATATACGAAATCTAATGTTTTTTTAAAAAAATTGAAAGCTATTATCTTTAAAACAGGTAATAACATGATCATTGACACAAATTTTTTTTCAAAAATGTCACTTAGCACGTTCTTCCACTCAGCTCTTCATTTGTTGAAGTATTGAATATAATTTCGCATATTTCTAGAATTTATTATATAAGCACTATCAAAAGTAAAATAAGACTGATTTTGTTTTCTCCAAATAAAGCAGTAGGGCGATTCTCCCTTAAATGTGTAATTTTTGTCTCTTGTGGTTGAAATACTTTTATATTAGTGACTTATTTGAGTTTTTTTCCGACATAAAATGTATTCGGTTATGTATTTAAATAATTTTACTTTTTAAGTATTTTTAAGGAACGGGTGTAAACTTTACTACAATAGAATTTTAGATACTCAAATTGTCACTGTTGTCCTTGGTCCCCATCCCTACACACACAGCTTGCACTGATCTTCAAACATTTTTTAATGCAATTAAATTTCTTTTACTAATTTTACCACTCAAATGCAAATTTATAGTCTTATTACTCTAATTTATAACATGAGCCAGTTTTTTTTTGTAAAATAAAAAAATAATTTATTCAATTTCTATAATTTCAAAGTCAAAAGTCTTGTCCAATAGTTATTATGTCACTACTGTCCCAATGTATAAAACTGGTCATGAGAAAATCAGGTGACCAGTTCAGATTTTGTAGACAAATGCATTTAGCATAGGAAGCCATCTTGAATGCTGAAAAAAGCACATTGGTAGTAAGTAGTTACAAGCTTCAATGAAAATTTATACTCAAAAAGGGAAAAAAAATTAATAATGTCGTTATAATATGTTACTACTATCCCTTTCTTGAATTTATTATGTTTTATATAATAGTAATTTATGATTTTGATACACGTAACACACTTTTGCATTGTTCAAACTGGTGTACTTTTCCTAAGACTAACTTATAATGTGTACATTATAAGTTAGGCTTAGGAAAAGGTATTTCTTACTTTTGCCAATACTGTTCCCCATTAAGATTTTAGTTATAGGGAAAATACTATAAAAGAAATCATGTTTAAAGTTCTTACCAGAATACTGCATATTTTTCTGAGCATACAACCTTTTTGGTTTTCTGCAAAACATTGTTTAAAATTAAGCTTTAATGTTTCACTAATTTACAGACTGAAATTATACAGTTATGGAAGAATCATACTTAGTAACTTTGTGAGAATATCAGGGGTGAGTGGGGCGCTTTTGTTGTCAACAAATGTCGTTTAAAGAGATACTGGATTTTTTTCCCAAAGCCCTGCCGCCTCGAACGGTGCTGCTATAATGTTGCATTGGGTGCCCGCTCAGGCAGGACCATCTTTAGCAGGTGGGAGGCCCACTGTAAACTAAAACGTGCGCCCATCATAATAGCGTGAGCATGATACATCTTCAAAATTCAGTGATGTCATCCAAATTGTTTTTGACCCATTAATTTGGGTGCTTTAACACAGCCAAGTACGCCGCGTAATTTAGAACCACGTTCAAGTGACGACGTCAACACCTGAACGGGCACCCAATGGAACTTCGAGCGACATCGTACGCTCACACCTTCGGGACCAAAATCTCCGTCATCGTTTGGACACTAAAAAAAGCCGGTATTTTTGAGTGATTTCTTTTTTACTAGAACGAATGTAGTTACAGTATGACTGTGTTTAGAACCGGGAACCCTTTCGATGAGAAACCGACGTCCAACCAACTCTGCCACGAGGACCTCTTAGTTGTATTTGGAAACTTAGAGATGATTAATTAAGATTAAAAAACGAATGTTTTTCTTCACTCTTAAACGATGCCAGGCCCCTCTCCCACAATCAGATCCTAGCTGCTCAGTGGCGGAGAGGTATTACGTGTCCGCCTTATAAGTCCAAGTTTGCGGGTTCGAGCCCCGGCTATATGTTGTCAGATTTTCTGGATGGGAAAATCATGGGTACGCGTGTCATATGATTATGTGGCATGTAAAAGATCCCTTGAGTACCTATTTGGCTTGGGTTCTCTCGGTAAAATTAAATCTCGGCGTGCTTTAATATCCACAAAGAGCTAAGATTCATTGTAATCTGAGCGTCAAAATTGATAGTGAGAGCTGCCTAGATGGTGCCACAAAAAAGGCTCTGTTCTGAGGAATATGCCGAGTCTGCAAAGGCTTGACCGCCAACAAAGCAGCCCCGTTGAAAAAAAAAATCAATGAGATACTGTGTAAGAGCAAATTTGGCTCTTAAGACCGGCCCTACGGTACGCTGGGGGAAAAAACGATCCACCCCTCGTTACTCGGCTGCTATTGATCAGGGAATTTTGTGGAAGGTGTCAATTTTCAGGAAATAGCGTAAGGAATTGAGAACTGGCAACAAAAATTGTATAAGGGGTCGTCTACATATGAGTACCAACTTTGAAAATTCCAATGGCAACACCCAATTTTTTTTTATATAAAAATGTTTATCATCTTCAAAATACCGCAGACCCAAAAGAAAATTAACTAATTTGCATTATTTGTTGAGATATAAGCATTCAAAGTTGAACGCCCATAATGTTAAAAAAGTTTCACAAACTTTTATTCATACTCCACAAATAAAATTAATTAAACAAAGAATTTTTTTCATAATATACTTCTTAATCTTCCAAAAACAAATCACACAAGTTTTTTCATTAATTTTTCATTTTTAATTTTTTTATTTAAATTTAAATAAGAAAAAATAAAATATGAATAGCAACCCTAATGGTTTTTTTACATAAATCGATAAAGTATATCAAGTAGAACCAAAATCCCGAATTTTTTTTATTCAACAACAATTATTTGCCGAGTTATTGTAAAAAAACTGAAAAAAAACGAATTTTAGGGACCGTGTAAAAAATTATTTGGCAAATTTGATCCTAACTTGCATTATCGTTTGGTGGTTGAAAAGCGTTTATTGGTAAATGTTTAGTAAATTATTGATGACCGTCAAATGTCTAAAAAAAATTCTTGTTGTAAGTGCATACAATGTATTTTGTTTATATAATTAATATTAAATTATATCGATTACTATGTTTTTAAATGTATGTTATTTCCAATACAATTTCAAAAAGTGTGTTTAATATTAAAAATTAAATACCCTAAAATATTATTGGAATTCGGTTTTTAGTATATTTCATTGTACCACATTGATTATTTAAATTGATTAGTGTCCACTGCCTTGGTTAAAAATCATTGCCAAATCATTCTGCATAATTTTATTTTACTTTCCTTAAGAGGGACTGTCAGTCCCATAGAGCTAATGCATTAGTTTTTAAATCATAATTTTTGCAAAAGAATTGGTTTGCCATGTTATCCCATTTTCACCAGGTATGGGAATCATCATAACATCAATTTAAAACAAAATTGAAAAGAAAATAACATCTGGTTATTTAATTATTAATTGATAAAGTTTTAAAATAGTGTCGCCATCTGCTGTAATTTGTGGCATTTTAAAACTAAAAAAAAATATAATTTAATAACTAGATAACAGTTTCGTTTCAAAATTTATTTCATTTCGATGCTATGTTCATTCTCAAACCTGGGACAAAAGGGCTAACATGGCAAAGCAATACTTATGAGGAAGTTATGATTAGAAAACTAATGCATTAGCTCTATGGGACTGACAATCCCTCTTAAATATCGTGTTATGGCCGTAACCCTAGTTTTGTAATACGTGGTTTATATTACCGATAAAGTGCGCCGAATTTTAAACAAACTTTTTGTAGCAATATAAATGAAACAAAAATTTGCATAAAAAATGTAAAACATAAATGTAATAATCATGTTTGTCAATCTGATTGTAACTAATCGCATTTGAAAATCTGTTCGTTATAAATAACCGCATATGTGACTTAATTTAAAATTTAAACTTTTCCTCTTCTAGCCTTTATTTTATTTCTGAATTTTAAAATCCAAAATTAAAAAAAAACATTAAAAAAATTACAATATTAGTGAAGAAGGTTAAATTCTAGCATCCGTTGGCGAGATTATGTTCATCCTTTTGTTAGCTTGTCGTTTAGAAAAGACACAACTAAATATTACCTTTTTCATTTAGGAGATTTCCCCCTAAACGAGTTCATTTGGAGATTTCTCCCTAAACGAGTTCAAAATTAATGCTTTAATATCTCAGCAAATAATGCAAAATAAATAATTATTTTTTTTACATGGGGTATTTTGAAGGTGCTAAACATTTTTCTATAAAAAAACTTGGGTGTTGCCATTGGAATTTTCTAAGTTGGTACTCATTTCAATATGTAGACATACAATTTTTGTTGCCAATTCTCAATTTCTTAGGTTATTTCCTGAAAATTGACACCTTCCGCAAAACTCCCTGATCAATAGCAGCCGAGTAACGATGGGTGGATCGTTTTTTTTCCCCAGCTGTACCCAAAACATTATTTCTAGAAATAATAACATAAACTTGCGATTTATAGTGGTTTTATATAATGTTCACTCTAAATAAACATTTTCTAGCAATAAAAACAAATATTTACAAGTTTTTTTTCATTTAAAAAAAAAGTCAAAATTTTGAACTTTTTTAAAACACTACTCCTCTTTCAATTTTGTGAATAACTCCACCAAACTTTTATAGTTTGTGTTTAGAACTATTTGTTCAAGAACTGTGCATGGATTTTAAAATGTGAGCTACAGTTAAAAAGTAATATGCGTTTATACTGAAAATCACGAAACAGAGAAAACAGGTTGAAAGCAGACGAAATACGTATTCAAACTTATAGGAATGACTCCAGAAAATATTTAATAACTTTTTTCTACACAAGATATCATTATGAAACTTTCAGTAAATGTTCAGAAAAATATTGTGAATAATAAGAAGTAAAAACTGAAAAATCGATATTTTGACCAATTTTTGGGTACCGTATCCCCTTAAAATCTTTAACAAAAAAAACCCACCCTAACCAAACAACTTTAAAGATGCGGACTGTCGATTCCACTAATAAAAAGCGTTCCGCCCATCCCGCGATGCACCGAGGATGAGAATCGGACGCTTGAGTCGCGCTCTGTCACGCGTGACGGCGGCCACTGCGATATAATGAGGAATCCCTGATCTGCAGGAAGTGGCCTCATATGCAATGACCACTCACGCACGGAGGAACATCCACAGGGAGGTGAAAGCCCTGCGGAATGTCACCAAAAAGGTTTTTTGGGGTTGGTCAAGTGATGATGACAACCAGGGCTTGACCATGACAGGTTGGGGCCCAAGTCTCGGATAATTTTGGGGGCCCTTTTGAAGTGATATTGTTACAAAAAATATACATACTGCAAAGTTTTGATCTTTAAAAGTGATGTCAATCGTCAAATATTATAATATCAACCAATTATTATTGTACATATTGTTATTGACAAATCAAAATATTAAATACTTTAAGTTTTTCATGAAATCATACAAATTTGTGACCTCGGAAACAAAATGTACAAGATTACAGCCAATTTTGGGGCCCCTAAAATAATTGGCCCAAGGCTCGGGCCTTGTGGGTCTCTAGCGATGAACAGGGTTTGAGGCGCGACAGATGAGCGGGACCCAACATATCAGCGACTCGCATACGGAGTAAGGTCATTTGGCTACGGTGGATTTAGCGTGCACCAACCTTTCTCTACACTAAATATTTTTTATTTGGAATTTGCATTGCACAATCTGTTTATAGGAAATACCATATTCGACACGGTCCTTCTGGAATCTCTAAATCTTAGGCTCTGACAGCTAACGCCTTACTTACCAACTAGGTCATACGCGGGCCTCTTGTAACTGGTTAATTATATTATTTAGTTGTTAACCATATAAAATAAGTTAATGGCAATTCAATGGTTTCTCGAGTTAATTAAGGAGACCTGTAATTAGGAACCCATTTTTAAAGGGACACAATTCCACCTTTGCTCTGGTAAATTTTCTTTAAAAATAAAAATCACTGGCACGAAATGAAATTTTTACGAATACCCTCTTGTCATATACCCTCTCTTTTAAGTGAAATTGCGAGAGTCAAATTTATTTAATATGCTAAACAAAAAAAATGCACCAAAATATTAAATTAAATAACAATTTTATTTATTTTAATTTCTTTAACAGTTTTGACAGGTAATTTCAATTACATTGGTTGCTATTCTCATGTTTTTCTCGTAAATTTATTTGATCCAAACGAATTCAGTTAAGTTCATTTATGAAAAACTAGGACATGATTGAAATTTTTCGCTATTTTTCCAGAACTCGATGTGCAAAACTACATGTAGGAATCAGTCGAAAAAGCTCAGTTCACAGAGCCATCGCAGTCTGGTATTATCAGCCTTTCTACAGAAATGATACAATGTGTCCAAATTATTTTTTTAATCGTATAAAACTTGGTGTTTACATCTTCCAATTTGTGGATGTTGAGTGACAAGATATCACGCCATCCTTTTACTGCCTACCCCATTGATTAGCGTAGCGATATATCCTGCACTTATTTTTAAACAAAATGCTTCAAATATCACCCTTAAAAACTTATCTCAGACTCATCTTGAAAACATCTTTCAGTTTCATTGATGGCTAAGGGGGTCAAATTAGTGCCGACTCAGCAGTGTGTGAAAGCTAATACCTTCATAATTGAGAAAGTTGTTCGAAGTTGAGAGACTAAAAGAAGACTGTTTACAGGATTAAAAAAATAAGAATGTTTTGTTGCTGTTTTTATCGGAAACTACTCTCATTTTTGTCTCACTATCAGAGTTCTTGATTTCCGTTTATATCATGGCCAAATAGTTTAGCCTTTCTTTCGAAGCCCAGAAATGAGGGAAAACATTGTAAACTGGCATGCCTATTATAGAATTAGCCACTGTGCTGCCATAAATTTCATACTGTAAAAATGACGTAAGCAGTATGCGTAACCCAGATAATAATAAATAATGGTGGCAAGTGTTTAGCTCCAAATTTTAAAGCTTATTACAATATGTTCAATTTTAGACGTAAAATCGCCTATTTCTACCTTTGGGGTCCCACTGAATAGCTTCTAAAAAATTTCTATAATTTTTTTCAATGTTTATTTCTATTTTACAACCAGATGAACACTCCCTACAAGTTTCATTAAATCTGACAGGTCATGTTTCCGAAAATGCATTTTCTATCCGCTTTACCCAGACAATTTTTCTTTTTTGGATTATTTAAAAGCGCAATTCATTGGTTCCATATATCAGCAAAAATTTTGTTTCTAGTGAAAATAGAAAAAAAAAGTTATCACTGTTTTATTAGCATTGACCTAACAAGTTTCCTTACATGTGCTAGTTTAAATACTTAAAAAAATATATTAATTGCAAAAAAAACATTAAATAGGGTCTAGATAATATATTTGTGTATTTTTCGACGTATTAAAAAAGTTAAATGCAATTAGGAGTTAAGTAATTATTTTCTTAAAATTATCATCTTAATTACATTTTGTTGTTTATCCCAAAACAATATTTTCCTGTTTTTACCTTATCTCAAACTATCGCTTCAATTTGCTTCAAAAATTTTTTGCATATTCTCAGAAAGTAAATAAAGGTTTTGGACCTTGGTCAAAGTCAGATCTTGAAATCAATTGATTTTGTCTACATTTAAAATTGAAATACAGCTATTTTTATAAACTAAACTTGATTTTCTGACTTTAAATGCTAATGGAGCATATAAATTTTATGACACATATCTTAGAGTAACTAATGACCTAACACACTTATTTATTTCTAGTTTCCAATTTGCAGAATTTAAATATCTCAGTACCTTTTTAGTTATCGTGTTTTCGTCAAAGGAAATATTTAGGAAACTTTTTAATTAAAATCATTAAAAAATCATAAATAAAAATTTTAAGTAAAATTTTTCGTCTATTTTACAACTTTTCAACTTAAAAGGATATCAAAAAAGTCATAAGGAATTTTATTTTATCCCTTAAAAAAATTTGGCCTTCAAAGGTATACGGCTTCCAAGTTATTTATTATTTTTTTACTTTTAAAAAGAATGCATTTTTAGAAACGTAAGGCGATTCCTGATCTTTGGAAGAAGAAGCAACTTCATAGTCCCCCCGAGGAAAGGGGACCAAGTCGCAACGTTTCCGTCTTTATCCAGGAAGAGGACTTGGATCGATCCGATCGATGGGGACTATCATCCCGGAGAACTCAATAGACTCCGTGTTATTGCTTTTATCTCCGCAAAAATGACTTACCTTCTAGTCATGGGTGGGGAAGGAACGCGTTGGAGGCTTTTCTCAAGAGCAGTTGGTTTTGGCTCAAGATGTTTTTTTTATAAGATGGTATTTTTATTGTGTTATTTGTTGTTGTTTCGTGAAAGAAGTAGGGAGAGTGTTTTATTCTTTAATTGATTCGAACATCAAAAATTTTGTTTAGTAGTCGGTTATTGTATTAAAAGTATTTATTGTTAGCAATTAGAAAATTTTTCATTTTTACATCTTTTACTTTTTTTTTGTTGATAAGCAATAATAAAACATACAAAAATCTTTTTTTTTGTTGAAGCATTTAGTTGACTAGCATCGCACTAGAGGTACACGAGAGCTATTGGTGGTGTTCCTCGAAATTTTCAATCGCAGTCAAGTGACAACTTGACGAGGCCAATATCTTAGCTGGCACTGGACGCAACCTTATATAACGACATCGTACGCGACATCCGGACTTAGGACCATGTCAGATTTAAAATGCACCAGTCCATATATATTGCATTATTTATCGGAGGACTTTTTTTCTTTCATTCTGCAGCTATCCATAGGTTAGCTGGATTGAGGACAGAACCTTCTATGCAGTGCCTGGTCTAGGATAACGCGGACTATAGGCACAGAAAATTTTGGGGACCACCTATGGAAATATGTGTGTATCAATGCTCGTATAATGGTCAATTTCTGAATAAAAATCAAAAGCTAGAGCTAAAAAAAATTGTAAATAAACAACAATTTAATTTATTTCACTTACTTGTATATTTTAATGCTTTATTTCCTAGTTGTAAAATAATGTGCAGCCACAAAATGACACAATTCACTGAAATTACAGAGGACAACACAATTTAGCGTAAAATCACTTAAAATTGTGTGCCCTTAACATTTCGGGGCCCATTTCTAGGCCCGGGCCTAACGGGCCAAATGGAAGATCAGGCCCTGCTTCTATGGAAGCCTTCGGGGCATGACATGGCGCCTGGAGTGACTTTTTAGTGTTCAAAGACAAACGTATCCTAAGAATAGGTAATTTAAATCCCAGTGTTACATCTCTAACACCCCTATTGACGGGGGTGGGGAACATGGGCCTTACTGAAAGGGGGGTCGAACCTGATCCCAGCGTTCAATCCGCCCGTCCTTTAATAATTGAGTATGCGGGACTTTAGGAGTTGAAGGCAGATGATCCCTTTAAAAGCCGGGGATTACAATTATTTGGTATTGTCCCGGCGGTGTGGCTGGAAAAAAAAAAGAAGTCGGCAACGATGCGTAAATATAATTGATGGTTTTTTGTTCGAGAATAATTTCTGGATGGATTTCTTAATGGTCGTTGTCACAGTTAGGGCGCTTACTGCCGGAAATGTGATGATGTGTTTTGTTCTGAAGTGCTGAGGTAGTATAAGATGGTTTGGGTATTGGTTTCAATAATTTTATAAGAGTTTTTATAATAGATTGTTTGTTGTCTTAGTTGAATTTATTTAATGTGGTGAACAGCGTTAATAGGGCCGTGTGCAGATGCGCTCATAATGTAAAGAGAAGAGTTTGAAAATTCCCCACCCCGTTTAAAATTTTTTACAGCATTCAACATTTCTTAGAAGTGCCTTAAGAAGGGGGGAAAGATCACTTGGCATTTACTAAATTAGTGTAAAACAAATGTTTTTAACTCTTCTTAGATATTTAATATATTGTACTACACAAAGCAGTTAAAGTCGCATGAAAATCGCGATCTTGCATAATGTAAAAGAAAGAAAAAAAAAACGTCATCTCCTTAAGCATTATTTTTCCAACCAATGGTAATTTCGCGCAAGAAGAAGACTATATTTATTGTTAGGCATTGAAATCATTAAGAGGATCATTTCTTCATTATTTTAAACCCAATCGAGTATTTATATTTTACTTAATTTTAGTCCGCCATATTTTAGAGTAGGTTAAGCAATTTCTGTTTTCATTTTAAGTAACGATGGTTGAGGATTCATTTTATTGAAAAAAATATCTTAGCATATTACTATATTACTAGAAATATTTTAAACAGATAATATGTGTTGTCAAATCACTTAATAGTTCTTAGGTAGCTGCTAATCAGGCTAATAAAGTGAAGCAAACTTTTAATTCAACTTATTAAGTTTTTACTTCTGCAGAAATTTAAATGAAAAAGTTCTGAGAATATTATCTAATCAATAATTAAATTCTTATTTATACCATTAACTTAATAATATTGTATTGCAATACTGCCGGGGACTTAATAATTATTCTAACGCTCCCAGTTTTTATATTCATAGCCAGTAGGGAAAAGCATTTTTCGAAATTAAAACTGCTTATAAAAAAACTATTTAAGAAGCATCAATAAGTCAATTAAAACTATAAAAAAATCCCGCATTAATTTATATGTGGAATCAATTGCAATCTACTTTTTGGCGGCCACTCCGAACTATAATCCCTAATTGATGAATTTGCTGAAGTTAAAGTTAGATGAGTAAAATTGGTGATAGGTAATTTAGAACTAATTTTTCATGATTTATTTTATGAATAAATTAATAATATATTAATAAATTATTAGCAATACCATTTAAATAACTACTTTTTAAAATTAAAAATTCGAATTAAAAAAATGTGGGCTTTTATACAACAGTTGTGATTTTTTTATTTAGAAATGTATGGAAAATTATTTTTTTGTTTTTAATAGAGACATTTTTCTTAAAGAAGTTTTACTAACAATGTAAATATGATTAAAAATCAGTTTTTGTTGGAACACAGTATGAAACATATAGAGCTAGTTTGAAAGATTTTTAAAAATAAGACGCATCATATGAAAACAATATCCCACACGGCCTGAGTGTTAATCCGATATTCTTTTCAACAGGGAAATTACTTTATCTGCCAGATAGCTACTGTATACGGAAGGGGTACCATTGCTAACTTTACCGTTGAAATTAACTTTTATCAGTGAAATGAAAGAAATTGGACAAGAATAGACGGGCTAAGTGATAAATCATTTATTTTGAGATTGCCCAATCATCAAACTCCACTAGCCTTTATATTGCACGTCATGTATTTATCCATATGTCAAGTATTTTTACTACTAAACTAATTGATGCACTGTTTAGCCTACTCTTTAATTAAATAGTGGTGATACTTAGCCTAATGTTTAAATGTCGACAATACTTGACAATATTTCCTCACACTTTCTATTTAACTATGTAATTCAGATCAAGAATGGGATACCTTGCATGTTAACTTAGGATAGTTCTTTTTTTTTAACAGAATTAAATTTCACTAATATTTAAGGGACTACAAAACTTGTGTTTCCCTAAGCCTAGGGCATCGCAAACCTAATCTGAAACCATTAATAGTATGGGTGCGTCCTTTATATTAAATTTCCAATCCCAAACCTTAACCCGAGGAATTGAAGCACGTGTCCAGAGCGGCGAGCACTATAGATTGCTTCCGGTTCCGGAATATTTCGGAAGTAGAGATCCTGAGCGACACGTCATGCTCTTCTTCCGGAGAGGGTGATGCGCCACTTAATGCAAAAATCACATAAATGATATGGGATGGACCCATGTGGGATGAAAGGACGGAGCCATTGTGTTTTTCCCAACCGCAGCACGCTGTTTCCTTTTTTTAATTTATCTAACAGCCGTAGTCACTACCAGGGTTTAAAATGAACGGTCGCTAGTCGCAAAATGCGACCAAATCCTACAATTTTGCGACTTTAAAATAAATTAAGTCGCATTTATCGCGACTAGTTTTATTTAATGTCACCATCACCTTTTAAAGGTGGCTTTCAAAGAATTTGGAGAAATTAATTAGCTTAAAATCGCAAATCTTCGGACGATCTGGAATTCGTCAAAATTCTCTTCTGTGGTCCTAAAATCACAAAACTCCAGCGTAAATTACTTAACATAGTATAAAAATAGAATTTTTTCCAATAAATATTTTTCTCAAAAATGCTTCCAGGAAATATGCATGCTAATAGTTTTTAAAATTAGTATCACATATAGCTACTAAAATTTTTACATTCAATTTCGAACACTGGTCAACACTGAAAACCATTACTCAATCAACTCTGAGGTTATGGAGTATACAAAGAAATGGAAAATAAAATTTCTTCTTTAAAAACGAATGTTTAATTTATAGATAACCATTACCTTCAAATTGAAAATGAAAACTAAATGCATTTTTGTAAGTTATTTGGATGTATTGGAGCTTTCGACAAGATACAAACAAGCAGCTGATATCACATTTCTCCAGAAAATAAAATGTAGCTGTCAACTTTCTTGATGTATTAAAAGAAATTCAATTGCTTGCTATTTTTTCTCATTTCTAATAATAAATGTTTTAACTTTTAAAAATGCAATGACACTGATAATGTATCCTTAAGCATCAGTTAATACACTTTTCTTTTTGAAAATATGAACCAATCGAAGTTGATGAAGAGAATGTAATATCACATCTCACAACTTACATAAATTTTATTTTTGCCACCCAATACCCATACTGCTAACAGCCCATTAAACACATTTATTTTCAACAATTATCGTAGCATCATTCATAATGTTTGGAATATTAAAAAAAAAAATAGCGGGTTCAAACATCCGTGATTGAATCTCATTTCTCACGCATTTAATAATAGCACTGCAAATACATCACCCAGCGATTTGCTATTTGCATCTCCTCGTGCTAGGAATTTCCTATCTGAAAGCTGGAATCCGACCAGCGTCGAGTGCCTTTTATGCAAGTGCTCGAAAGGAATTTAATTATGAACCCTCACAGCAGGACTGCGAAAGAGTGCTTCGTGAGTGTGTTGGGGGGTTGGGGGTTGGGGGGGGGGGGGTACTACGAAGCACAGTTTTGGTTGTCGCTAAAATGGTGACAAAAGGATTTTTGTCGGGTGATTTTTTTTGTCGGGTGATTAATTCCATTTGATGATCATTTCGCTGTAAATGGAATTGTTGGGGGTGATGGGATGGAATGAGTTAGTGATTTAGTTAACGCCTAGAAAGCATAAGAAATGTATGGTATTTGTAATATCTGTTCGTACCTGATGTAATATCCCCTCGCATTCTCTCGAGAAAATGTAATATGTAATCACACAAGTAATCCAGAACAAAGATGTACAATGCCCCCATACTGAAAACAATAAATTCGATACACAGTAATGTCTGATGTCGAAAAAAAAAGTCTTAAGTTGATACATTGATTTGACAAAGCTGTAAATGCCCCTCGATACTCATTTTTGAGAACACCGTGGTTGATAAGCTCTGAATGCATTGTTCTCAAATTTGAGAATGATTGTAAATAAAAATCTTTCCTACACGGGATCGAACCCACAATGTGAAGATCTTCGCTAAGCCAACACCGTGTGCAATTTTACTGTACCACCAAATCGCATCAGCGATTGGGTGTTGTTTAAGCTATTTAAAGTTATTTAATTTTAAGATGTATCAAATTTTTGAGATTTTAAAGTACTTGTTTTTGAAAATATTGTTTTCGTATTAAGAACAACCTGGTACTCATTTTTGAGAGTTTCATTTTTAACATTGTGGGCTATTTATAAAGTTTTGTTTAAAAAATAAAAAGGGTAAAACCACAGGACTATGCCAATCCCAAAAATAATTTTTTCTAGCTGACATTGAAAGTTTTCCTCAACAAATAATTAATATTTATCTGAAAATTGAAGAACCAACTTTTACTGTTGAAATTAAGACAATCTTAAATCTGTTTTTACGAGGCATTTTATGCATATGATGTCGTTGGTCTAATACAAAGCCACGAATTTACAAATACGCAGAGATGGAACACCGGAAACTGTTAAACTCACCGTTTTCAAAAACCACCAAAACCCTAGAATTTTGCACTTTCGTAGTTTTGTTACTGCATTTTTCTACTAACACATTATTGAGTCATTTGTGAATACCATTAACACTTTACTTACCTAATAGTTACCTTTTTTTTAAAAAAAAAATCGTTTTTCGTGTAACTTAATCTGTCCTCCATAAAACGTTCTGTCCAATGTCTTCATTTTCTTAAATATTTTTTATACTCATATAAATTTAAACAGAAAACTTACTTCCGCATTTAAAATTTTCTTTCCAGTTAAAAAAAAAAGGGCATATCTAATAATATGGCACAAACACAAAAACTAAGTCTAACAAAACAACTACAACAGTGTCAATCCAACCATCAATTTAAAACCCTCTTTCCCCTTTGGTGTTCCAAACACAGTGTCCCCTCTTTCCCACTGTGGGGTTCCACCCCCCTGAAAGATCAATGTAGCCTATCTTCTTATGTAGAAAGAGCTTGCCTTTTGATTGAAATCTCAGGCGGCCAGTGGCATGAATCCAATACTGTCAAAAAGCGAGGGGAGAGGACTCAGATAACAGAATGACATAGGGGAGAGAGAGAGAAACAGTTTTTCTGACTTTTCGATTTCTTTCCTACCAGTAGGGTGCAATAGGTCAGATTGGTGTTTTATTTTTCGTTGCTGAGCAAAGTACTCTAAAAGACAAACTTCTGGGATATTTTGTATAAATTTAGTTATTGTTAGCCGAACACTTTAGCTTTCTAGTGTATTTTGTGTTCTACAAGTAGTAATAAATATGTTTGGAAATCCCACAAGTCCACAAAAAGAATTTTAACTTTGAAAAATAATAATCCGTTATTAATTAGTGTCAATTGTCAAACGGTCTAAACTTCAAACTATTCACAGCAAAATAAAACTTTTTTTTTAAATAGTTTTTAACTTTAACTATTACATTTTATACTATAAAAACTAGTATTTTTTAAATCGGTAATTAGTTAGATTTAAACGTCATAAGCGGATTGGAAAAAGATAAATAATTATATATAACACATTGAGCTAGAATGTATTTATTTAATATTTAATTATACTTATATAAAATACCGCCGACTTAATACCACCAAAGATTTTTTATAAGATATCCCTATCAGACAAGATTCTTAATTCAAGTTTAATAAAATATTATGCACTTATCATAAAACTATAAGTCATATATAACTATACTAACGTCAACTATACATATACAATAATTCGAATGAAAATTATAAGCAATATAAAACTTATGATATTTTCATCAGTCATGCACGTTGCACAACACGAAATCCGTTTTAATTTCTTTGTTTTGAATTAAAATAATAACTTACGTTAAAGATATCAGTGTCCAATGTTGCAAAAAAATTAAATCAGCAGTTTCATTTACAAAATATTATACTAAAACTGCTTATATCTGCATGAGATTTATAACATGTTACTCAGAAACTTATATTTCTTGTTTCTACCTTGCATTTTAATTAAACTTGTACAAAGCCCCGGAAGAAAGTCAATTATAGCTTCAACTTATAATATTGCTATTTGTTGTAGTATGACGTGAGACCTTGTGAATTTATTAATTGAACTAGAATGATTGTTTTTTTAATTGTATATATTTTTTATTGCAACTAACATAATAATGAATAAAAGTGCCAAACGAATGCAAAATTAATCTATTTTGTGCGGGGCCTACTGAAGACAGATTGTAACCCAGAGTATAATAGAATTAAAATTTTGAATCTCACGCTTTTCCATAGATTCCACAACGTATAATGGTTTCATCAATAATTTAAAAACGTGTTGATGGCTTTCTCCGATGAAGATATCTAACCGCGTGGAATTAAATAGATTTCCATTAAAAAAATGAACTGAAAGCTTTCTAAAAAGATAAGCACTCAAAGCAATGGAGCGGAAACGTGACCAGTTGCGTAGCAACCGCATGTCTCCGTGTTACTATAGCAATGTTAACGAGCACTGTAAGCCATTTTTAGGCAAGATTTCAATTGAATTCGATGGTTCGAATGTGGTATGTTTTTCAGTTTGAGCATTGATTATTGCCACTGAAAACCACCATTACCATCATTAATTATATTTATGATTGACCCATTTGTCACTTTTCATTTGATAATTTTTAAAACATTATTTATGGGTTTGTAAATGTATTATCTGTTTATACATAATTTAGTATTTCCCAATATTTATCATTATTACCCCATAGTAATAACTGTACAGTTGAAAAAAGGTATGTATTCAGAAAATTTTGGTCAAGTATCACAATACATAATATTCTTAAAACCTAACTCACACATTTGGGAATAGGACTTAAAATTATTTTTAAAAAATAAGTTTATACTTTATACATGCGAAATGGAGACATTGTATCGATTCAAAGAAAACTGATAGCACGAGTTCTGTTCTGTTGCAGACAAAACTCGAAAAGAGACAATGAAGGATTCTCATGAAGTCTCTTAACCAAAAATTTTAAGCTGCTTTTGCTTCGCCCTCCATTTCTGAATATCTTTGTATTCTCATTTTTAACAGCTGAGTCATAATCAAGATTGGTAGTTAACTTTTAGTGGTCAAACCATGAATCAAAAGAGCCATAACTTTTTAATAGGTGGACAGTTGATTTTCTTTTCTTTTAAAATCTTGCTTTACCCACCATAACAACTTGCAAAGTAATTAAAACAGCACAACACCATGGACTATTCTGGCATACATTCTTAAAAAGAGATTATTTAGGTAAACCAAACTTTATAGATAGTGTATGATATGGAACACCCATTCATTAAACATTTCTGCAACTTTTTTTTCTTAATTTCTCATGGAAGAGGCACTCTGGGTCTAGCACCTTCATTCTGTATTTATTTTTTAAGGCATCTATAATAACAAAAAACAATTAATGAAACCTGCTAAATACATTTGTTCTTGTGTAAAGTTACCTAGGTGATCATCAAATATTGCATATAAGTTCACGAAAATTGATATTTGAGGCATTTTGACGGTGCTCAATATTTTTTATGTAAAACAATTGGGTGTTGCTGTAGGAATTTTGAAAGTTGGTGCTCATTTTAATATGTAGATGACCTACAAAGACGACTTATATATAAACAAATTTTTATACCAAGAATAAACGTTACTCATTTTGCTTTGAAAAATGGCAGCTCTCTCAAAAACTTCTTTTTAGTAGCAGCCGAGAAAGAAGGGGTGGATCGTTTTTTTCGAAGCTATACACAGTACGCACTGATACAGTTAGTTTAACGTGTAACTTATACTTCAGCCTTTGTTTTACGAGTAGAAAACTGACAGAAGTAATGCCGTAGTATATAGTACTCAAAGATAGGGTGACCAGACGGGGGCACAAACCCGTCAGCCGAAACCCGAGTAGCCAGAATCCCGACAGCAAAAAATGCAAAAATATTAATGCAAAAATTAGTAATTAAATTGCCCTTATATTTAAGCATAACGGCATTAATTAATTGATTTTTCAGTATTTCAACCCTGTCGGAATTTTGTCCTGGTCGGTTTTATTTTCTGTCGGGTTATGTTCTGTTGGGATTTCGGCCGGCTGTCGGGTTTCTGGCTTGTACTGTAGGGCCTTCAGCTGTCGGGAATTATGACGTACTGTATTTCACAGTACAGTACTTCTTTTCAGGCTTTTGTCCTTCCAGTTTCAAAGAGTCCTTAAATATGTAAAAAGTCCAGTTTATGGGGATTTGTGTACTGCAAAATGTCCTGCATTTTTTGTGATGATAAAAATCTCTTTTATAGAGCTATAAGCATCAGGAAATCTTCTTTGTCGACAATTCTTAACCAAACCACTATAAAGCGAAAGAACCATAAGCGAGACCATGAAGCGAGATAACCTGATACTCTTTAATTCTTTCAATCAATTAGTATAGTCAGGCAAGAGCCTTATTGCACTGTAAAGTTATTAAATAATTAGTTAAAATTTTTTATAGTTTTCAATCGTCTGTGTGGTTTACACCACATTACAAGACTAAACCGACAATAATAGTATGAATGAACGTGATACCTTTGAGTAACCTTTTTGTTTTGCTTCTTTAACAATGTACTGCATTGATGTTGATAATATCTGGTCACCTTATACTCAAAGTTGCCTGTATAGTTCTCGTGATGAGCTTATTTTCCAATCGCACAAGTACCTGGATTTCCCTTTTTGGAACCAAAAAGAAAATTTGCTTTGCACGGCTTTCATATCCTCTCTTCAATCCGAAAGTTATCTCATGAAAAGCAATAGAATTTTCAAAAATTCATTTTAAAAAAACATGTTCTATGATAGCCAAATTCTTTATTCAGATCCCTGGATTAATGTAAAAGTTTGTGTGTGTGGGAAGCCAGTTTTTTTCTATATTCATAAAAATTAATAAATATAAAATAAACCCCTCAACTAACTCCCTTGGCAGGATTTATCCAAGTATTGTTATTACACATGTGCATCGTTTTACTTCTCCTAGCAACGGCAAGGTGGCACGTGTGTATAGAGCCCATTTCCCTGCACGTGCAGGCTATGGCACGTGCCATTAGAATGGTGGCACATACGAGCACCATGCTAGCGGATAGCCTACAATAAATGGCACGTGACTTTCTTTCAGAAATTCTCAATGATGACTGGATTTACCTTAGTAGGGGATATATTCTGTAGGGTTTTGATGGGGTAGGGATGGTAAGGGATAGCGGATTGTTTTTATGTTTAAACCTGTTATTTAGAAGGTATAGTACATCAAGTTCTAAAGAAAAATTAAAAAAAATATTTTGTTAAATTTAGTTTCACAGATTTTATAGGTTTTTTTAAATAGCTATTCAAAAATAGCCAAATTTAGATGAGCTCTTTGAATTTTGAAGAGGGAAAAAATGAGAATAAAAGGACAAATCATTGTAATCTTTCAAACTGCATATGCTATTTGTATTGGAATAGTTTTGCAGTATGTATATTGTTAGAATTTTTTCTTTTTTCTTTCTTTTTTTCCCTTTGGTTTAGTTTAATGTATATTTATTTTTTAATTAATGTAAATCTATACTACAAAAATAGAGAAATAATTTTAAACTTGTTAAGTTAACTTCTTAAGTTATTAATCAGAAAATATTCTTTTATATAAAACAACTACTCATCACAAAGAACACTTAGCTTTTATATAACAGTAACAAAGAAAACCTGTTTTCTAAGAATAGATTAATATCACATCATTATTTGGTGGCCCAGTCTCCGGTTACTCAGTACGATTTCCGACTTTATAAATGTGACCTGGGCCTAGAATAATTGAGCTCCCTTTCAGTAATTTTGAAAGCTTTCACGTGTCCTTTCCCTGCTCGATGTTGTTCTTTAGTTCATTAGAGAACTCCTGGTCCTATAGTGTTTGTGTTTTGTCAATTGCCACCGTGTTTATTCAGAGTTGAGTCATAGAAGATTAGAAACGAGGTGTTATTGATTTTTGAATGCACAAAAATAGCCTTTATCGATAATGATGAACAACAAAGAACTTGTTAGAAGATAAAATTTGTATGGTATGTATAAGAATTAGGAATCGGTATAAATCTCGCAGTAATTTTACTTGGAGATTTCTGCAGGGATATTAAGGTTTTTTTATCCATTTATTGTAGTACTTTTTATAATTAAACTTTTAGTGCAATATGCAGTCTGATAAAAACTGCACCTTTTTTATTACTTCAACAGCATATCTTTTAGAAATGTTAATAGCTTATTTGAGGTAGGCTAGGTTGCCTTTGGTTGGACTGGAGCAATCTTTTCCTTACAAAGCCATTTCTTTCATAAAGCTAAGTAAATAATGTTGCAAACTTATTCAAATTTAGCAAAATAAACCCGATGTAGCTGTTTAGTTAGATCTAGTAAGGACTTCGCGTCGGTTGTCGTCATCTGTGTACTGTCGTTGCTGCACAAGTCTTCTAAAAACAACATAAAAATGGATGAAAAGATCCAATTACGCTTACTTTATAGTTGAGGTCAGGAATCAGTCAGACAGGCAAACTATGACATAGGCTATACATAGGGCGCTCTTTCTGCTGGTTGTGGCCGACATAGGTCGGATTGTACTTGGCTTTATCAGTTTTATGTGTGAGCTACACTGTAAAAAACTTCTGAAAAATTACATCATTTTTTTTACATCACAGTGTAGTAAATGTTAGTTAACACCAAATTGATGTTTAATTGAAGGGAGGTTACTTGAAGATAGGTGCCTTCCAATCATTACTAGTGAAGCAAAGATTTACAGCGGTTAGATGGATTTCTTATTTTCAGAATTGCAACATTCACTGTGTTTATCCAAATCTAAGCCATTGAGGGTCCTTCCGTGGTTTAGTAGTTAAATGCGTCCGTCTTTTACTTGAGGTTGAACCTTCACTGGAGAATCCCACCTACTACGAGTAATCCTGTAAATCAAATTTGTATTGGGAAAATAAATCATTTAATCACGGAGATGCTCGAGTACACTGCGACAGACGTGCTCGTTAAATATGTGGAGTCCAAAACCCCGACGTACATTATATGTAAATTAACATTATCTTTAGTAAAATTTGTAACACAATGAATTTTACATCATACGTAAATGTACTTCATTTTTCTGTAAAATTTACAACAAAATAATTTTAACATCAGATGTAAATTCACATCACAGGGTGATGGCAGCACTTTCACCATCACCATGTGCTGTGAAATTACATTATTTGTTTTACAGGGTAAAAATTTAAATTTTCTTTTTTAAATTTAATGTTACATCTTACAAAAAAAAATTAGCAATACGATGCGACTTTCTATTCACAGTACAAAACCATATTTTATTCTTTAATCTAAGTCTTTTTATACAATTATATTTTATTGCCGATTTCTACAGCGATTTGAATCCAAACGAAATAGAAATCTATTTTTGATCTCTGACTTTTCGTTAAGTTAGCTGATCACAACGCCAAAGCAAAAATAAAATTCAATATAAAAAAAAACACGAGTTAAAAAAAAAACCTCTTCATCTTTACATTCCTCTCATAAATTCCATTCATTACCAGAAATCAGCGATCACGATCCCTAACAACACGATACTGTACTTCAAAACTCTAGCAAGTACTGCGACAACGGTACTACACCACCGACAGAATAGCAGGTGGTTAGCAGATGGCAGTACGGACCCATCTGCGATAGGGGGACTTAGTCAACACATTTAGGACCGATTTGGCCGCTCTCGGTAATTGGGTCTTGACGCGAGGGACCGGGCTCTAGGGCGGCCACATGTTTCATTTTCATCGGCATCGCATGTCCCGGAGGCCCGCAGACGGAAAGCCCGTGTTGGAGAGAATCCTCATAATTGAGTCTCTCCCCTTTCGGGGGTTCATTACTACTATTAGGTTTAATGTGTTTTAGAATGGACACCTGATTCATTAAATTTTAACCCTTTGATTCACTGAAAGGTTTTCATGTGGGGGGGGGGGGGGGGGCTGTACTTTAGGTGGTGTTTATATATATTTTTGTTTTGTGAAGTGTAAGCTTTGTTGTGTCGCGAATCGAAATGATCATTATGTGAAAATATATGTTTTGTTTTAGAATGGACACCTGATTCATTAAAAATCATCCCTTTGATTCACTGATAGGTTTTTATGTGGGGTAAATGGTATTTTACTATTGGTAGTGTTGGCGTACATACCAAATATTTTTGTTTTGTGAAGTGTAAAGCTTTAGAAAAAAGTTGTGTATCGAATCGAAACGATTATTAAATGAAAATATTTTCGAAAGATGGCTATTTTTTGACACTTTTGTCATGATGGTATTTTTTAAAATTACAAACTTCCAATGCGTACTAGTTCTGAGAAACTACTTGATAAGTAAATGTTAATCGAAATAGTGATAATTTTTGGTCTTGTCATTCACAACACCTTTTATCTTAATAACAATTTAGTTTCTTATTTTTTTGGTAAATTTGTATTTGTAAAATTTTGCAAATTTGTAAAAACCACTCAAATAAGACAAACCTACTCAAACATAATTTTCCTTTCAAACCTTTCAGTGACATGTTCTTTATCTCCATAAAATGGTGTTACCATTTCAACAACTCTAAACGGGAAAAAAGTGACGTATCCTCCATTGAGTTAACGTGGCAGACACGTCACTTTGCCGCGTACTTTAAACCCCCAAAGTGCGCATCGTGCTCGGACGTGTGTCGAGGGAGATTATATCAAATTATCGGGATGATATCGGGGATCAGAATTAATAGGGAATGGTAGCTCTTCCAACTAAAACACCATCTGTTAGCAGTTGCGTACACGACGCAGCCTTTTTTTAGGTGTCACTATGGAAAAATTTCATGTCCTGTGACAGACATGATATTAAAAGTTATATTATTTTTGTAATTTAAAATATGTACGAAATATGAATTTATTGGTGGGATGTTTGGTGTTGTGATGTATATCTCTTTGTCTATTATAAGTAGAAAAGAAAAATAGTGTTTGTTATATACGGTATAAATGTGTTGTGACTAACATGATAAAACACTGACAAGACAATGATTTCTGAAAATTAATTTTTTTTTCTAAATTAGTGCATATTTGTAGTTTGGTAACTTTTTCTACTTATAAATTATCATCCGTAGAAAAAATTCTAAAATCTTACAAATAAATTATTCTAATGCATTTTCATTATTATGACAAGCAAGATAAAAATTCATGATACTTTTTTTACATATTTCTTTTTTTATTTCCGAAGGGGATGGAAGTTCTATGTTGATCTTCTGTAAATAAAATGGTTCTTCAAAACTTCAAAGGTTTGAACAAAATACATATACAACTACTTAAATTGAACTCTAATTTTCTTTCCCACGCCCACACCTCTCTCCAATTACTAATCACACACCTTGAAGTGGAACTTACAAAGCCATTCCGTGCGGTATCACAATTTGTTTCTGCAATTTCCACGATTACTTGCCGAACGCAGAAATATTAATCCTACTGGGGATTTCAATGGAACTCATGAATTATTCTACTGTATTCAACGAAGCATTAAAATTTTATGGATTATTAAAAGAAAGTAGAATAAAGAAATTTGGTTAATGGCCAAAATATTTTGAAGTTAAGAAGAATGATCTCGACTAGTCTGCAAAAACGTTTTGATTTTTCACAGAATTTCCTTTCTATTGGTTGTTCTATTTCATTTTCCCATTGTTGATGTCCTATTTCCAAAAATTCATAAGTAAAAATGAATACGTATATTCGGTAACAAAGCGCTTGTTCATTAATTTGACGAGTGCGTAAATGAAAGGTTCGTAAAATAGAAGAACTGATAAATTAAGCTTTGCAAAATGGAAGAGTGTATAAATGAAAGGTTTTTTAATATAGAAAAATGCGTAAATGAAAGGTTCGTAAAATAGAAGAACTGCTAAATTAAGCTTTGCAAAATGGAAGAGTGTATAAATGAAAGGTTTTTAATGTAGAAAAAATGCGTAAATGAAAGTATTGTAAATTTGAAGCGCGCGTAAATGAAAGATCAAAGCTTTCTTAATACACAGAAGAAATTGTAAATCGGAGAATCGTGAAAACAAGCTACAAGCATACACTGTAGTAGGATTGAAACCTCATTCCTTCCGCACTGAGAAAGGCACATGTGGCGTAGGTATTAATTATTCAGTCGTACTAATGGCGGAGCTTTAGTGTAACAATATGATTAGAGGCGCGCGGCACGCTATTCCGTCATGCCCAACAGCTGAGGACCCGGCTTAAAGTAACGACCTCCTACGAGTCTTTATTGGCGTGTGAGATCCAAGAAGTAAAGCCCGAGGAGGCCATGCTTTCAGCTCTAATTGCGAGTTCTTACTTAGGGACGTGCTTCCTAGGGATGGGAAGGAGTAAAGTGTACTTATTAAAGAAGAGTTTGCGTTGTTGCTGATCTGTACTGGAGATTAGGTGTTTGCCCGCTTAAATCGACAAACTGTAATCAAAAGTTGTATGAACTTAGTATATAACTTAATGATAGTAAATTTATTAAGGTGGAATTAAAAATATTGCAAAAGTGTAATTTGGAATGTTTTTTCACCTTTAAACGCAAAGGCGAGTCTTATTTAAAGATACCCCACCCCCCCAAAAAAAAATGTGACGCATATCCCTCGTCAAACCTTTCCAGGAGCAGTAATTATACTAATAACATTTATGATGGCCAATGGGGCGTTACTATAATCACTCCAAAAAAATCACCCGGGGCCTATATAACTAAAATACAACTCGTATCTAAAATAATCCATAATAGTAATAAAATCAAAAACTTCCTAAATAACCATACTTAGTGCACCTTCAATAAAAAAAACGAATCACTAGCATACGATAAAATTTTAAAAAGTCAAAATTTATAAACACATTTTTTTACCTAAATCAATTTCTCAATGGCGGAAAGTTTACGCAACGAAAATGTGGTCTAAAAATATGGGATAAATATAATATGGGGGTGTGCCTCTAAAAATATGGAGTAAAATAACTTCTCACGATTTTTTCTTTTTGTTTGACGAACAAGGCTTAAGCTACATAATCTATAAAACTACGAGGCTGAAACTACATCTCTAATAAAGATGGTTTAGAAAAAACTTTTTACCCCAACCATCGCTTAAACGTCAAAAGTGTTTTTTTTTCATTGACACTGTAGAAGTTGTTTTACCTCAGATATATTCACTATGCCGTAAAACTTATACATTGCTGCAACTCCTGTTAACTAAAAAATTTTTTAGTACTAGTTATAAAATTACGATTTAAGTGAGCCTGTCTTTCAAACATTTTCCCGTTTGTTTACTTAGCTACCCCTGTAGAAGTTGTTTTACCTTCGATATTTTACAATGCCAAAAAGTTTATACAACGCTACGATTCCTGCAACCTAAACAAATGTTAAATAGTTTTTAAAAAATCCGATCGCTAAGATTAGGCCAACCATTATCAATAAAGTCTAAAAGACTAAAAATAAATAGAAATCGGAAGACCCGACAACACCACATTCTTTAGACTCACAGTTAAATGTTATATAGGAGAACAAGTGGAAAAGTACGTGATGTTATTTTCATTTATATATATACTTTTGGAGTGGAAGATTGTAAAAAGGAGGTGATTAAAAGTAGTGTTTGAGATCAGGTGATAATTGAACTTTTTAAAACAAAATGGTTTAAGTTTTATATAAAAAATGCAGGTTTTCATGGCATTTAATTACGTCATAGTGTTACGGAAAGAACCGAATGGCTGTATGGTTTTTTTTAATTTAAAACTCACCACAACGATAGTTCAAACTTCTTTTCGAGCGATATTTTTATGGATATTTTTTTATTGTAACTTGTGTGATAGCATATTTAAAAAAAGATATTTACATACTTAGAAAAAACAATAATGAACACAAAACAAACTAATTAGAGAATAACTATGAAATAATATATATATATATATCATATGAAACTGAAAAAAATATAATATAATCAAGTATACTATGTTTAATTTATATAAATCAACTTATTTATTGTTATTATCATATAAAAATATATAGTTTTATTACATAGTTATTATCAAGTTATTTTATTAACTTATACACTACAGTAGTAATAAACTAGCAAATAAATATTCGTTCTTCATAGAAACTGAAAAAAATATCAGATTAATCCAAGTATACGTATCGTTTAATCTGCTATAGGGTAACAAGCTTATGTTATTGTTATCGTTCATTAAACAAGTTACTAGTTTTATTACAAGTTACTTATCAAGTTACTTTTATTAACTTATACACTACAGTAGAACTCCAATTATCCGAAGAAATTTGGACCTAACCACATTCGGACAATCAGAAATTCGGATAATTGGACTGTATCGGAAAAAGTTATTCTTTTAATCAATTACTGAATGCATTGTTGGGTTGTGAGATCATGTAGTTCTAGTTTCGGTCGTCGTCAGCCAAAGTGCAAAGTGACATTTGGCAGTTTGAGTTATAGCTTTTTGTAATAGTTTTTTTTATTCAACTTATTTTGGAATGGTGGTTTCTATTAGAAGTTATGGTGAATGATAGATTTTGAAAGTTCACTGTATATTCAAAAGATATAAATAACAGATGAGTATATAATATAAAGCCGTTACAGTTAGTACAAAAGTGTACATGCGACAATATAAACTTTTACACCCTGCCTATCTGTTGCTGTTCGTCCCTGTTGGATGTCTTGCCAAAACAATTTCTAGGCAAGCCATCCGACAAAGACGAACTGTGACAGATAGGCCTGGTGGAATATTTCCTGAAATTCGGATAATCAGCAACGCTCTTCGGATAATTGGAGTTTTATAGTAATTCCCTCATACGCTATATAATGCACAGTGTACAGGATGTATTTAATTAAACTGATGGTATTCAAGGCTTTCCGTAGAGCAAACTAGTGGGCAGAATTTCTATTTAGTTAGTGGAAAGGCTTATGATGACATGGTAAAGAGAGTTCCGGAAAATATTTAGCTAAAAAAAATTAATTACGGAAATACTTACGTATTTATTTTCAGATCTGGCAAGAATTAATTTATTTACTAGATAATAGCTCTTGCAAGGTCAATAGCATCTATACAAAAATTTAAGGTAATTCGGTCCATAGATTATTCTACAGAAGGTCCCTTTATCAGTTCTAAATTCTCGAGAGGCGAAATTTTGATTTTCAATCAATCGATGTTGAACATTGTAAATTCCGAGTTACAAGTTTAAACTGACAACTGTATAGAAATTTTGCGTGAAAATAACAAGTTTTTTTAACGTGTATATTTTAGCTCTACACTATGATACTTTTTCTAAAAACTACTCAAGCAGATCGAAAAAAGTAGGGCTGTGTGGGATTCCCATGACTGCGGATTTGGCAAGCTAACGCTAATGAAGACAAACAGGGTATCCGATGTTCCGTCCCCGAGCCTAATGAATAACTTGGACACGTCACATGGATAGTCGTGATCAAATTTGGGAACCCCAGCAATCAAGCCGCTCCCCCGATTTTGCACGTGCAACCTCCCCCGATAAGTCCCCTCCCCCAGTTCTTAGGATTACTATCTTTAGGAACTATAGAGTCATAGCCTACTACTCGGTCACATTCAACGCTGCATAACATGCAACTTGTGTAGATCCTTTCAGTATAACTGATTATATTTTTTATTGTTCTTCATGGTGTTTACAGGTCAATAAAAACGTTTTAATTTGTTTTTTTAAAGAATCAATATAAATATCTTGTGGAATTTTTCATTCTGAAAGCGGATTTGAAGTTAGATTTTTTTTCTATTGCGACAAAGAAATTATATTCGACTGGAAAACAATATAAAAATATTATAGTAACATTTTATGCTAGAACTTTACTTTTTTTTAATGCAGCTTCATACTTCGTGTATACACTCCAAAAAAGTATTGCGACAATCTTTTTTGAAATCTGTTCTCTTCCTTTATATTTTTCCACGGATTGTCCTTTGTTGCATGCGTTATATACTTGAACCACATGCACTATTTTTTTATATAGTCATTTGGCTCATTTGGCTCGATGGTATGTTATAAAACAATAAACATTTATCGACTTTAACTATACAAATATTTATTAATTTTAAAGGAATAACTTTCCAAAAAATACATATGTGAGAGGATCGCATATAACAAACACGATAAATAAAACACAAAGATCGCTACATTATACGGCTCTATATAGCACGATGAAACCAGAAGAAAAAAGGTGCTATGATTAGTACCTGCTCCTGATTTCGGCCTCGTCTCTTGACCATGGTTAAAAATTTTAAGGCTTGTTTCCAAGAACCCTGTGAAGCTGTAGTGCAAAGTTATTCAACAAAAACAAACAAAAATAAGCAAAAATCTTTCCCATCTCATTCAACGAAAATTTGTTAGAACATATTTCCAACTCTAGAGAAACGTAAATTATCGTCAAAAGATACTCGAATTACCATTATAAAAACATTACCACAGTCTATAGCACACGTGCGCCTTTTAAATCTATCCTATTGTACAGCTCTTCACATTGATGACTCGCAAGTAACAAACATTTTAGTCAATAAATCACGGAATATCTCTTGCAACATGTCAAAAGTCCAACAATCAAAGTCCCAAAAAATGAAAGTCGATGTCAAAAACTACTTAACCCTATCATAATTGTCCACCACGAAGCCAACCAACATATAAAACATACTAACTCTTCGCTTAGGTCTTTTTACATAAAGCGATATTTTCCGTTTTTTTAGTTGTTAATATTGTAAGAAATAAAATAGAATTCCGTCTAAAACTTCTAAATAAAAAATGGTTTATAACTCGCAAACGATATAAATATGATAAAAAAGAAATTTTATTTTAAATCAAAATTTATTTAAAAATAGACTTTTTATATTAATAAATGCTGTTGACTATTACGGTTTTTTATTGCATATACTTTTCATGTAATTTAATTAAGGAAATAATACTCTCAGAAATTTGAAAAAGATGAATTTTTACATTACAGCACACATCGTTATTTTATGGTCTTTCATTCCTAACCCGGTTGGGGAGTACCATCTTCATCCTGATAGCGATAAATGGTACAAGATGCTGCACTAACACTGGGGTCCGCGAGCTGACACCTTACGACATACCTAGCACCACGAGACGGTCACGAGAATGGCACGGAGGCTTGCCAGTGGCGTGCGCGGGTAGTTCATCTATAACTAGAAAATAAATTAGTGAAATTCAAATCTAATTATGGTTATACTTTAAAGTAAGTTTACTGCGGTCCACCTAAAATATCGAAAAATACTCGGGATTTTTAAAAAATATAAAAAAAAATGAACTTTATCAATTTTATAATTTTTATAAGAGTTTACGGGCATGTTTCACATCATGAGAGTCAAAAGTTCCAGAAGTATTGTTTTCATTTTTGGTCCTTCTGGAATTTTATTTGTTTTGGTGATAATTTGATTTAATTATTGCAATTTAATATTAAAAAAATATTGGAATTGCTAAATAATTTTGTACAGTGTTTTCTTTTAGAACAATTTCTTTGGATTTTTTTTTCTCTTATCGTTCGTTTCATCGTCTTTGTCTCTCATTGTTCTTCGTATAAATTTTCTTGCTCATTGTTAATCGTATAAAATCTATTTTCATAAATTTCTCTACAAGATTTACGTCTTTGCAATTTTATACAATTTTAGAACTATTGTAAGAGATGCTTTTTTGGGTTCAATAAACGTCGCCCTAGAGCTACATAAGGGCTATTCTATACCTATTTCGTAAGCAATTTTTAGTTGATGTAAAAACACTAATTGATAATTTATCTAACCTCATTTTCCTGAATTAAATAGAAATTAATCAAACCCAAAACAAACTAATAATAAAGACTAATAGCACAGAAATATCTATTAATCCATTGATACAATTAATTCCTCTTTTATAGTTGCAGTACAAGAACTTGTAACATAACTTCTCTATCTCATTTTCTTTCAAAAGAGTATCACATCATATTTAGTGCTGTACAAAACCCTCTTCCCCCTAACCACCGAATCAAAACCACATTACTCAAGATCGCCAATCCGCGATGACGCAAAGTCCAATCAAGTCCAACAAAGAAGCGCAATCTAAGCCTCAATCTATCTGTGTCCTCACCACCTCGCATTGTATTATGCAGAATATGGGGCCTAATGAACAGCAGGTGCGACACTTTTCATCTTTTAAATCCTGTCCCCTGGTTTTTTTTTCTCTGCCACCCAGGCAGATGGGGCAGTGAAGCCGCTTCGCAGATGGTCCCTCGAACCCCATCGCTGATAAAACTCGAGGGAAATCTCGCGGACGTTAAAGTTGGCTTCACTGCCGACCTCCGACGCCATCTTTCGATGCGCGGGATTGTGAGGGGATTACTGTATTACAGTAGGATCTGCTTGTCGCGGAAGGTAGACCTTATGGTAGATTGCAGTGCATGGCTGTAACGTTTTTTTTTATATATAGTTTTGTTCAATTCAGGCAATGAAGTATGGAACTGTTCAATGTGCTTCCGAATGTATTCAGTATATCGAAACAGGATAAAGATATATTTCAGACGGTCATTTCTATTCATTTCAACAATTCCCCGTCTTTTATTCCTCTGTTGTATAAAATCTTTTACAATAAGGTTCTTTTTTTAAATATTGTGTGTTAGTTTTGTCAGTTGGTCGGTTGGTGAACATATTATTCTGCCTATTTCTAGAATTTAAACGGAGCTTTATTTAGTTCTGTTTAATTAAGACCATGAAGAGTGGGACTGTTCAATGTGGTCTTTTTTATTTGTTTGTTTTAAAATCACATCAATGTTGATACCGAAGTGTGATTTTTCCTATGGCCTTTGCTATTTAATTTCTTCCTTACATCCTTTTCCTTCAAATACTTTACTGTGTAAGGTTAAATAAGAGATAACGATTTTGAAGTTTGCAACAGAAAATCCATGTTCAAATTCGTAGGATGACTGTCACAAATGATAATGATTCGTCATTGGAATATTCACACTCTATATCGTTATTCCAATTATTACGCAATTATACAGCATCGTTCTTAATTTTTAATCTCCCAGAAATTTTTAAAACTTCATTCGCCACGGTTGTTTTTAAGACATGTTTTATAGAAAGAAATTTGTTTGGAAAGAGACACTAAGTAGGAAATACCATATTTAATATGTGCTGTATAAATCGAAAAATAACTGAAAATTACATTGTTGAGACTGAAGATCCTAACAAGTAATAGGAGCCGGTTTTAATTTTAACTGGTCGGACATTAAAAACTGAAATAACTTCCATTTGCTAACAAGAACGACAAAATAAACTACTATACTCTTACTACAATATGTGTTCAAGACTCGAGTAAATTTTGTAAAAAATAATTAAAAAATATTTCTGCGAAGAAAATTTTGTATTTTTTTTATCTTGCATTATATTCTCTTTAAGTTTCTCGCATAAAAGATTAGAAATCTTTATCAATGAACTGAGTTCATTAAAAAAGAATTTAACGACATAATCACAAATCAAAAGATAAGAAACATAACTGACCCAACTACCAAACACTATTTTTTATTTATCAATGCAGATAACTTTTTTGTAACTTCAAAACAAGGAACACAAGCAGACGTTCGAGAACATAGGTATTTATGCAAATTGATAAATAACTAACATTTAAACAATCACTAATATGTTACGAATGGAGAAATTTAGTGTTTTTAAAGGAAATTTAAAGTTAAGTTTTTAAAGTTTTTTAGGAAATTATGAAATGTTTTGTTTTGTAAAAAAAAGTACCACGTGTGTACCACAAAACTACTTCATACTTTCATCAGTGTGCATTTGAAACTTTTCGAATCTAAAGTTTGTACTTTGTGTACTTTGTTTGTATTGTGTACTTTAAAGTGAGGTCTTTGTAGGAAAGATGGAACTAAAGAATGGTGCATGCACTATTTTTAATGCAGTTTTTAACTGTAGAATACTATGAACTAGCAGCTTCAAGGTCATCATTACAAAGTAAGTGCCACAAACAAAGTTGAAAACCTTATGTTCAAATTAATTGCCATCCAACGACACACTTAACATGATACCACTATCGTTAAGTAAGCCCTAGTTTGGTAACTTACTAAGCATATGGCCTAAGTTATTTCTTCTGTATTTCTATCGGTAGCAAGAGCAGCTTAAGTTACCTTCGATTCCACTGCTTGTAGGCTTTCCATCAGCATATTTAGAATTAGCCTTTAACTACTGTGAGGAGTACCTAAGATCCTTAGTTAAATTGATGTACAGCGGTTTTTTTCTCAAAATGTTGTGCTTGGAAAGAAGATATTACAAGGCGGAAATTTTACCAAACACTAAACCACGTCAGTTAAGAGGGACTGTCAGTTTCATAGAGCTAATACATTAGTTTTGCAATCCGCAACCTTCCGCAGAAGTATTGCTTTGCCATGTTAGTTCTTTTTCTCCAGGTATGGGAATCACAATAAAATCGAAATGACACAAATTTGAAACGAAAATGTTATCTAGTTATTTGATTATATATTTTTGAAGTTTTTAAATGCCAAAAATATACAGCAGATGGCGACACTATTTTAAAACTTTATCAATTAATAATTAAGTAACCAGATGTTATTTCTTTTTCAATTTTGTTTTAAATTGATGTTATGATGATTCCTATACCTGGTGAAAATGGGATAACATGGCAAAGCAATTCTTTTGCAAAAGTTGTGATTTCAAAACTAATGCATTAGCTCTATGGGACTGATAGTCCCTCTTAAAACTTAAAAAGTTGTATGTGAATCTACTCGGAGACATAACATTTTAAAAATCCCATGCCCAACTCTCCAGAAAGGATGGTACGCCGGCATCGATCGCCACTACGGGAAGTTATCCAATGAATGTTTTATAGCGTCGAGATAGCTACGCCCTTGCTACTCCAGATTTCCTATTTTCTGCTCCCTTGGGCACCGGCACGCCTAACTCGGGAATTATGAAATATGAACGAGTCCCAAAATGAAAGCCCTTTAATATATGCAATGGTTCGCAGTCAAATGATTGAATTGGTTTTCGTTAGGGAATATGCAACACTCTGATGAGCTCGCATATAAATATTAGATTGAAATGTTGAGATTGTCATAAAGATTGGGATGTGTTTCCATTTGCTTTTAATTAAATTTTAATTAACTCTGAATAGTGGGGCTGCAGTTAGAGCATTTATATTACTTGTTAAAATTTTAATTCCGTCTATGATTTGGAGTTTTAAATTTTTGCTGTCTTCTGAGCCTTACCCACCATTCCACACAAAAAATGCTTTCACGAGAGATAAAATTGTATCTTAATTTGATGACGCTTAAAAAATGCATTCAGTTTAATTAAATATGCAATATTAAGCAATGAAGCGTATACATGTAATCTGCATGTTAAATTAAACATGTTACACTAAAAATAGCTCTTTGGAAAACATTTGTAAAAATAAAATGTTTACTTATGCTTAAAATATGAAAAGCCACTGAAATACAGTGTACGGATGCGCTTCATTTAGAGAAAATTGTATCTTGCAGAAGTTGATCATAGGCTAACCCTAGTAGATGAAGCATATCAAAATAAAGTTTGTTTTTTTATTATTTAAACTTGTGCTAAACGAGATTAGTTCTTCTAAAAGTGCTACATTAAAAACACACAATTAAAACTTAATAAATAGGAACTTTTGGAAGAAGGTAATTTCAACTACCTGGCGAATGTTTCAAACCTTTCTTCACACATGAGTTAAATAAAATATTAAATAAATAAGATATCCCAATGTGCCTCTTACCTTAATCCTTTTTTTTAAATTCACCACCTTTTTATCTTCTATTTTATATGGCATCATTTTTTTATTTGTTACCCGTGCAATAGTTTTTTGTTTTGTTGTTTCTACTGTTAAAATAGCGTGAGTACAGACAACGACCGTTGACATGCTTCGCTTCACACTTCTTTGAAAGATTTTGTTTAAAAGAAAGAAGTTTCTTAGAAGCCACTCACTGCCCTTTCACATCAAGTGAAAGAAAAACTTTAGGGTTTCCTTTATGTTAAAAAAGTTTTTAGAACAGCAGGTGCGACGCTTTTGAGGTAGTTTCTAAGCTCCAAATATGGTGACCAGGACCAATTTTCCAATATGATTTTGGGTCACGTATTGTAACACTGTTTTCGTTCAAAAATTTGTCTTTGTCTAAATCATCTAGTCTTATAGTCTCATCTAGTCTTATTGTAAATTCCGAAATGTGCTGTTGTGGTTTTGAAATTGTCAGCAATTATAAAAGAAAAAGACAGAGAGTGACTCGGGCACTCCTGGAGTAATAAATGCTGTACTAGTTATCATGCAGAATGTGTTGTGATGCCAGAAATAAACAGTGAACTCTAAAAGATATCTGAGAAAAGAGAATGTATTTTAATAGGTGCGAAAACAAACAAAACACGCTACAAAATAGTCCAAATTAAGCGAAAATAATCATTGGTGGTAATTTTTTTTCACAGCTGTACTTTCCCTCTAGGCCCCAAATTTTAAGTTTTTTTAATAGTATAATGACCCATTAATAATGCAATTGTGATATATTATAGGCCCCAAATTTTAAGTTTTTTTAATAGTATAATGACCCATTAATAATGCAATTGTGATATATTATGAAGCCAATCCAAATTGATTTACATGAAAAAAAATTCCTTCAAGTTTTATTTTAAATAAAGTTTCTCATGCGAAAGTTGATGAGTGCAAAAGCTGTTCAAATGAGTAAAATGGAATTATATTTTTTTAATGGATATTAAATTTGTTATTTTATTTAAATTTGTTGTTGTAAAATTATTTGGTTGTTTCTTTTATTTAAAATATACTATTAATTTGAAATTTCAAAATGAAATTTGGAATGCGGCCTATTCAGATATTTTGCTTCTATTTAACTTAGCACACTTGTCTGTGGCTTTTGTGGTTTGGGCTGTGAAAGTGGGTGACTGACGGACAGAAAGATGGACGGGCTGAACGATTATAATATCTTCCGCTTTTTACGTTATAAACGTAGTGTTGAATCTAAAACGAAACTAATATTTCAGACTTCCCCCCCCCCACACACACGATTATTGGAAGGCCAATACGTCTAGGCAAAGCAACTCGTCCAAGAACCTATATATCATTAAAACTATAAAAAAAAAATGGATTTTTATTGATCAATCCAAAGTCACGGCAAGGCCAATACATATTACTGAAAATCATCCGCGACCCCACAAACCCCATTGAAGCGAAAAAGTTTAATTATTAGAGCAGGAAGCGGTGCCCTGTATCACGCTATCAGTGGGCACACGTGCAATGGCACGCGACGCAAGTGCCGAAAATGCACGTGTGCCCACGAAGATGCGATGTTCGGAGGTTTTGAAGGATGGGGTGACTCACTGATCTTCTAACACTAGATTATTACAGTCTTTGTTGTCAATATGAGGTGTTGTTTCGGTCATTTGATGAACTGATCAGTATATATGGGTACTAGGGATATATTTATCTTTTAAAGCTTTGGCTGCCATTGAAAAAAGGTCAAAAGGAGAAAACCAGGCCAAGTTAAGTTTCTGAGGTTATACAAAATGTGCCTGCATAAATAATATCATGGTATTAGTGCAGTATAGAGAAATCAACGAACAAATGCGGAGGAGAGTAAAAGAAGTTAATTTTTTATAGTTTTCGAGCTGCTATGTCATTTTAATCTGACCATTTTAAATTTTGATTATAAGATTTCACGAAACCTTAATTTAGTATTCTTGATTTCCCTGGTGTTTTTTTTTTAACTAACGGGACTGTAACAGAAAAGCTAGATGTTTTGGCGGGACATTTGGTGTGCGCGACAGTGAGACAAAAAGGGGGACTGCCACGCCAAAAACGAGACATTTGGTCACATTAGTTAGTAAGAGCTGAAATTGGAAGAAAAAATGGATGGTTAGACTTTTATAATAAAAAAATACTTGTGAATTTTATTGTATTTATAAAAGTTACTGATTTTTATGATATAAAACTGAGAAAAATTGCTTTTATATACTTAAATATAGAAATTGACTAATATAAGCATACAATTAAAAAAATCGATATATTTGAACTTATTCCTTGTTACTCCTAAGAGTTTTTATAAATGCATTTCCAGCAAGTTTCAAGGTATTAGAATTTTTTAATTTAATAGTTAAAAATAAAAAACAGTTAATAACCATTAGTGACAGATTTTTAACACGATGTCGTTTGATTGCGACATACTTGAGATATTTTCTTTTAAGGTACGGATATGAAGCGTCCAGGGAAATAACCCCTTCATTGACTGGATACCTCTTCGTGTCAGGCCTCTTTGGCGACTATAGGTTTCTAACACCCTAAAACATCTTTTCGCCGCAACCCTAATACGCTTGTACCGAGAGAAGAACCAAGGGAGAAACAGATTTCTTATCACCAATGTCCGTCAAGCAGATCTGAATACGGGAAGATTCATAGTCAATCAAGGAGTTCTTCCCCTGTACTCTTCATTTGTGTTTTATTTACGATTTATTCGAAGACTTTAAAATAGCAGAGTGTAGCTGTCAACCTAATTTGTTCCTGAACACTTATGAACACTGCATTTGGACAAAATACATGGGTCGATATTAGGAAAATCGTCAATATGCGTCCGGCCGTTTTTTTAATATCCTTTTAAAAATAGCATCGTAACTTATTTTTCCTACTTAGTAACGACTCTTTTTTTTTGATCCTAATAAAATAATCACATTTTTGTTTATTTCTTATTGGGAAAGGTTTTGTTTGAAGTTTTTAAAGTTTAGATTAACGTGTCACAACTAGAAACGATGCATATATTTTGCAAATATATCTTATTCGTTTTATATTGTCATAGCAAATATAGTTTAGAATGAAAACTAATTTATTTAATATCTTTTATCAATATTGTGCATAATTTTTTTTACAAAAATATACCCAATACATGCAATAATACGTAAAATATGCATGTCACAAGTTTACATTAACTTCCGAAGAGTTCCAGGCTGAAAACGTCATATATCCATTTTTTAAATGCGCGCACTTTTGAGTAGCTCATACCGGTAACACACACCCTCAAAGAATCTAAATATATAAATTATATATATATATATATATATATATATATATATATATATATATTATATATATATATATATATATATATATATATATATATATATATATATATATATATATATATATATATATATATATATATATATATATATATATATATAATATATATATATATATATATATATATATATATATATATATATATATATATATATATATATATAAATTTATATATTTAGATTCTTTGAGGGTGTGTGTTACGGTATGAGCTACTCAAAAGTGCGCGCATTTAAAAATGGATATATGACGTTTTCAGCCTGGAACTCTTCGGAAGTTAATGTAAAAATATATATATATATATATATTTCTTTGACAGACCCAACTAAAGTATGCTCATGTTTGAACCTTCAAAAAAAGCAGTAGTTGTTGTGTTGCACTGGTTCCAATATGTTAAATGAAGCAAGGAATGCTGAAATCACTAACAGATGCAATATATATAACTCATTTAATACTTCAAAACAGATAAGTTATATGATATACCCACGTAACATACATTTTATAACTCAATATAAACCCCTCATTCGTGGAAAAGACTCATAAAGAATTCCTACATCCAAAATTTCTGTGTTTATGCTAAAAGAAAATTTATGCTCGCAATAGCACGCATCACAACCGATTTGTTTATGTTACGATGCCGACGATTCCAACAGATGGTGTAATTTAGAAGATTCCAACCATCTTGAAATAACTATTATTTCAATTGGAATAACTATCAATCTATCACACTTCTCTCTCAAACGCGAATGCACCCATATATTCCCCCAAGTTGGTTTGTGGTGAAGAAGATTACGTGGTATAGGGGTCTCTAAACTTTAGGGGTTTCAAAACTTTTAGTGTGGGGGACTGGTAAATCCGATTATTGTGAAAGTCACAATGTAGAAATTTATACAAAAATATGAAATGAACTTAATATGAAAAGCGATAATACTAACAAATTAAAAATGATTACAAAAGTCAGTAATTTTTTCGTTTTGTTGTTTATAAAATAAATTGTTTTTAAAAGTAAAAATACCAACATCTAATATAATGAGGGAGGTGAGGTATTGTGACGAACTTAACATAAAAAAAGGATATTTCCTATTAATAGTGGAATTATTCAACCCCCCTTTGAAAATATAAACTATAGTATCCTTTTACGGTGTTAATATATTTCACACAATAGTTGCAATTAGTTAGTAAATTTTGTTCCTATTGAGTCCCTGCAAAAATTTTGCCAAAATCGTATAAGTGAATTTAAGAGCTAGATACAAATTTAAATTTAGATTGCTTGCTATACTTTTTCAATTTAAGCTTCATAATATTTTTAACTGCCTATACCTATACACATAAAGAGCAGCTGAAATTCCAACGAATTAAATATCAGTAAAATCCCTTAAATATTTCAGAAATATTCAGTCAAGTAATTATTAGGGCTAAATATACAAATGTAAACTTTAGATAGCTCTTCTCATTTGCTTATACAATTAACATGAACAATTTTTAGAAAATATGATATCCTAATACCTGTTATCGCGTATGAGAGGATTTAACAAAATAACTCGGTACTCGAATCATATAAATATATGATTTTAATTTCCTAATAAAAATATATTTGCCCAGCAGAAAAAGAAGATTCCGAAGGATCTGATTAAGAATTGACTATCACGTTTGACACCCCCGCAATCCTTTTGACAGAATCCTCTCCGATTTTCGAATTTCTCTGTTTACTTATTGTGACTGTGAAGTGTGGACCATGTGTCCCCCATCAAGTCACGCAACAAGGACACGGGACACGTCGCACGGGACAAGGGCTTAATTGCAATATTTTTTAATGTTTGCCTTAAAATAAAATAAAATACAAATAGCTCAGATACTCGATTACATGACTCCCCTTATCAAAACAAAAAAAAATTGCATAGGGAAAAATTATTCTGATTCCATTAAAAAACAACCCCCACCCACCCCGAAAATAAGCTCATAATCCCAGTTCTGCACCACCTCAAGAATGTGGAAGAAAACTCAGCTTCAGCATGTCACAAGGCGGTTTAACCACTACCAGTGGGCTTATCTGTACCCAACTTGCAATAAATATGTCACTATGTCCTGCAGCCCCAGTTATTCACACCCTCCCCGAACATTTTCGAGTCGGCAAGCCATGGAGACATCATCTCATCACCTCCAGGTAAACAACTGTCGAAACTCGGATATAATTTACAAAAACAGGTGCCAAACCAGACCATCACGTTAACCCCGCATTATATCTTTCAACCCCTAGCAAGTAAGTTTGAACGGGGGTGGAAATCTCTTGACTTTCCTCCATTTCCCACGTCTTCTTCGAGCTGAATTATATATATAGAAGGACTTTTCTCCAGAGAATTTCGTAGAAATCGGTCCCCCACATCTCGTCATTGGTGGTCGGCAAGCATTCCAGACCTTCCATATACCGGAAACTGGAGAAGATGGGTTCAGTAGAGTAGCAATTTATGAGACAGAGCTTTGAGCCAAGTCCTACTGCAGATGCAGAAACTGTCTCGCAAATAACTGCTGCCCAAACGAAACGAAATAGTAATAAACTCGAAGGGGGGGGGGGGGGGGGGGTAGGGGTTTTCTGGAGCGTTTGTTGGTTTTATCTAGAGATGCAAGTAAGCAAAAACAAATTCTTCTGCACCCAATCAGCTGTTCACTTGGCGACGTAGGGGGTACGAATTGTTTCTGGCCTCTGCTATACCCTCTCACTAAAAAAAAGCTTCTTTGCATCGCGTTTTTATCTCAGGCTTTTCTTTAAAAGATTTATTATGATGTTTCCAGATAAGTAAAAATATCACAACCTAAACTTGAAAAGATCACAGCTTAAGTTATTAATTTATTCTAGTAGTTAGATTTTTAAAAATAATAACGACTATTTTATAGATACACCAAAGTATGAATTTGAAGAATTTATTAGAAAATATTATGCACATAAATTTGACAAAATTTTCTGTTTTTACTAATAAGACCGTTTTAAAAATAAACACTTTATACAAAATTTTAAATTGTGAAATTGAAATAGAAAAATTCTAGTTCAATAAAAGATCCTTAATAAACTTATCACCACAAACTACTATTGAAATTAAAAGTGGTAATGGCTAGCTATGCATAATGCTAAAATTAAAGGCAAAGCAACAATAGCAACCAAAGCATTAAAAAAAGATTTTGATTTATTATATCTTTAAAAAAAATAGCTGACAATCTCGGAAGTGTTTATTTTACACACACCGCACCTTAACGACGCTGATGTGTACAAAAGTTATATTTCTTGAAATAAATTTTTGGACCCTACAAGCACTAATAAAAGGTTGTAATAATTTATAATAACTGATAATAGTTTATTATGGTACAGAGAGTGACCGATTTGCATTCAATTACCAGACCTTTGAGATGGGTGCAATATCCAACCAAGTCTTACCCCGGAATCGAATCCCCATCTCTGCACTATACATAAATTAAGTGGAAGGTTACTCCACACAAAATCGAAGAAAGCTTCAAGTTTCCTCCGATTATGCGGTGTTATATGCAAACACCATGCCGTCTATTTTTACGAGCTGCCACAGCGTTTACAGGATAAGGTCCACGAAATTTTTACAGTGATGCAGTTCAGTACTAAGACCATAACATAAACATACACATAATTAGCATGTTATGTAACAGATTATAGTCAATGTTCATACATTGGTTTGTCATGTCTAACTATAAAAGAAAAAGGGTGCTTAGGTTACTAAAGATAATGAATTATTAAATTATTAAGTTATGAAATATACGTATGTATTTATTTCAGACTAATAATTTTCATGCTAAGAATTTTGTAAGACGGGCAAACCGGATATGAATTTCTCCAAAACACACACACATATAGACTTATTATTGAAATCAATTACACCAAAAGTGCGTTGTTTCATGAGTTCTGTGCAAATTGCACCGGGGAGCACCAAAATTTGTATTCTGTGCCAACCTCCTATGAAACAGATTATTATAGAAATATTTATTATAGGTTTTATTTTGCAGCAACAATTTCGTTCATTCCTGCTAAAAAGGTTAAATTTTGCTGCTCCGAAAATTGCTCCAAACTGGAGCCAGCAATTCCCATCCCTGAAATTAAGGACAATAATGTACCTCTTCAATGAATATTTAAAGTTGTATAAAAAAATATCTAACGCAAGCAAGTACAAAATCTGTATCAACCTCGAGATTCGGTTTGATACAAAATGACAAACATTCTCTTTCGGCTTCTTCCCCCAAGAGAGGATGGGGAGGAAGAAAAACAAGTCTCACGCCAACCGGAAATCAGCGATCTTTCAGCCGAAAAGAGAATCACATGCTAATAACCGCTGGCTTCGCCCGAGGCGGCAAGTTTGTATCTTAATTGAAGGCGGATAGAGTTAAGAAGAAGATGGAGATGCTACCGGGCAAAAACCAACACAAAAGCCGGCTCGCCAAGTGAAGCCATCGATCGCTTTGTAGTAAGCATAAACAAACGCTCTCGGGGAAGTATTTGGAGTTTGCAGAGGCTTACTGCATAGACTTAACGATTTCTGATAATCGAATAAAAATTATAATTACTACGCATTTTTATACCATGTGAAGGAGATTACTACCATCTTGTGTAAATTCAGATCTCGTGCTAAAACCCACAACTGCGCAAACAGTCATTTTTTAAATTAACGCTGTATGAAGAATAAAATGATGCTTTATAATGAACTAATGTTGAGTGAGCGGCTTGTTTGGGCTTACTAGGGTTACTTGGCGATTTTCTAACGGCTTCATTTTATTTCGCGCCAAGCATCTCCATTTTCTTCTAAACTCTATGAAGGGTGGCGATTGGAGGATTGCCAACCCCATTTCCATAGTAACCACCTCTCCGCCTTCTTTTAAGATAGAGATGCACTAGCATTTCAAGGATTAAAATCCAAATGCTTTTCTATTTATAGACTAGCTAAGATCGGAAGTCAGTGGAGCTGAACGGTGTGGAATTCTGCAGTAAGAGTGGAATATTTTCTACAATAGAATCTATATTTCTTGTGTGGATTGAAGGTTATATGGTCTTGACAAGGGAGAGAGCAAAAATAAAAGGGGATGAAACATTGCATGACCATGTGTGCTTTTGATACTGTGGGAGGTGTTTAGAAAACTTTCCTTATAATATCGAATTAAACATCGTTAATCTATTAATTTATTTATATTTCATTGATTTTTAAATATAATTCATTGCTATAGTGTAAAAATTCATGAAATTTTCTTTAAAAACCAAAGCATAATAAAATATTTAAGAATCAGTTAATATTTTCTGAAATTTTTAATCGCAATAATAAAAATCTTCGTACCTCTTCCACACAATATTTCAATATCTTTTTAAAAAATCAACAAAGAACAGCGATTGTATAATTCTAGTTCATTTTTTAATTGATATATACTATCAAACTAAATCGATAAAAATATTTGATAGTAATTTAATAAACATAAATTTGACACTGTGGTATGGTAATCGAAATATCTCAGCAAATCTTGAAATTAAAGTCAGTTAAGAGGGACTGTCAGTCCCATAGAGCTAATGCATTAGTTTTGAAATCACAACTTTTGCAAAAGAATTGCTTTGCTATGTTATCCCATTTTAACCAGGTATAGGAATCATCTTAACATCCATTTAAAACACAATTGAGAAGAAAATAACATCCAGTTATTCAATTATTAATTGATAGTTTTAAAATAGTGTCGCCATCTGCTGTATATTTTTTGGCATTTTAAAACTTCAAAATATATAATTAAACAACTAGGGAACATTTTCGTTTCAAAATACTTTCATATCTATGTTATGTTGATTCCCATACCTGGGTAAAAAGAGCTAACATGGAAAAGCAATGCTTCTACGGAAGTTGTGATTTCAAAACTAACGTATTAGCTCTATAGGACTGACAGTCCCTCTTAATACTAGATTTTGTACAGCTGAGGGAAAAAAAACGATCCACTCGCTCGTTTTCTCGGCTGCTATTTAAAAAGAAATTTTTGAAAGAAAGTTTCAGTATGACGTTCATTTAACCAAACCAAACAATTCCTAACTATGATTTTTACATTGAAATGTTTTGCAAACCGTTTTTGTTAATTAATATTGTTAGTATGAATTCGATACTGACTAGATTTGATTCACAGTATTGCTTATCAATATCTACGTGCAATAATTTTGTATCGATGGATGATGCCAAAAAATACTTTTAGAAATTTAAATAAAGGATTCTTTCAAATTTATCTTTTTTGGTACTTTATTGGGAAGTAATACTTCAACAGATTTGGATTTTTAAAAAAATGCATTAGGTCTATGTGTAGGTCTGACTTAACTAATTAACGACGACTTTGTGAATACCATTAACGCCTTCATTTCCGAATAAAAACGTTAACTTTAAGTGTTTTTATTGGTTTTTCGTGTAACTTAATTTATCTAACCTAAACTGATCAGGACTATACTCTTATTTTGTTTAACCGAACCGAAGTCAAGTATATTAACACGTGGTGACACCAATATACTACAGCTGCGTCTCCGGAGAGTAACACACTGACAAGTCATCCACTATGGGGGATGGGCGTTAATGACTCCAACCCATGGGCAATACCTTTGACGGTATGCCAGTCATGACTAAGCGATGGGCTTTACGATTCATGGGGAATCCACCCTCCCCTTCTAAATTTTTATACGAGTTGTCACATGTATGTATAATGGCATTTTTTGAATGTCAGTGTTGGTTGGTTGGTAGACATATATATTCAGGTTTGTGTGCTTGGTCAGAGACCCGCTTATAAACCTTCGTCGAGTAAGACAGACACAACAGACAACACACACACGTAAGTGGATCCATCTAATTTTTAGAGACAGAGGCCAACTAGAGGATCCCCAGAATTGGCTTGTCACCCCCAGAGGTATTGATTTGGTATGGGAATTTGGAGGACTTTCGGACCCAACAGATTTAACGATCACGTACTCCGCATATACTCGACAAACACAAACATCCATGCCTTACCGGGATTCGAACCCGAACCCAGGGGCTCCAAAGGCTAGCTCCCTAACCGTTGCGCCGCCGGGTCGGCGTCAGTGTTGTTTCGTAATCGAAATTACGTTTGGAGTTTTTGTTCGCTTCAGTTGAGCTGTTTATACCGGGTGGTTATAAAATAACGCTCGGGCTCGCTATACGGAGAGTTCTGTAGCTTGAATGAATAATCCGAATGCAACAAACATCGAGACACTTACTAATCAAGAAGGGGGGGGGGGGGAAGAATGGAATCATAAAAAAAGAAACTCGTCTCTTGACAAGGGTTCAAAATTACGAGGCGTAATTGGCTGTGTTGGCCGTAATTGGCCATAATTGGCTACGCCTCGTAATTTAGAACCCTGGTCAAGAGACGAGTTTCTTTTTTATGATTTCGTCCCCCCCCCCCCCTTCTTGATTAGTAAGTGTCTCAATGCTTGTTGCATTCGGATTTTTTATTCAAGCTACAGACCACTCCGAATAGCGAGCGTTATTTTATAACCATCCTGTATTTAGTATGAAGAAAGCTATGGTTGTGGTATGATAAACGAAATTCGGTTTGAAGAAGAAAAACTGTAAGGTCCTTATTATTGAATTTGTATACTTATTTTTGTTTTAGTAAAAAAAAAAGGCCCCGCGTCACTTGACTGTGGTTCTAAATTATGACGCCCGTCACCAATAGCCCTCAAGTAGCTCAATTGAGACGATAATTCAACCTAACTTAACCTAAACTCCGTATAGGCACCGGAAAAGGTTGATATTTTTCTTAGTTTTCGGGGGGGAAAAGGAACGAGTAGTTCCTAGGTTGGTTGTTGGCCAAAAATTGTTCTAGAGTTTCTTGAAACTGAGAAAGAATGCATCTCAGTAATGCCACGTGATATGAGAGTGATGTTGATTTCGTTTTGGTTTTATGAATGCACAGTCTATTCTATATTTTTTAGAGTCGTTTTTCGATATTTTCTTCATCGTATGATAAAATTTATGGTGTTACATTAGTTATGTGTGTGAGTTTATATTATGAAGAAAAGCGCCAATTTAAAAGCAGAATTTACACATTACAAATTTTTTTAATTAAAATTATAACAAATAATCTTTTACAACTTCAAAATATAGCGACAAACGGTATAACGTCATATTTTGGGGAAAAATCAGTAACGGAATCTTCATTTCGATAACAAATTGAATTTTTGTAAACGTTACAGATCTGACTAAGTTATAAGAAAATTGTTTTTTTATTTATTCATTATTGTTTAGAGTTTTATTTTTATTTTATTTCTTAAATCTCTGGAAAGAAAAAAAACCGGCGTAAATTGTTAAAGTTGCATACAAACACTTAAATCTCTGAAAAAAACCCACTATAATTTAGTGTGATACACTATAGAAAAGTTTATTTTGTAAAATTCAACTATATAGCTGGTCAAATTCTGTGAAAAGCTTCCATCGGAAATGAAGTGTCACCTTTAAATAACCGCTGCATACTACGGATGTTCGGTTTCATATCACTGATTTAACGATTCACACGCTTCCAGAGTAATACAGAAAACTGTATTTCTGCATCACAAATTCACAATAAACAAAATCATCTGATAAATAGCGTAACATCTTCTTTAAAGGTTTTTAAGCGTAATATCATGGGTTCAAGCCATAATCATGGGTTTGAGGTTAGGACACGAGGGATTAAGGTCTAATTCTCTGGTGTTTTTTATGAGGGTAAAAATGAAATAAATAAAAATCTGTGTTGGCTATTTTCCTCAATTCTTTAAATTATGCAACAATATCTGACTGAAATGAAATGTTGACAAGCAATAAACATAAAAATAGATAATATATTCGAAACATTTAAACTTGAAAAATCAAAATCAGTAGATATTAAAAATATATTTGTTATTTAAACGTTTTTAACTTGCTCCAACTCACCCTATAAATGTTTTGGAAATGGAGAGAAAGTAACCAAAAAAAAAAGACAACTTAAAACTAAATCAATTTAATTATTGCTATGAGATAGTACAAAGTTATATGGCTCGTTTCCAAATTTTTTTACAAATGGTGTCTTTCAGTGGCATGTAGTGTTTAAATTTTATTGTTATGCAATTTTCACTTGAACAGCATAAAAGAACACACTTGTAAGTTATTACTCCATTATTTTAAAAATCCGAAAATACTAAAACAATATAATTTAAAAAATATTTTTAAAAATATTATTGGTATATTTCATGTGTCCACGGACAAAAATTGCAAAACAAGAGCAGATAAACGTAACTTAAAATAAATATTCAGTAATTATTGATGAGTATATAAAAAGCTAAGTACACTCTTAAAACAAAAGAGTGAAATTCACTCCTATAGGAGAAGTGCATTTTCGGCACCGGAAAGGAGTGGAAATTAACTCAGACTGAGTTAAAACCGCTCGTTTTAAGAGTGTAGGACGCAGATTGTTTTCTTTTATTTCTTTTACCCACTCCGAAAAAGAGTGAAATTCACTCCTATAGGAGAAGTGCATTTTTGGCACCGGAAAGGAGTGGAAATTAACTCAGACTGAGTTAAAATCGCTCGTTTGTTTTAAGAGTGTATATCTCTCTGCCTTCAAATAAGCTTCAAAATATCATTAAAAACAAAGATTTTTCTTTTGTTGTTTAAAATATTTTGTCTCACAGAATTGCATTTTTTTTGTACACTAAGTTACATAACAAAAATGCTAATAAATGAAGCTGTTTACTAGAATAAGTACCACCCAAGACACTTATTTCTGATATAGCCGACAATTTTCTGATAAAATTTCTGATATTGGAAGAAAAAATATATAATTTGAAAAATGAAGGTGAGTATAATTATTCAATGTCCACTACGTTACCCTTTTTTCTTTAAAACGTGAGTAATTAAGATTAAACGCGAGTTATTTAAGATTAAACGCGAGTTATTTAAGATTAAACGCGAGTTAATTAAGATTAAACTCAAAGATCTATTTAAAGTCTAAAGAATCTTAAGAATTATGTGTGCTGTTTAGTTAAACTCTGGAACAACGAGTTTAAAAGGCTTCATGAAATATTTCGACAAATACAAACTTTAAACAATAAGTAATTGTAGTTATTTTTTAGTCATTGAAATCTTCTACTGCCGGAATATCCGATGCGTTGGAAATTCTTTGACTGACACATTTTACCAGAAAGGCAATTTCATTCAAATTAATTACACCTGATTGTAATTTTTATCACACGAAAAAGACAAATATGAAATATTTTAAACTGTGTAATTTAACTAAAAACTTAACCAATGCAACTGCACAAATTATAAAAAAAAATACCAATTAGTAGCATTGTCGTTAAACGTATAGTTCCGAGTAAGGAATAAGGAGCACCACTGTTGAAAAATTGAGGCTTAGTTGAAACACTAAGATGATAAAAGTGTACTAATTTTGTCGCATTTCAATGATAGAAGAATTATTCAGGCAATAGCAAAAAGTATTTCATGTGAGAACTAATTTTATTTTTTAAAATTTGAAAGCTCTAATTGTACCATATTTTGAGAATGACCCATATTATGTTTACAGTTGCTCCTCCCCTTTAGAATTAGGATAGATGATGTACTGGGTGATGGCACGTACAACACCCTCTGTTATAATTTGGATACAGCATGAATAAAATAAGTTTTACATTTATAAAATGACTATTTACGCCGCTATTACTTTGTCGATACATTATGTAAAAAAATACAATTTTAGTGTTATTTTTCAACTTTAAAACATGATAAAAACTTAATGAATTAAAGACCATTCTTGGATTCCACTCATTCCCTGCTGACCACATTTTAGGATTCCGAGTGGTTCCGTACTGGTTTCTTCATCTTCGGCACTTGGAAAATGACGTCAAATTGTCCTTCCGCTCTCATGTTTGAGGGAGCTTCTCTGGCCTTTTAATTTAAGTGCCGTGATTGATTGTGACTCTCAATCACAACAAGAGCCTTTTGGCAGATAAGCATTCGCAGACGTGTAGAATCTGGGCAATAAAATAAAGTGATCACACTGGGAACAAAGTCTCATAATAACAAATATTGCTGTATCTTTACTTTTGAAAATCGTCTAAAAATTCCGAGGTTTGTTGCTAATAGGCCTCGCGTAACTTTGGTGAGACATTAATTCAACCAAAAAAAACGCTTTTGGAAAAATATCCCGCGCTCTTCACTTTTCTCATGATTATAATTATATACAAGTTGGTTTGTTACAGAATCTGTCACTTAAACCGCTTCCACACAATATTTGTGCTCAACAAAAAACTCACTATTTATACATCTCAAAAAGAAATTCACCATAAACAGGGCCTTTAGCTAATAATTTATTTCTAATTCAAACTTTTAAACGCCAAAATTAACTATTTTCCTCAATCTTCATTCGCAAATTAATAATTACTCATTATCGTTTGCTAAATTTGTTTGAAATTCGAAGAATAATGCGCAATTTTTTTTAATAAATATCTTTTAGTCGCCACAATTTACCATGTTCATTAACTTTCTTTCGAAAAAGAGAAGAAATAATTAGTAAAATTGATGCTTTAAAAGTAAAAGCGAACTTTTGCATATTTTTTATTCAAAGTTAGAATTCTCTATGCATCTTTCCTCATACATATATAATGAACCATCAAAAGAACTCTATTGTAATATTACAACAATCCAAACTGAATTATCACATGAATAAATATTTGTTCAAGAGTTTTATTTTTATTTTAAATAAAGTTTCTCGTACGTTTGACGAAATGGCATCAGTGAAAATATTGAATGAAAATGGAATTTGCAGGTAATTTCAATGTAGATAAAATTTTTAGTTATTTAAATTTTAAATATACTTCTAATTTAAATGTTTTAATGAAATTCGGGGTGTAACCTAGCCTGATTTTTTGCTTCTAAATGACGTATCCCACTTGTTTGTGCGACTTGCGGTTCGTTTCTTAAAAGTGGGTGACAGACGGACAGACAGACAGACGGACTGAACGATTATAATGCCTTCCACTTTTTACGTTATAAACGTAGTGTGGAAGCTAAAATCTATATTTCAAAAACCTAATATTTATTTTTTATGCTTCGTCCAAAATTAAATTTTTGTTGAGATTAGGTAGAACATTTCATTCTAGACAATATATAAAATTAATTTTAGAGAAACTGTCAATCCCATTAACCTACCTCATTAATTTTGATATGATAGTATCTGTCTGAGTATATTGCTTTAACAATTGAAAATTTTTTTCACAAGGTATAAAAGTAGCAATAACAACAAAACAAATTTGAAGAAACCATAAAATCCTGTTATTTAAATATTAATTGACAAAACTTAAAAATAGTATTAACATCTGCCGATAATTATAGCTATTTAAAAACTTTAAAATTCATAAACTATAAAGCAATACTTTGTGTGATATATTGGGGGGGATTTCAAAAATAATGAATTAGGCCTAATTGACCAGGTAGGGTACCCAGACGGTAAGGCACTTGTCTTGCAAGCGAAAGATCCGAGGTTCACGATGCCCGTACGATGTCACCCTTAGTTGGGTGCCTACTCAGGTGTCGGCTCGTCACTTGACTGAGTTTCGTCGTCAGCAGCCCTTGTGCGACGATAATTCAACCTATCCCTAACTGCCCACCCCTCTTAATGTATTCAATAAAAAAATTCTTAATGTATTATCAATTTAAAAAATTCTGAATTCTTTTGTCCTTTTTTTAAGGAGATTTAGTAGCATTTTCTTTCTTTTTTTAAAATTATGCATTTATTTTATTCATATTTAAAATAAATGTAATTAAATTTAAAAAAAAAAAAAGCTTTAGAAAATGGTGATAAATGCAACATTTTAATGAAATCATGTGAAACAGCTAATTTTGCAGGATTTCAAACATTGTACAAAAAAATTGAATTGAAATTTTATTCACATTTCCTACCTAAATTAGAAAATAGTTTTTATTAAAAAAAGCAATTCGCAATATTTAATAAGAAATATTTTTTTAACAAAAAAGCCTATACAACAACTAATAAATTTATAAAATTAATATAAAATAATTACATATTTCGATAATGGGGTTGTTTCACGTCGTGAATGGCAACAGCTCCAGCGGACTTGTTTTCATTTTTTTCTGGAATTACTTTTGTTTTAGTATTTGAAAATTATGAGTTTTCTAAAAATATTTTACTTATTAAATTTTTTAAATGCCGACTTCTTGCTGTGCTGCTGGTTGTTCAAATAATTTTTAAAAAAAATCTTGCATAGAAAGAAAAAAATGATAAATAACGGTTATTTTGAGAATGAAACCAAAACAACCATATAAATCTCAGGACACGGACAAAGAAAAACAAGTGCTTTACATCATCTGAAACATTCCCATTGTCATTCAAAATCCCAAATCAAGATAGCACATTTTGTCAGAATAGTAGTGGCGCCATCTATTGGCAATCGTCCCACATACGAAAATACCATTGTATTGCTACCGTTGCCAGGTGTTTGGTTTGGTAGAATTAACGTGCAGCTCTAAAGCTACACAAGGGATACTATTAGCTACTGCCCTCGTAATCTGGAACCACACCGTCACACTATGCGGTAAATATTGGTGTTTTTGACAAAAATCCGTATATAGTCCGCCTGTCACCACTTCTTAGCATCCCAAATATTTTGATTGTGGAACAGTCCAATTTGTAAAAAGGTAGAGAACTAAAGGAATCAGGGTTGCCAATCCCATGGTGTTTGGCGAGCCTAGGGGATTGTTGGGTTAGTTTGGTTGGAAATAATGTGTCACACAAAAACTACATATAGGTTATTAGTGAAAGGGGGATTATAGTTAATTGCTGATGGTTGTCATCAATTGCACGTGCATTTCTTTTCGATTTGATCGTCAATATATTTGTATCTGTAGTATGTATTATTTACCATATTCAGTATCACTTCGGGGAACGCTATAAGTTAAAATATAGCTATGCAATAATAGTGAACCCATGCAAGTTCGAACTGCCCTTAATTGATAAACTGTTTCTAAACCTCAAAGAAATATGCACCTGCAAAAGCAATAATCGCCAAATAGAAAAACTCTGGCTAAACCAAAATCTTCCTTACCCATTTTCGTTTTACGAGTGATGGTTTGGACTCGTCTAAAACACACGTCAAAGATGCTAAAAAGTGATGGGAGGACTATATCAACCAATTTAATTCAAATCGTATATTATGTTTGTTTTAGGGTATGTTTCAGACATCATGTGTGTAGAATGTTTTTCCATGAATATAAATATTCAAATATATATATTTTTTTTTAATTTATGATCAAACACTACGAATCACTTACTATTTTATAGGATATTTTTCAAACATTATTTAGAATATATTTTGGGAAAATAAATGTCATATTCATAAATTATTTTTTAACAATAAATCACAAAAATTAAGTTCGTGCTCGTTAAATGCTCGTTTTTCTTAAATAAAAGTTATTTTCCCAAAATTTATTAGAATCACAAATTATTTAATATGATGTTTTAGATATCATACAGATATTTCGCGAAAATAAATGTTACGTTTAAAATATTTTTGAATTTATATTTAACACATAAAAAAATTAGTTTGGGCGTTTTTGAAAATGAGTAGTTTTCCTTTTTCCAAATAAAATTAGAATCACTTACTATTGTTTAGGAATGTTTTTAAACTTATGCAGAATATGTTTCATGGAAATGAATGTCCTATTCAAACTATTTTTGAATTTTTGGTCCAAAAACTCAAAAAGGTAGTTTTAGAGTTTTTGATTGAAATACGTTATTTTCCTTAAAAATATATATACATAAGCATGCTTTAAAAAATTTCAAAATAATTTGTATTATTGTGTGACAAATTAATTAAATTATTATTTTTTTTAATTTTTAAGAAATTGTATTTAAATTTTGAACCGTTTTATCCTTACTTAACAAATGATGTAAAAAAAATTATCGTTGTTAATAGCATTTTAATATGAACGAATTTACACGATTTTGTAACGCTTCTGGTTCAATTTCACACCAAGCAGTCAATGTGGCAATTTTAACTCAATTACGGAGAAATAATGCTTACCATTTGGATAAACTTTAAAGGTCATTACCTCAATTAGATTTAAATTCATAGTAATAGGTGCCAGAGCATCACCCTGAAGTTTTGGCACGGGAAAATCGTGGATTTGGAACGATGCAGAGTTTGCCTCCATTGCTTAAACTCCAAAAATGTCTGTCCTTTCAACCCAAATCCACCCGTCCATTATAAATATCTCTAATACTAAAAGAGTTGTCGGTTGGTTGGTAGACATATATATTCAGGTTTGTGTGCTTGGTCAAAGACCCGCTTATAAACCTTCGTCAAGTAAGACAGACACAACAGACAACACACACACATAAGTGGATCCATCTAATTTTTAGAGACAGAGGCCAACTAGAGGATCCCCAGAATTGGCTTGTCACCCCCAGAGGTATTGATTTGGCATGGGAACTTGGAGGACTTTCGGACCCAACAGATTTAACGAGCACGTACTCCGTATATACTCGACAAACACAAACATCCATGCCTTACCGGGATTCGAACCCGAACCCAGAGGCTCCAAAGGCTAGCGCCCTAACCGTTGCGCCGCCGGGTCGGCGAGTTGTCGGTTTTTGGTTTTTAAAGGAATAAAAACGGTTTTTCATACAACTTAACCGGATACTCAGTGTTATTTAAACGGGTTCGGTGTAACCGGAGATTGAAACACCAGTTTTTAAAACGGATATAAACATTTTTGAAAGGGGGGTGGTATAGTCACACTAGAGCTACACGAGAAGAGAGGTAAACTCTGCATTATACCAAGTACAATACAGACCAGTTGGTGACATTTAGGTGGAAAAGACTGCCTGTTTCAGCAAGAAAACGCGTCAATACATGTCTCCAAATCTTCAAGGTGATGGTCTAGTAGGGATTCACTAGACTTTGTTCAAACAGTAACCGGTAAAGTTTACGATGCAAAGCAGCATTATTTCACCGTAAGAGTTTAAAATGTCTATACTGCCCTGCTTGGTATGAAATTAAACCAGAAACATTGCAAAATCTTGAAAATTCAAAGGAAAATCGTGTTTTAAGGGGACTCAGTACCACAAAAATAGCAAAATTTGCGAATATTTTTTTTATCAGCTGAAATTGATTTTTGAAATCTTCTAAACTTGTTTGCAAAATTTCCAATGTGTAACTGCTTTTTTAAGAAGGTATTTGTATTTTTATGTGGGATTGGTAGTACTGAAAACATACGGAAATTCAAACTTTAAATGCATTTTTCTCAGTGTTCAGTTTTCCTACACTCTAAAAACTAAACGCGTAAATTTACACACGAAAGCAGGTATTTTTTTGCCACTAGAATGATTTGCTTATGTGTGTAATTTCAGTTTACACACTTGACTGTGTAAGTGAGAATTACACACTTTACTGTGCAATCGAGAATTACACGCTTGACTGTGCAATCGAGAATTACACACTTTACCGATTAATTGAGAAAGACACTTTATTGAGTAATTCAGAAATACACACTTTATTAAGTAATTTAGAAATGCATACATACAATATACATGCCTAACCATATTACACTTAAATACATATTTTTAGACAACAAAAATTTTTGAGTTATAATATGAAACAAAAAATAAAAATAATGTGGAATATTTTTTATAGATTTAATCACTTTGGAAATTACCATCCAATTTTAATAAACAACGAACAACACAATAATAATGCTACACTACTTCTTATATATCAAGTAATTTCAATTCATGATACACTGTAAAAAATTTTTTCCTGAAATTAACGAGAAAAGTACCAGCAGCAGAGTTGCCGGGACTTTCCCGTTTCGTTAAGTATTTTCCCGTGTATTTACAGAAGTTCCGTTTCTTATTTCTCCGTTGTTAAAATTTTCCATTTTCCCGTGTATCCACCGTAGAATATAAAGTTAAATTTAAAACTAATCCACTATTAACAGTAAAATATAATTGTCACAATTGCATATTTTTTCAAACTTAGAAGAAACTATTTTAAAAGACAACAAACTGTTCAATATTAAATTATAGTGATTTAGCACTTTGACTTTACATATTAAAATTACTTTAAAAGAAAAACAGCAAGTTACAAAAATGTACTGGATCATTACACAAAAAATAAATTTCTTTCAATGTAAAACATTCTTGATTAATAACCAGAATTTAAGACACAAATATGCATCGTAAAAATAATACTTTTAACTATAAAGAAGTAGAAATTATAAAGTTTTCCCTACTGTTTTTCTTTTTTAACCAAGTAATAACTAAATAATTTTATAATAATACTATATGTATCGGTTGAATGAAGAAACCAAAGCAATTTATAGAAAACATTTTTATTTCAACAGAAAAAAGTATTACATTACTCACACTTACCTTGATAAATGTTTTTACAAAATAATCCGAACCTTTCCAACAAAAAAATGTTTCAGAATTTCAGCACACATATTTTTAAAAAAAAACTTTGAGCTATATATGAAAATGATTAAACATTACGTTTGAAATAATCGAATGTGAGAATATCGAACTGACCATAGGACTACCTATAATAAGACAGCGACAACAATTCAATTTTCTGATATGGAAGAGCAAAACAAGTGACAGATGTTTTCCGAATCAAATCCCGGTTTCCACTGCATTAACTTGAAAGCGTCGAATATGTTTATTTTTCTTTTCAACTCTTCCGATAAAAATCAGCTGCACATTTTGTATAGCACACATCACCTGCTGGCGAAATTCATACGAAAGAGTGGCGTTATAAAATTATCTTTTTTAGTTGACTTCGAAGTTATAACTAATTTTATACATTTATTTATTTTTCTGAAAGCCATAGAAGCCTTTGCCGCAAATATATTCCACAGCGAAAAGAACACGAACAGAGAACTATTATTTTAATAAAAAAAGAGTTGAGTAGTACTATACATTCTTCAAAAGTTTTTTCAAACGATTTACAAATATTTAAAGTTGCTTTAAAAAACTAAAATTTAATTATTTAATGTGTTCTAATCGTATTTTCAGCAACAACTGTTTGTTTTACATACTGTTTGCATTTTTATTATACGATTTTTATCAAACTGTTTGATAGAAGTTTGCGAAAACAAAGCGCTCTTTGACTGCGCTAAAGCTCAATTCAAGAACGTAGTGTAAATTAGCAGCTGAAAAGCAGTTGCAATAGTAAACAATAGCTATAATTTCGTTCTATCTTTATAATACTGCACGGGTCGTTTATAGGTCGGCAGTTATTTTGTTAGGAATAGCCCTCATGTAGCTCTAGTGCGACGCCAATTCAAACTAACAGTGGATTGTTAGGGTTTTATGTGGAAATATCGTCACACTAGAGCTACACGAGGGCTATTGGCGACGGGCGTCATAATTGAGAAACACAGTCAAGTGACGAGCTGACACCTGAGAAGGCATCCAACGCAATTTTTTACGGTCAAGGTCATCTGCAGCTTTGTGACTTTGGAGCATATTTAAAGTGCACTTCCTCTACACGGGGTATTATTCCGAAGAATAATTTTTAGCTGCACACACACAGACCGTTTGTAGGTCAGCAGTTATTTTAACAATACTCGGCCCCGAACTTGGGATCGTTCGCATACAAAGGCAAGCGACTTACTGACTGGGCTCTCCAGCCTTTTGCTGAATAGGGTACTTGACTGCATCGCCAAAATACCTTCCAATATTATTTAAATTATAGTTGAAAGTCAAAAATAACAAATGCATATAATTTTTTTGCGAAATAAATCTTTAAATCATTAAAAAAATCATTTTAAAAAAGCATTTTTTTCACGTGATCATCACGTGATCTCAAACACAACGGTTTGGCTGACGTCACTAGTAACTATAAACAAACCGGCGTGATGGTTTTTGTTTTCTGATTAAACTTGGTTTAATCTAATTTACTCTTGAAATAATAAATATTGAGATAATGTAAGACTTTTTACAGAAGCGGATATTTCAATTTTGCCTAAAATCGAATCCAATGTGGTGTTTCAAAGTTTGTTCATAGTCACTAGTGACATCACAGATACCACGTGACAGCCAGGAAGCGTTTTCGGGAGTGATTTTTCGTCCTAATTTTTAAATTCATTTTTCTGCCTTTTTATGGGGTATTTGAAAAAAAGAAAAAATACGGGTCTAATATTTTTGGCATAAGAATATTTTAAGCCAATAAAAAAAAAATTTAGTCAAGTACCCTATTGTAAAATAAAGTTTAGAGTGATGTTAAGCATGTGATTTTCTTAACACATATATGTGTGTAAATTAAAAAAAAACTCACAGTACTAGGTAAAATGCTTGATGTTTTTTTAACATATAAATATGTGTAAATTAAAAAAAAACTCACCATAGTGGGTAAAATGCTTGATATTTTCATGTTTACACATAAATATGTGTTTTTGACCATTTGTCAATTTACACGCCTCTCGTTTACACATACAAATGCGTAATTTGGTGCCTCATATGTGTAATTCTTGAAATATACCCATGATCGTGTGTAATTTTTCAAGATTACACATTTAGTTTTTAGAGTGTATAGATGCTAAGTTTTTCAAAACGCTAAAACTTTTAAAATTATTTATTCAGTAATTTACTTTTTTGTGAGTAGTTTAAAATATATGTGTTTATTAAAAACTAGCTTTCCAATTAATTTTTTGAGTTATAATTATTGTTTTTAAAAATTTTAAAGTGAGAACAGTGTAATTTTTAGGAACTTTTTCAAACAATTATTTTATACAAAAAAATGACAGGTGATGCATCAAAATTGGAAGGTAGTTTTTATGTATCATAGTTTAAAGTATCTAGGGAAAAATTTTTGTGTTAAAATATTGGTATTTAAAAAAGTTTTAGCATTTTTAAAAATGTAATTGTTTAAGAAAAAAAAATTAAATTAAAAAAACTTCAAACATCCGAAGTTTTTTTAATACATTGTTTTTATGTGTTAATTCACATAATAAACCAAGAAAATTTTAATCAAAAAGGCTATAAATAAAAAAAAAGTTGATGTGGTACTGAGTCCCCTTAAGTTATCATATCAAAAGGGAATATAATCAAGACGTAACAACTAAGTCATTAAACATGTATTTAGTTCATTTTCTCTAAGTTTTCAAGACCGATTTTTTTCTTTGTAATTTTCACTATTTTTTCAAATAAAATTTATTAGCATTCCTTTTTTTCAGTTATTTATATCTGTATGAACCCCATGATCACTCCTTTATTCATCTACACCTTTTAAGTAAAATGTTGGCTCTTAATTTTTTTTATCGAAAATATTGAGACAGACTTGCTACCTAGCGTATTTTTTGATACTTAGTTTCTGGAGTGTTAAATTTAGTAGTTAGGGAACACCTATAAAGATGGTGTAAAGAACAAAATCTATTAATTATTTGATGATTATCGATTATTAAAATATTTAGATTATAACAAATGATTTCATTCTTGCGACAAATGATAAAGTACATTTGTTGTGAAGTTGAGAAAAATGTATGTTGGGACACGGAGGCACTACTTAACATTTCACTATATAGTTTTAGATACCGTTTTATTATAATACGATAGTTATGTATGTTTTTATACCTTGTGAGCATTTTAAAAAAATCATTAAATAAATTTGCATTTATGAAAGATATTGATCAAGGACATAAAATCTTAAATTTTGAGAAAATCCCCAAAATAACAGTTTAGAAGTCAAATTTTTTCTAGATGGCTTCATCTGCATTTTTTGGTATTTTTAAACTTCAATACTTTCTTAACTAATTAACTTTTCTTTGTCTTTAAGAGTATATTTCAAATTGTGCATATTTTTTTAATAAAAGTATAGTTTTTCACTAATATGTCAGTGGCCATTTTGAATATCGTAAATTTTAATATTTCTTTAACTTATTTAACAGACTTTTCCTTTTTATTGCAAATGAACACTAAAACACACTAGAAATATTTTTTTTACAAAAATGTAATTGCTTAATAACTACTTTATAAAAATCTTTATCAACTCACAAATATACTGTAAATATAAAATAAGAATACATTTTTTAATGTTTCTATTACTATAGAATTTTTTTTAATAGCTTTAATAGCTCACTAACAATTTTACACCAAATGACTTTTTAGCTAGACACACTGAATAGGTTCTAAATTAGGGTTAATTAATTTAATTACAAGGATTTTCTATTTTTTAATATAAAATTCTATTTTTAAATGAATTTCTCAATCTAAAAAGGGGTCATGTGCATTGAAGAATTTTCCACAACATTTTAGTGAATTTTTTTTTATATATCTAAAAAAATTCAGTAGTCCTGCACTTAGATACTATATATAATTGTCTACTTATTTTAAAGATATTGGTTGGTTAACATTGGACTTTTTGTACACAAGTATCAATATCATCATTAGTACATATAACTCATAAAATAAACCAAGTACACTTTAATTTTGATGAACATCAAGCATACTCAATAAAACTTTTTAGATTTAGTTATAGTAACATCTTTTTAAAAAAAATGACACATACTTTTAAGTATAAATATTTATTCATATACTTTAATAAGTGAAGCAAATAACTGGTTAAAAGTCACATAGTTACAGAATTTTAAAAATATATTGTACAACTAATTTGTGATTAGAATTAGTTCCACAGTTAATCAATGATTTTGAAACTTCCAGTATTTTAAATTTACATGGTTTATATTATACAGATACTAGGTTGTTAAATTGTTTATTCAAAACCAAAAGTGACATGTAACTCAATAATTTCCAGTTTTCTTAATTTTTGCATATTTTCTGATAATTGCAATTATATATTTTTTCCAGAACATTTCAAATTTGTGAGCTGCTAAATATTTTATAACAGGAACTGCTTCTGATTTTGACATGTGGTCACAAATAATAATAAATATTGTTTACTATCTATAATATTTAAAGTTAATTTAAATTCTGTACACATATTTATTTTATAATAATTATTGTATTTTAAGTAACTATGATTCAAGTCAATGATTCATGTAATTTTATTACTTATTAAAACATATGCATTTTTTTATCAATAATTTCTTTTAAATCTGCTTAACATTGTTTATAACTTAATTATTCATCTTGGAGAGTTAATTTAACTTTTTTAAAAACTTATTTAGGCAGCTGGTTTTGGTTTGGAGATTAGACTTTATTTTTACTTTTTATCTTAATTTGCAATCCCCTTGTGTATGTCTACTTTCGATTTTGCATTCTCCCCCTGCCTTTCTAGCCTTTAATTTGATTGGCTCTCAAGACACCATTTAATTCACTCCCTTTTCAACCAACTGAGGCCTCAAAGTACCGGTTTTGCAATTTTTCTTAACTTTGTGTTTGGCAACAGTCTAGAAGCAACGACCTATAAATTGTGCGGCTCTGTGTTGATTCTACCTTTTTAATAAAAACACTTTCCGTAGAGAGGTTGAAACTTTTACAAATGGATTGAGCTACCACTGAGAGAGGGCCGTATACACCAGCCATGTACTAAACAAGATCCAGCTAGGCTTCTAATCACCTTGACCAGTGGCTGACCAGTCAACACAGCAGGAGCACCATCTATCAAACCAGTGGCGGATATAGCCATGGGGCGCGGGGTGCGCGCGCTCTAGTTCTGTTGACCTTTTATTTTTATTTTTGAAAACAAAATTAAGACTAAAAATTTAAATTTATCTTCTTTTTCAGCCAAATTTTTTGATAAAGCGTTAGAGCAAATAGCTATTTCTTAGAAAGAATCAGTTTATAGAAAAGTATTCAACTGTTGGTGTCGATTTATTTTTCATTTGTTTAGTCGGTTTTTTTTTATGAGTTCACAAATCATTGAAGGTCACAATAAAATGAAGAAAAGGAATAACGAAAACTAGCCAATCACACATTTCCGCGCGAAAAAGATTTGGGAAATAATTTTTATTTTTATTTATTTGGGTTGGTGCCCGCAGATTATATTCCACACGTGCTATCGAACGATGAATATTTTGTGATCGTTTAAGAGGGACTGTCAGTCCCATAGAGCTAATGCATTAGTTTTGAAATCACAACTTTGGCAAAATAATTGGTTTGCCATGTTATCCCATTCTCACCAGGTATGGGAATCATCATAACATCCATTTAAAACAAAATTGAAAAGAAAATAACATCTGGTTATTTAATAATTCATTAATAAAGTTTTAAAATAGTGTCGCCATCTGCTGTAATTTTTGGCATTTTAAAACTTCAAAAATATATAATTAAATAGCTATATAACATTTTCGTTTCAAATTTGTTTCATTTTAATGTTATGTTGATTCCCATACCTGGGGAAAAAGGGCATGGCAAAGCAATACTTCTGCGGAAGTTATGATTACAAAACTAATGCATTAGCTCTATGGGACTGACAATCCCTCTTAAGGGTTTTAGTTTGCTTTCATTATCCAAGTAAAAATAAGTGTACTTCAATTCGGGAGTTTTCGCGCTTTTCTCTACTATCAAATTTCATAAAAGCAAGATTTTAAAATAAGAGTAAGTTATTAGCTTCTATATTTAATTTAATCAATAAGTTCTTTTTTTTAAAAATTGCCTAAATGATATTTAAAAAAATATACACGTTAAAATTAAAAAATATACAATTAAAAGTTGCTGACTTATAATATTTGTGAAGGTGGCATTTTAAAGACTATCATGTGGGTTAGGTTAGTTTGAATTATCGTCGCACTAAAGCTGGTGGTCCCGCTTTAGGTTGACCATTAACCGGACATATGCCTAGCACCCAGAGCCCTTGGTCACGAAAGCTGAATTGGGCACGGCAGGACTTGGCCCACTAATGGGCTGTTGCTCCGAAGTTTAGTTTTTTATTTTAGTTTAATTGATTAGTTAGTTTCAAACAAATTACTACGTGATTTTCAAGATATACAGTCATTGTTTGCCTTGTTTAGAAGTTAGCTACTTCGCATCTTCAAAAAAAAAAAAATTGAATTACCTTTTCATTTATTATTTTCATGAAATACTTCGCTGATACCTGTTTCAAACCTGTTGTGTTGTATACACTAATTTCTTAAAAACTAATTTTTGTGCAGTTTTGTATTTAGTATACTAAGTAGTTAAATTTTCAATAAAAACATGCTATAACAAATTGAATTTTCTTATTTATTTTACTTAAATTTTATTTAAAAAAGTATTTATCTATTTAACAATACAAACATTAGTATGTTAGGTTAGATTAGTTTGAATTATCGTCGCACTAGAGTTACCCGAGGGCTATTGGCGACGGGCGTCGTAATTTAGAACCACAATATGACGAGCCGACACCTGAGTAGCCGGCACCTAACGAAACCGTTAAGGGTGACATCGTACGCAGTAGGGATGCACCGAATATTCGGTTTGGCCGAATAGCTTAACTATTTGGCAGAAAAGTCATCCGAATAGTGAAATTTAAAAATTTCCAAATTTCTTCAAGTTATCTTATAAAACGTCGAGAAATTCCCAAACAGGACTTGTTTTCTTTTATTATAGACTCAAATTCTTAAGTTTTAGTTAAGTCTTAAGTTAAGTTAGTAATGTTAAATCTAACTTTACTCAAGTTATATTACATAAATAAACATGTCTCTTAAAGTTACAATGAGTGGGCTTTTTTAAAAAAAAAACAATAATTACTATATATATATATATCACAATTGTAATTTGTTCACTAAAAGATAATTTTTTTTTTAATTATATAATAATATTATAAGCCATGGTTTTATTATTTTTTTTTTCTGATATTTATTCTATACCGGATCCACCTACTTCTGTTTTTGTTTTCATACTTTCGTTTTCGTGTTGTGATTTTACTAATTTACACTTTCTAAAAGGTTTGTTTTAATAACAAACGGGTACTACTTTATTCTGTTTTGCTTCAATTTAAAATTTAATAGTTATATTGTATTAAAATTATTGTGTGATTATGTACTTACATGCTTATGATGAATTGAAATTGATGAATAATAAATACAACTTACTTAGATCCGACAAAATATAAAAATTGGTTTAGGTAGGCTGAATATTCGGTATTCGGTGCTTCCCCTACGTAGCGTCGGGACTTTGGAGCATATTTAAAGTGTACTCCCTCTACATGGGGTATTATTCGTCGAACATTTTTGGCTGCACGGCCGTTTTATAGGTCGGCCTGGGACCCGAACCTGGGACCTTCCTCGTGCAAGGCCGAACGCATTAATCGACTAAGCTCCCCAGCCCAAAACAAACAGTAGTTTGTAAAATAAGTAGTAATGTAAGTTCATAAATAGTAATTAGTAAAAAAAAATTAATAGTAAAAATATGTATTTACCATGGAAAATTAAATGAAAAAATAATTTCAATTAAAAACAATTTCAATTAAAAACAATTTCAATTAAAAACAATTTCAATTAAAAATATTTTTAATTAGAAATAATTCTAATAAAAATTGTAAAATTAAAACTAATTTTGATTAAAAATAATTTTAAATGAAATTATAACAAAAAAATCCCCCCCCCCCTAGAATTTTTTTTAGTTGCCCCCCAGATTCGGGGCGCCCCCCCCCCCCCCCTCAGAAAAGACTAGATCCGCCACTGCATCAAACTATTTTTGCCTGATCTCAATGGAGGATTCAAGTGAGAGGGATCACAAGTTGTGAGTCAATTAATTTTTAATTAAAATTCACTGCATCAAACTTTATTTTTGCCTGATCTCAATGGAGGATTCAAGTGAGAGGGATCACAAGTTGTGAGTCAATTAATTTTAAATTAAAATTCTAATTTAATTTTTTATTAAGGATTTCTTGTTTGCCAGGCAAACAACTTAATTTGAATTTCAATATTTTATATTTACTTAAAACTATTTGTTTATTTTCAATTTATGGCTCTGTTCTTATTTTAGTAAAATTATTTATGTTTTGTTTTAATAGTTTAATATATTTTTCCTTGGCAATTTGTTGCTTGTTTTCTATTCCAGTTAGTATAATTTCTTAATTTAATAGTAAATTGGTTTATATCTTAAATTTTATTTCTTTTGCCTGGGTATTATTTCCGAACTTCAACATAATACTCAGAAAAATATTTAAAAAAATGTCATAGGAAGGCACAATTTAGTATTATCCCTCCTTATTGAGATTTATAATTCATGAAAAATAATGCATTTTCAATATTTGAGTTCTTGAGTAAAGAGAAACTGGAATATAAAATAAACTAATTACATTAAAAAAACCTCTTATCACTTGCAAATTTGTTTCTAATCTCTATTGTTTAGTAAATTTTTTTATCACTAATGGTATGCTTGGACCCCAACAGCAGCTGCATGTGCAAGTAATGCTGTTACTGCTAACTGTGTTTCTAATAGGAGCCTAACTTCGTTCATCCAGTCTTTAGCTACTTCTCGTGGTTCACCTTTCAATTGATTGGCATAACGAAGTGCTAATTCTAAGTCATTAATTTTGAGACTATAACAAATTCTACCAAGAACATCAAAAGTATCCCACTTAGTTGGATCAACTGCAACTTTGCCTTCCAATTCTTCTTTCGGTATGGATATTTTATCAACAATTAAGAGAGATTGTAAATATGATAAAAAGTATCTATACAAGCTGTCATTATTTTTATCAATTAATGCAACTCTTTTGCATACCCTTTTAACTTCATTAAAGCGCTCTTTTAGAACTTCATTGTTATAAACTCCTCTTTCAACAGCTTCAACAGGAATACCAGCTAAAACAGTATTTATGAAATCACTGTCTTCATCAGCAGCAATTCTTACAGCAGCAAGATCTTTCCCCAAAGGACATGGGTTGCCAGCATTATCAGCAGAGATTTTATAGCTCATTGCTTGACATGCAAGCCACAAGGCTTGGGCTTTTTTGGAAGCAATATCAAACTCACTTTTAGCTAAAACAAAAATGAAAAACTTCATTTAAAATGAATGCAATATATAATAGTTAAATTATTTTTCAAAGAAAATAATTCTAAGTTAAATTAACCAAATTAAGGGACCCTAAATAACCAAACATTTTATTTAAACTGAAGAATATTTAAGATTAAAAAAAAACTTTAATAACCACATTTTTGAAAGAACAACTTTAACATGGACTAGTGGGTTTAGTGAATTATATTAGAAAAGCCTTGGATTAACCAAGCACTTATTCTTTCTCTTTTCAGAAAACAATTCCCAGAGCAATCAAACATTTTCAAAAATTGAAAGTCTATATTCAGAATTCAAGGTAATATATCCTTGGCATGTAAGTCACAAAAAGACGGAGATCAGTTAAACATATGATAAAATATAATATAAGTGAATCATGAAATGTCTTTGAATATCAAGTTAATTTAAATAAAAACTCACATAGCCAATTTTCCTTTACCTTTTAAGAAAGCTAATATTCCCTTTAGCCGAGCCATATTGCCTGAAACTTCAGATATAAAGACTCCTTTTTGATGCAAGAGCTTTTCTTCAATTTCCAAATTGAATTTCCTTTCAAGTTCTTGTTCTTGAACCTTTAAAACTTCTTCTATGTGGTCAGCATGAGCAGCAGCTTGTCTACGAAGTTGTTTGCGCAATTCAATTTCAAAATTATCCTTCAAAGTAGCAACCTATACAAAATGATTTAATGAAAACATTAAGACAATAATTGAAACTGACATATTTACAACATAATACATTGATGATAATCTTATATTAAGGCAAGAAAAATAGAGTAATGATTTAAAAAATTATTGATCATTTTTACACTTCTACCTAAATGAATATTAATCTATAAAATTAAACTCTGAAAAAGTAAAATTTAACCCATTGGCATTAACCATTGATAGGAAAATTTAATGCAAAATAGATATTTCTGCTTAACTTTCTCTAAGTAAACAAAATATTAGACAAATGAACACTGTAATCCTGAACAATTAATTTAAAATAAATTGAGCAATGTGAAAAACAAATAAAAAAGGTGTTAAAGGTATTAAAACAAAGTTGTTTAATTGGTTAAACAATGTGACCCACAAAATAAATCTGGATTTTTCGAAAGTACAAAAGTAACAAAACATTACTCTGTCAGCAATTGCGTTCTCTAAATCAATGTGTCTCTTTTCAAGTTCTGCCTCTACTTGTGATGCTGTATTATTGCGATCTTTTAACTTTTGCAGACGCACAGCTTCATTTACTCTGCATTTTTCTGTAACCTGAAAAAGTATTTTGCATTATTTAGTATTGAGTCAATAAATGTACATGATTTTAATTTTGATAATATTTTTCTTACCTGTTGTTTGGCTAATTGTTTTTGTAATTGTTCAATCCTTCTATGTGCATGGGCAATTAACATATTCAAATCACTTTCAGTCATTGTTTTATCTGTTGATTAAAATAAAATATTTTTTTTGTTGAATCTCTTTGAATTCCAATCAAAGTTCTAGCAACAATGTAAAAAATGATTAATTATGGTTGTCATTTGGGTGATGAACAGGAAAATTTTCAGTTTTTGTGTGTAAACATAGTATGAAACGTAGTTAAAAAGCTTTAAAAAACATCAAGGGGGCCATTTCAAAGACTAAAGTAATGTTTTGTTCTGATCAGATGAAATTTCACTTTACATGGCTGTACTTGTGGCTTTGGCTCATCTTTCGGCTCTACATGGAACAGATAGGGTTTGCAAAAATTCCAAGTATATTACTCCTAGTAGTAAACAGGCTGTTGATCAAAGCCAATCAAATAGCCGATAATTAATCAATACAATACTATTAATACAAGTCTTTTTCTACTGAGCTGAGATTCTCCAAAAAATTTGGGGGACGATTGTCTACTCAATGCTGATCCCCTTCTACTGATAACATTCATTGGCTGTGCAGAACTAATACATCCTTAACTTTAAAATTGAAACGAGCATTGGACGGACACTATTTTAGTTTGCCTTTTTATTCCAGCCCAGTAACTTCCGCTTTCTTATATAGTATTTTCAATACTACAAAAGTAAGCAAAAGTTAAAGTTGTTCAAAGATGCATACTTTGTCTTTATACCTATCTAATAAAACACAAGGGGAAGGGGCGTAAAATATTTAAGAAACTGATTGCTTGTTATAATTATGATATATACAAAAATATATACTATATATATGATATATACAACAAAATATTAGCATCTGCTTTAGATCAAATCTTTGTTAATTTTTTACCATTGATTCCAGGTGGAGATATTTTAAATCTTCAATAACCAGTTATAAAATAGCTTTCTAACTATGTTTCATACTATGTTTGTACATCACCCAAATGAAAACCATTATTAATCACTTTTACATTGTTGATAGAACTTCGTTTAGAAAATTTAGGAAAAAGAAGAACTTCTTGAAAAAAAAGGAAAAATAAATCCATACACTAATAAATACAGTCTTCTTAACATTGTTAGAAAACTAACAATCAACCTCAGGGTATCAAGATTGTGAACCCATACAAATTATTTAAAAAGACTTGGAATCAAGAACATCACCAAAGAGTTTTGTAACATGATCAGGCAACTACGACTTTGATGGATTCTGATTACAACAATTTGAAAACCAAGTACACTGCTCAAAACAATCAGGGGATCACTTAACGTATTTTTGTTAACCTTTTCAGTTCCAACTTTTTATTCTAAAAATCTAAAATTTGTGAAATAGATTCATTATGCATCCAGAATGAAATGGTAAAACACAGGGGGAAAACATTTTAATTTTTGAACTTAAGTTTAAGGGAAAAAATAGGAATCATAACTTTGAAGAAATTACAACAATACTTTTTTTAAAACTTCATTTGTTAAAAATAGTTTAAATAAATAACCAAGCTGTTGTAAATGCAAGTAAACGGTTGAATTCGATATGTAGGGCTTCTATGCTATCTCTCTATAGTTAAAATCAATTTTTAAACATCTAAGAATGCAAGCATGAATAATTTAGGGTCAATTTATTTCATAAAATGTTTTGAGAGTGAATTTTATTTTACCATGTTTTTCATATTTCCATTTAATTAAAACAAACATTACTTAATTCTTCAAAAGACATTATTCTTCCATCTAATGATAAATAAGTGTGAGCTCAACTTAGTGAGAAAAAAATCGTAGGCTGATGATTCCAAATGGAATCATTACAGGGGTAAAAGGGTTTAAAAAATGTGTTCCCCGAATTGTTTTGAGCAGTGTATATAAAAACCAAGTAATAATTCAATATTTAGATTAGTTGTTTACTGATAGTTGCCCAGTTTAAGCTCAAATCAGAAAATGACACTTTAAGGTGTGAATGGCTTGATCCTTACACCATGAAGGGCTATAAACTTAGAATTCTAAAAATGCAAAGTCCACAAAAATTCAAAATTAAAAGTGTAAACAAAAGTTTAGCACTTGCTATTTAAATTTCATTCAAATTAAACCTAAATGAAAGATTAATTACTTAAATACTTTTATTTTAATGAGATCTGTAATGAATGTTTAATTTCTTTAGTTTTAGTTTTTAATTATCGTCGCACTAGAGCTACACGAGGGCTATTGGCGACGGGCGTCATTTAATTTCTTTAGAAATTGCTTTAAGTAAAGATAATATGCATTTTTTGTTAGTATAATTCTTTCAAAATATGTTAAGTAACACCTAAAGTTTTGTGCAGGTTAACATAAAATTCATTCTCCTTGAGTTAACACCAAGGGATATTTTATATAAGATATTTTGTTCTATAATAACCTTTATCTCCAGAAATATAATTGGGTAATACAATTTCTAGTTCTTTTCGAAATTGTTCCTTAGAAGAGTTGACTAAATTTTGATATTCTGAGGCTGTCTGAGCTTCTGTTTCTACAATTGTAACCTATAACAAACACAATTTAAATAGTAATTAAGCAAAAAAAAAAAATTGGTAAAGGTTAATTAATAAAAGTAATATTTTTGTTAAAGAAAATGCAATGTCGATAATTTTTTCAAGCAGTCAGTTTCTATAATAAATCCACAAAGGATAATGTAACCAATGGTATGGGGTTGTTCGATAATTAATGTCTGGTTTTTTCATGTTTTTCAAAGTGAATTTTTTATATAACAACAAACATTAATCAATGATATATTGACCATTCTGTTGGATGACATTTTGCCACCTTTCGGTAAGTTGAAAAACAAATTCCACGTTTGAAGAAGCTTTGGTCTTTAGAAGCGAAGAACTGGTCCAAATCATTTTTAATAGCATAATCGGATTACCATTTGTTTCGATCCCTTCAAAATTATTTGAATGGTAAAACTTTCGATTCGGATCAGTCAGGGCTATAGGATGGGATGTGGCATCAGTTCCCAATTCAGCTCCATTAATTTTTGACGGGTTATCAAAGATGTATGGGGTCTAACGTTATCATGATGAAACATAACTCCTTTGCGATTGGCCAGTTCAGGGCGTTTTTTTATCTCTTCATTCAATTTTGATAGTTGACGACAGTAGACATTTGAATCAATAGTTTGGTTCCTTGGAAGCAGCTCAAAGTGGACTATACCCTTGCGATCCCGCCACACAGAAAGCATAATCTTCTTTTAGTGTATATTGGCTTTAGATGTCGATTTTAGGGTTCATCTTGCTTGGTCCATGATCGTTTTTGGACTACGTTATCGTAAACAATCCATTTTTCATCACCCGTTACGATTCTCTTCAAAAAAGGGTCGTTTTTGTTACAATTCAGCAAAGATTCGCATATGTTAATGCGTTTGGTGAGGTGGATTTCCTTTAATTCGTGAGGAACCCGAACATCCAGTTTGTTTAAGTAACCAAGCTGTTGTAAATGCAAGTAAACGGTTAAATTCGATATGTAGGGCTTCTATGCTCTCTCTCGAGTTGTCATATGCCGATTAGCTTCGATTAACGCCTTTATTTTGTAGTCATAAGTAGTGGTTGGACGACCAGTATGCGATGCATCTTGCACATTAAAATTTCCTGCACGAAAGCGAGCAAACAAACGCTGACACTGGCGTTCAGTAAGACAGTCCTCACCATAAACTTCTCATAATTTTTTCCGAGCTTGCACCGCATTTTTGGCCTTTCGGAAGTAAAACAATAAATATGACGATAATTCTCTCTTTGAGTGTCCATTTTCAACTAAATTCCTAACCAACGTGTTGTTTACTATTGACGCTCTGGTTTTGACTAAAGAAAGTCTAGTCTAATTTTTAAAATGGTACACAATAATATAAGCAGGGATTGGAGTAACGCCGTTACTTGTAACAGTTACTTTTTTTGGGTAACGCCGTTACATTTTTTATAAAGTAACTTTTACTTAGTTACTTTTAGCGGTAACGAAGTAACGAAAAATGTCGTTACTTTTCCGTTACTTTACGAAGGCTGTCTGATGCCAATTTTGAAATTCCACTCTTAAGAATGTTCCAACATTTCGCTTTCCCGAAATGCAATAGCTTTTCTTAGGAGGGAAAAAGTAAAGAATATAATAGAATTGTCCACTTTGGCTGCTAAAGGCGTGACGGCGGCTTTCAGACAGAATTATAACAGTACGAATGTTTTTCCTTGTCTGTTTACCTGGTATATCTAAGTATCACATTATAAGCCCCGCACAATTACAGGCATCTACGAAAAAGAAGGGTTTTCAAATAAATCACGCTAACTGCCAAGCAGGTTGGATCCCTCAGTCCAAACCCCTTTGTGTCCCCCTGCCTGAATGCGTTCTACAACAATGACCAAGTCCTTCCCCTCGAAGAGGGGTGGGGAGGGAGGAGACAGAGATTTCACATTCATTCTTGAGAGATACCCCTATTTCCGTCAGTACCTACCGGAGTGTTTACAGATGGACTCGTATCAGGGAAAAGGATTAAAATTAAATATAATTTTTTTTATTAATTATAATTTCAGTGTTTTGTTTGAGGTTATATTTCGTTTATCGTGGTTCTCTTTGAAAAATGGTAAGATGGCTATATTAAAATTTTTCTTATAACTTGAAATTTCGAAAAGTAACTGTGATTCGTTACTTTTTTTAAAAGTAACTGTAACGTGTTACTTTTTTTAAAAGTAACGTTACAGTTACAGTTACTTTTAAAAGTTACGCGTTAAAAGTTACAGTTACTTTTAACGCGTTAGTTACTTTTAAAAAAAGTAACTGTAACGCGTTACTTTTTTTTAAAGTAACTAACGTGTTACTTTTCATATTAAGTAACTATAACTGTAACAGAGTTACTTTTTTAAATGAGTAACTGTAACAGAGTTACTTTTTAAAAGTAACTTTCCAATCCCTGAATATAAGCCACGCAATCACTACTACATTAAATATGCCATTCAAGTCATCTATGAGAAAAAAACGACATTAATTATCGAACAACCTGATATTTTAACACCCAATAACCAACTATCAGCTATTTAAAAGTTTGATATAAAACTCTAAACTTGTTCAAATGGGTCATGATTATCGAGAACTTACCCTATAACTTGACCTTTAAGCAAAGTTAGCAGAGATAAAATTCAAAAGGCATTCTGCCACTTGTGAAGCAAGCCCTTAAAGATTGACAGATAAAATTTTCCACAAGAAATATTACTAATATTTATGAAGCTAGACGATTCCTTGCATTTTATGCATAAGGGGCGTTTAAAAGTAAGTATACCCTTTTGAAAATAAGCCGCTGCAATTCTATGCTCAGCATTTTTTTAATTTGTAGCATGTACCTACCTCTGTCAAGAGTATCAAAGACACTGTTAGTTTGTTTTTTTGGTTGAGGTTTTTTTCTCACTATGGGACGATTTTAAATGCCACAGCCGAATAGGATTACACCCAACTTAAAAATGGAATTTTCTAATTTCTATACAGGTTAAAATTTCAAATTATAGTAAAATTTCGGGCATTTTAGTGTCAAAGCTACCAAAATTATTGTTAGTTATAACATTGACATAATTACTGAGGCTATTGACTTTATGGTAATTTATGCAAATAAAATTTTTTCCACTTAAAAATAATAAAGCCAAATGTATAGAAAGAGCCTTTCCACAGGTCGTTCGGCACAGTGCTAACAATCAATGGTCGTCCCCGATTCTATTTTTTTTTTACTGTTTCTTGGAGACCCCGTGTAGATCTAGTTGACAGTAGGGGCGATTCTATCTTAGCAAGGCATACTTTCCTGAATTATTTTTAAGAGTTATTTTTTTTACTCCCGTTTCATTTATCTATCCAGTTTACTTCAAAGCCTTCAATAAAAGTTTAAGACTAAAAGAAATATTCTATGATCTATTCATTCTTCCAACTCTGCCTCAAAAACATTCACAACCATAACAAAAAGATTTTTAAAAAATTGCAGTTGATGTGACATAAGACTACAGATTTCCATGACAATGATGGTAAAAAGCAGTTTGTATGATACTGTAAGAGTCAAAATCCTGGTAGCTAAAAGTTAAGTTAAACTAAAAGTTTTTTAAAAGTTGGTACTTTAAAAATAGCTCCTTTTCTTTTCAAACTAGAAGTCACAATTTAAATTAAATGAAAGTCATTGTTTAGTCGAATCACAGTAAAAAGTGTGCACTTAAACTATTTGGAAATTGTGTATTATTTTTATAGAGAATCATCTATAATAATAAAAGAAAGAGTGTGGATCGTGAAAGACCTACTTATACTGCCCAGAAAAAATTTGAAATTTTTAATATAGATTCCCTTAAATACCTACGTGTGCACCTAAGTCTTATTCTTTCATATTTGATAATTATTTTTTAATTAATATTAATATTTTCAAAACATACGTCATCCATCTAAAAGTGAAGGACCATAACAGGGCTTTAAAACACATGGGCCGGGCCAAAACAGGGGCTTGACGTCACCCGTCAATAAACGTAAAAATCCAGTAAGGTAGGTAGGCAGGTAGATTGGTACATATATTTTTCGGTTTGTGTGCTTGATCAGAGACCGGCTAAAATCCAGTAAGACCACTGTTAAATAATTACTAAATAAATTTTGTCGTATTTTTTTCTAAATATTTTTTTTATCTCTATATTTTATTCGTTACATTCTTTAAACATTACTTTAAAAGTTTTTTCATTTGTTATTGTTTACTCTATGATTTCTTCAGCAACACGAATTCGATTTTGAGTATTTTAAAATTGCCTTACATTTTCGATCTTTTCAATATTCGCAGGTACGATTCGTGCTTTCAAATGACTTTGTAATAAGGGAGCCTGGGCATATATGGGAACAGATATGATATAAAGGCCGTTTTTGATTTGGCGTTTTGCGTTACATTGCCAAACAACGAAAATGCCTAATTTGTTGTAAACATTCTATTTCATATTTCATACAACTCGATAGGTATAGCAACCCCACATTAAATTTTCAAGCTCGCCAAATATCGCCAATGAACAGACTGGTCATCATATCATACCTGTACTGTTTCTCCTATGGTCAGCTGTATATTGGATGTTCTAGAGTAGGTAAATCTGAAATTCTTCATTTCTTGGCTCCGAATGGAAGGGGTGCAAACATTGTGTATCCGGAAGTTCTTCTACATTAATGTTCGAATATTTTTGAGGATGACAACCACTGTTTTAGGTAAACCTTAGGTAATCAATCTTATTGAAGCAGAGAACCCCATTCCAATATTCTTAAAGACAAATTTTCTATTAAGTTAATGGGTTCCCAGCAAGGCGGGACCATACTGCTAGTCATACTTTAAGAAATTAATAATTTTATAGTTTCATTGTTATAATAAAAAAAAGCTTTTTTTACACAAAACCAATTATGATTTCAATAGTAGAATAAAATTAACATTTTTGCTTACTTTACTCTCAGCTTCTTGAAGTTGCTGTGCTATTCTTTGCATGGACTCTTCAGCAGTTTTCACAAAATGTTTGTTTTTATCTTCTGAAGAAATTTTTCTTAAGTTAGCTTTAAGCTTGTCCATTATGACCCTATAACAGTCAAATTATATTTAAACACAAAGGCACAATATAATCAAACGCATATAGGTACTAAAACAAATGCGATGCTGACTTTTATTAACTCATTAACAACAACTATGTGAATACCATTAACTTTCATTTCTAAATAAAATGTTATCCAAGTTTTTTAAGTTTGTTTCACGTCTAACTCAATTTGTCCTATATAAATTGTTCAGGATGATGGTCTTCATCTGTTATCAGGGTTCGTACTCTATGATAGTGAAATTCAGGAGTTTCTAAGGAGTTTTTCAGGAGTGCAAAGATGTAAATTCAGGAGGTATCGCGGAATAAATTTGAATATGTTTGTTTATTATCGTATTGGTCTAGCTGTTTTTCTACTACGCATGCGCAGTTGACTTATTCCGAATAAAAAGGGGGTCTACCAGATTTGTAAAATCTAGTTTCTTGACCTTTTTCAGAAAATCTTATAACCGTTTAAATAATCAATCTGTTAAAAAATTTACAAAGACAAACCACAAAATAATACTTGATGCAATACAATTCAAATATAAGCCCTTTTCCAGAAAAATTCAGGACTAGAAATTACTAACATAAAATCTTATATAAAATATGTATAAGCCGATCTCCCTTTTTTTATTAACTAAAAACCTATCTGAAATCAGAAACCCCATTACAGCCAAAGTAGAAAAATGGGTAAAAATAAGTTTTAAACGTACGCAAAAAAATATAAGAAGGAATAAGTTCGAATGACCGCGGGTCTCCAAACCAAAGTGTCCATTTGTTAATCAAATGGAAAAAGGTGATTGTCTAAGAAACTTTTCTACGGCTGCATTTAATATTTTTACAAACTGTTTTTGTATATAATAAATGTAGCTGACATACAGATCTCAAAAATACCACTTTTTGAAATCAGTTTGAATATTTCGTAAAATTATTTGACAAAAAAATAAAATATTCGAACCAATTTAAAAAAATGGGATTATAGAGCCCTGCAAGTCAGCTACATTTATAATATAAAATAGTTTGTAAAACTATCCAATAAAGCCGGAGAAATGTGGCCAAGAAAATAACTTTTTTTCTTCATTGGATGAACAAAGGGGCATTTTGGTTTGGAGTCCGCCGATCATTCTGTCTTATTCCCACTTAACATTCAAGCTATTTCTGTGATCACTAAGTCAGGATTCACGCACACTTGATCAGAAAAAATTACTCTGGTTGGTCCAACTTGGAATGAACCAGAGCTACAAAACTAACAAGACACTCTTTGGATCAACATAGCCCAAGAACTGCCAATGCGACGTCATAACCGGATTTCGTGAAAATTACTAGGCAGCAAAAAATGTGAACCAGGAAGCAGTATTGGTGTATCTGGTCAGGTGAAGATGATCATCTTTTTTTAATAGGGTATTTCACTGATCGGTAGCTGATATTTGAAGACATATTAGTACTATCATATTTCATCTTCAACTCTTAATTAATTTTTTTATCTTTATTATTAAAATCTATTATTTTAACTTGTTCCTTATAGAAATTTACGTTTAGTTTTTATTGATATATACAACCGAGAATGAAGAAAACAAGGGGTGTAAATGTTGTGTTAAATTTGAGGTTTCGGTGTAAAAGCTAAACCCTTTTATTGGGAAACAAAATCGCCATTTTTGACGATTGTTTTAAAATTTTCTGAACTTTGCTCTAATTTCATGACTATTTCAACCGGTAGACACCCTGATAAAATACGGGAGAAAACGGCAGATAAGGGAGAAAAACGATTCATGTCTTAAAATTTTTCAGTAGGGAGAGAAAAAATATCAGGAGTTGAGACACAAATTTCAGGAGTTATAAGGGCCCTTAAAAAAAAGATGAAATTCAGGAGTTTTTCAGGAATTTCAGGAGGCGTACGAACCCTGTGTTATGTTTTATTTAATTATATAAACATAAGCAAAAAGCTTTTTTATGGCAAATTTTCTTGCCAGTCGTTGTTAAGACTGTTCATCAACTGTCACCTACCATTTGCCAACTCAATAATAGCCCTATAGTAAAATCGTGTTAGTTTTGAAGTTGATATTACAAGTAATTATTAGAATATTTTCACGCTGTTTGTACCATTAAACAGATTTTACTTAAGGAAACATTACCTTGTTTTATTTTTGTTTAAATGTTTGTAGAAAAAATTAATAGAAAATATAACTAACTTCATTTTGTTAAAATTGAGAACAAGTTATTAAAAAGTGAATAAGCAAGTACCGAGATTGAACATTTCCCTCTTAAACTTGACTTTTAAATTTGAAATTAGATAATTTAAACATGTTATTTATTCGAATTTGAAGACAAGCGATAGAGATTTACATCCTGGCACCTCCCACTTAGCCACGCCTTTGCAGGGACCATTAGTGTAGACAGTCGTTGTCGTGGATCAGCTTTACATGCGCTCTTAAGTGGGGTGGAAGGGGGGGGGGGAGATCTTTGTTCACTTTCAAAAAGGGATTTTTGGAGAAAAACACGCAGGCGCTGGGGGACAGTTGCATCCGAGTGTCAGTTTATTTTGTATTCTCTTAGTGCTTTGTCAATGGAACTTGTATCTCTCTTCTGAATCTTGGTCACTCATCTGAGCTCATAGAATAATGATCTGAATGATAGGTTACCGTAAGAATTTAGTAAAATATTATCAAATGCCAATTTTCTATTGGTATTTCATTTAATGTAAACAACTTACTTTAGCAATTATAACAATTACTTTTCAATTTAGTAATTTTTGGACGTGAAATAAAAAACCCATATAGTTTATGGTTAGAAGAAAAAAATTTAAAATTGCAATTTAATATTTAGTAAAACGCAAAAGGTTATACTTTAATGCAGGGGTTCCCAACCCTTTTGCACCTGCGTACCACTTGACTTTTTAAAAAAATTTGCTGTACCACCAGACCAAAATACTTTAATAAGCGTATAATATCAACATAAAGAGTAATGGAACTTATCTTCACTATTAAGCCCTTTTCAACACTTATTCTGCTTTTATGTGCATTTTTTATGTACAAAGAGTTCAGAAAATCCACTCTCACGCAAGTAACTCGTAACAAATGACATCAAAGATAGTAGCATCATGTTACTCACATCAGTTACGCGTACCACCTGAAATTTTCCCGCGTACCACTGGTTGGGAACCCCTGCTTTAATGTATTTGATGTTGGTGAGGATTAACCCTTTTAGATTAATGATTGTTACATGTTAACTATTCTACTTTCTTTACTCACAACAGACAATATTTTAGTTACATTTTAATATTATAATATAAAGGCACCGATCCCCCCCCACCCCAGACGCTTAATGTTAAAAATACCCCTTGAACGGAACAGACCATACTTCCGGTTACAATCGGGTTTACGGTATTACGTGAGGGTAAATTTTCCAAAAAATAAATCTTGCTTTTCCGACGATACTATAAATTGTTGACTCTTTTCGTTCTTTTGTCTTTTGAATGACCTTCAGCCATTGTTAACACGTAAGCGTCTAACAGCTTGAAAAGTTAGAACAAATTTACCCCCCGCCCTTCTCCCTGTTGCTGTTAAGAGGGTTATTTCGAAAGAGCCTTCCGCAAATTGTCCGAGTTGTCAATAGGAAGCTTTTGTTTTCCCTTAACTGCAGTTAACAATTTCAAGGTAGGGCCATTATGCAAGTTGACATCTCCATCTCCCATGTCATTCCCCATTCGGAAAATTATTCTTAATCCAGAAAATCCCATATCTGAAATCACTATGGTCCTACAGATTCCAGATTTGAGGTGTTCTACTGTGTATCTAATTAAATTTATAAATGCATTGTTAAAAAAGCTTTGGCATACCGAGCTTGTGAAGCTTTTTCTTCAGCTATTTGAAGAGCATACTTTTTATCAGATGCAGCCTTATTAACATCTTTCCATACAATGTCTCCGTCTTTACCCTACATTAAAAGCAAATTAAAATAACAATTATCAAGTGTAAACATTTTACCATGTCCTTAAAATATAGAAAAAATTTAGCAAAATTACTTTTAAAAAAGAACTCAACAATATTTTTTAATGCAAAATGTATTGATTCTCTTCTTCATGGAAATTTAGTTTAATATAGATTTAACTGCATTGTAAGTTGTGATGAGCCAAGTCGTAAGTACATTTATTAAAATTTCCTTTTTTATTTTGCATTAAAAAGAAATCTTCAAACATTAACGAAAACCCACCTCTGCCAAATCTAATGCTTCATACAATGTATTAGTATGAATTTTAAAAGTTTTTACAGCTTCTTCATATGCAAAGTTTGCTTCTTCGGAGCTTTTCTGTAACTTTGTTACCAAATCAGAAACTACATTTTCGTTGGCTGAAATTAAATCACTATTATTAAAATACATTGAATTGAAAAGCAAGTTAAAGTGAAGTAATGAATATATTTTAAAACAAAATTTAATATTATTTAAAACAAAACAGAAAAATCAAACAAAAAAATAAAACAAAACAAACATGCAGGCTGAGTCTCTGGTTTCTCCAAAGATTCAACTTTCTGTTCAGATGGCTTGTTGTCAGATTGTTTTAATTCATTAGAATCTAAAAGAATAATAAAACATGCTTTTTAAGAAAAACATGCAAAATGCAAAGTTTTTGAAATACATAAAAATAATAAGTAATATTTAATATTGGTCATTTTTTGTTTAAACAAATCGATTTTGCGCACGGGCGCACTTTATACGTACAGCAAAACTTCTCAGGAGCGACCACTCTCCGTTCTGAGGAAAATCGTTTTGTTGAGGTAGGGGGGTCTCTTTGAGAATTATCATTACTAAGTAGCTTAAAAGTTCAAATTTATTTTATAAACAATGGTTCAGTAGTAAATATTAAGAAAAGTATACAATTTTCCCAATTTCATTTTAATTATATTCAAAACAAGGACAATTAATAGAGATTGTCCATCCACATGACTTTGCACTGGTTTCTGGAAGGGTGTGTTCAATAGTTACTTCAGCCAGGTATATCAACATACATAATTTCCCTACTTTGAAAATGTTAACCGCTAAGTGAAAGAAGCTTCCTATTGACAACTCGCAGAGGGCTCTTTTGAAATAACCTTAACAGTAATGGGAGAGAGGGGGCTCAATTTGTTACAACTTTTCAAGTTGTTGAATGCTTCCTCGTTAACACTAAGCATATAGGGGAAAAAATCAGTGCCTTGAAAAATTGGGCAGAGGTGGTTGCTTTTTAGGGGTGATCTGTTGTAGAAGTTTTACTGCATTTTATATCAAAAGGATAATAATGTACTTTAGAGGTTTATTAATAACTACAGTATCATCTTACTGTTAAAGATGTCCTTGTTAAATATCACCACTATATCCTAGGAAAATGAAAAATTATTAAATGAAAAAAAATACCTTGGATCCCTGTTCTGCTAGTTTTTGGCTCAATAGTTGACTTACGAGTCTGAAAAATAAATACAAATTGTTACACCTGCATAATGAAATAACTACAAAAACTTTGATACAGAAACTATCATAAGTTATGACAAGTTCAAAATCTTGCAGGAACTTTAGTTCAAAAGTTTTTTTTAAAAAAAGTAGGCAAGAATGCAAAGTACCTCTGCTGTGGCAGAAGCTTTTTCTCGATCAAGTCTCTTTTTTAATAAGCCTTCATCTGATGTCTTTATTGGTCTGAAAAAGAGTTAATAAAAAATTTAGCTGTGTACATTTAATTTCAAATCAATTGATTTTTGAAAAAAATATGAATTTAAAGAAAAACTAATTTGAATATTCAGAAATTTGAAATTTTATTCAGAAGCAAATTTTTGTTATTACTTTAGTTCAGGATGTATCTATATGAAGTATTAAGAGACTACAAAATAGAAAAACATAGTGAAAATGTCTTAATGTTACTTAAACAAAAACTACTTAAAAACACGTTATTTAGCACAAAAATATATACTTTTAAAAAATAAATTTTTAATTAGTTTTAGATTTGATAATCTAAAAGGAACTTACGTTGGCGATTTCTGTTGTTCTCCATCTAACCACTTGTAAACATAATCTATATAAGGAACATTTTCTTTTAAGATTTTTTTAAATGTTGGATCATATTTTCCATAAACTACGGCTCCAGCAAATCCAGCACCAGTGGCCGCAACTAATCCAACCACAAATTTACCTCCACCACCACTATAAAATGAAATAGTTTTAATATAACCATTTTACCTTAGAAAGGAAGGCTCATGATTTGGTGAAGTTCCTATCTCACAATATATGTTTGAGAATTAACATATCAAATAACTTAAAAAATGGAACTGAAACATGGGTGTCAATGGCGGGGGTAGGGTGCAGTCAATATCCCCCCCCCCCCTTTAATAATTACATTTGTGTAAAAGTCCCCCTAAGAGTTCTGGGGGCCCCCAATATCTAATATACAGCGGAGCTCATGAACTGAAATCAAGACAAGCTTACTATCAATGCATTACTAGTCTTGCATGATTCTATAAATTAGTTTGCCGTTTCTAAATTTAAAACCATGTGGTCTTCAAGTTGAGGTTTTACTCTGTCTTAACATAATAACAAAAATACTTCAGTCTAAGTTTCATTACAGGTCCATAAGAGACCTTTACATAAAGTTGTTCTGCCAACTAAAGCTTAACTTTAATATGTATCAATTCATATAAAATTTTATGAAAGTTACAATGTTGTAACATGTTCAATCTAACAATGTTGTTATGTTCATAAACAATCTAAATAGCTATTATAACTTTATAGCTGCCTAATTTTATTTTTAAAAAAAATGACTAAAAGAAAACAATCTTAATTCATTGCAAAGAAAGATACATAAAAAAAAGGCATGACGTCAACTTTTTAATAAGTATAAAAAGAAAGAAAACTAACCCAGCAGATGAACTAGAAAATCTTTCAAATTTTTTAATAGTAGATACCTGAAAAACAACAATACACTATATTAGTTTTGTATTTTTTTAATAAAAAAATGCTTTTTAATTTTAATTCATTTCATAAATAAATTTACCAAAAGCAGAAAAATTAAGTTTTTATCAGATAGAACCAACATTGACAAAAAATAACACAGAACAAGAAATTAATTTTTTGTAAGAAGGTTATTTCCCCTAATCGTTAGTGTGTACAATTTCTCCTTTGTTACTGATCCAATGCGGTTTTAAAAAAAAATTTCTGGCGACTCCAACATTTTGCATTAATTTGCCTGGCATTTTCATATGATTTTGTATGATTTTTGCTATGGTCCTTTATAAAATGTATTATGGAACAGATTCTTTATTTTAACCTATTTAAATGAAAGCATAATTTTCCCAATTTTACACCTTAAAAATATGAAAACCTGTAGAGTTTCTTTTTTAAAGTTTGGATATGTCAAGGCATACCTGAAATACCCCCTAAAACACTCTTTGTATATTTTAGCCGACCCTTGTATTGATGCTGACCATTTTGAAACAATAAAATGTATTAATAAAATGAGTGCTATAATTTACATTAAAAACTTACAGAACAGTTCTTGCAATGATTAAAATCAAACTATAAATTATGAACAATACATTTACCTCATGGTTTAAAATTAATTTATGAAGAACAGTAATTAATTACCCAAAGTAGAGAATTAAAAGCAACGTCTCGAAAAAAAATTCAGAATTGTGGATATCAAGCAGTGGACAATGAGTGCAGGTATCTTGGCAAGAGGTGATATGGAAGCTCAAGATGAACAAAAAATGATGCAACATTATTTTTTTTTATTTATAACCTTTTCTGAGGTATGTAAGAAAAAAGTCCCAAATCTACGAAAACTTTAAGTGTTGACGTTTGAAAAATAAGACTGTCATAAAAACACAGGACATAATTGGAAAGAAATATAAAAAAAAAAGTCTTTACACGAGGGGATACAAAAATGTACAGCACTCAGTTTATGAAGCAACAGCGGGTTTTTTTTTCCGTTTGAATGTAGTATTTTCTAAAAACCAGTCTGGAATCACAGACATACAATACCCCAATCAAAATGCTATGTGTTATCAAATAATTTGAAAATAATTAATCCAAAATTGAATTGCATTGTTATTTCTGTAAATTTTAAGTACAACTCAACTTATTCCGTTTAAAATACTTTTAAGAGTAACTAAGAGATTAAAATTTCTTTAAATATTAATAAACATTGTGCAATTCCAAAGTATAAACTTTCCACAACTCGTTAGAACACATCAACATATAAAAATGATGTTGAAAAGCCAAATCCGGTGAAAGATCTTTCAAAATATAAAAAATCAGAATTAACCACAGTTTGTTGTACAAGAGAAATAAATGAAAAATCTAAACAAATATTTGGCGAAAGCACATATACAAGTTACTTGTGCACCCGGCACAAAAGTTCAAGCCCTTTATATAATCAACACTAATCTACTGAAATACTTTTAAATTATTCATACTTTTGACTTAGAAATTGGAAGCCGAAGTGACCGCCACATGACTAGGATTTTTTTTTAGAATTTTTTAAAAAATAAATATTGAGTCCTTGGCTTAAATCGAAAGGAGGTGAAAAGTCGAAACAAAACGTTGTTGCCAAATGATTTTTACAAGTTTCGCCACTGAACTATAATTGCATGGATAGTTGCTTGACTACTGCTTAGGCTAGGCATACACGGACAAGATATGTAAACCCTCGTCATATCGGGATAGCAATGGCCCGTTCGCCCATGTTCAATCTATCGCCTACTGTTTTAGGCACGCAGGCTTTAAATCCAAAGAGGAACTGGAAGAGGAAGTCAAATCATCCGAAGTCCGGCCTCAATCATCGTTAACCCGCAGTACCCTCAACGTCCGATGCCCCACCATCACCACAACAGCAGATCAGCGAAAATGAAGAACTGACGCACTGATTAGCCAACTGGACATTCCCGGAGGTCATCTTTCTTTTGAAGAATTTGTAAAGGTTAATGATGATCTTCAGTGTTGTGAAGAATTTTCAAATGAAGAAGAACTCATTGCCAAAATAACAAAAAATACTGAGGACAGCGATTCAGAAGATGATGTTCCAGAACACTCCTACTCTGATGATTCCTATAAAAAGCCGACTACCAAAGGCGCGTGCGACGCTATTGATTTATTGCGTCGATACTGTGAGAGAGAACAATTCCGAGGATTTTCTACAAAAAAATAACAGAAAAAGGAAATGCCATAATTAAAAACTCTGTTAGAACTTTGAAACAATCTTCATTTACTTCATTTTTATCTGCACAATAAGTGTAAATACAAAAATAAACATTTCTATAGATATGTATACGTTTTTGCTCAGTTTTTAAGGTTTTTTTTTTTAAATTAAAATTCTTTATAACGTCCCTTCGATTTAACGACCGTAAGTTGTTGGTCCCGAGAGCGGTCGCTGTATCGAGGTTCTACTGTATTTGTATTTGACGGTTTATACTAACATCGGGGTTCGACTAATCCTGAAAACTCATCAATTTCATATTGCTGATTGTCGCAATTTTGATAGTTTTTAATTTAATTGATTTATTGATCCACAAGATATATAGTGAATAGTCCTAATGCCCCATTTCCTATTGCATGTCATATTCTGTTAATCTTTTTCCAATTTTGGCATTCAGGTCCCCCATCACTAGGATAGTAGGTCCGTGTTTGGGAACGCCATCAACCAGTTTTTGCAATTGGTCATAAAACTGGTTCATTTCAGAATCATTTGGTGCATATGCTTGAATGACACTCATTTTAACAAATCTCGAATAGAACCTTGGTTTTATAATTCTATTGTTAATTGGTTGCCACTCTATCAGATTTTTTCTTGCTTTCTCACTTAAAATGATTGCTACACCTTTCTCGTGTTTTAATTCATCTTCCGAAATCCGAATAGAGTATGCAATACTTATACAGTTGCTCCAGTTTCTCCGAAGCCTGTCCATCTAGCTTCAGATATACCCAGTATGTCAATGTTGTAATTTATTATCTCATTTACAACTTGTCTAGTTTTGCCAATTTGGAACAAGGAACTTACTTTACAGGTTCCTACGTTAGTTTGAATTTGGGTAATCGTTCTCATTCGCATATAAGGTTCCTTTCGGCTTTGCCTAATTATTTGCATCATAGCGGGTTCCGTTACAACTTCCAGTAGGTAGTCGTCATCACTCATCAGGGATCTCGCAGCTCAAATCGCCCTGCCCCAGAGTAAGGTTTTCGAAATATATATGCATAACTATCATATTACTTTAAAACACTGTAACTGAAAAATAAAATATAACATCGACAACTTACCACGCATAGATATCACATTTTGTCAAAACAGTAGTGGCGTCATCTATTGGCAATAATGACACATACAAGATTACATTAGTTATTACAGCCGCGCCATAGGCCGGTAAAATGCAGTTTGCAAAAAACAATGAATTGTACCCTTTTTTTGTCTTAAAAACGTCACCGACTAAAACATAGCTAATTTCCATATTTTTGTTGCATTTAATAACTAGAAGTGCACAAGAACTTGTTGAACATCAAACTTATGGACTAAATTTGTACAAATTAAAACGAAATATCTAATGATGTTCAAACTTAAATAGGAACGAAACTTCCCGGTCATACAAAAAAAATCCAACTAACTATACTTTAGGGCATTAAGAGTTACGATATTATTTTAAGGAAAGTAATAACATAAGGAATGGAGAAATTAACTTTGTTTCCTGTTGGCAATACTCCTAGCTGGAAAAAGATTTCCAGAGGAGCTCCAAATAACCACTCGTTTTTTATCATCTGCGAAACTTTGTATGCCAGTACAGACCTTATCGTATTCTAAACTTACGAGTAGTTTTTTTTATTAGGCATAGGCCTATACAACAATATGCCGTGTTAGAATTTGCGTTTTTGTATTCTAATACGGCATATTTATAAAAAAATATGCGAAAAATTGTTAGTTACGTTTTTTAAAGTTTAAAGGTGAAAAGGGTTTCAATTTACCCCGTTTTAGAGTATTTATCTATTTAGTGTCATTATAAAAAAATATTGACTGGATCAGATTTTGGAGTCAAATTCATCCCGGGTTCCCTGGGCCTATTCAGTGGTCGAATTCTCTGACTTAGTGTGACTACTTGTGCCGCGTCTCCAATCAGCCGGTTATGAAGTGTCTCAGCGAAAGCCGGCAGACAATGCTAGGGGATTACAAGACACGACTCACTGTCACGAAGACAATCAGGAAAGAGGGAGGGCCGATCGGGAATCTCCGGAAGAGCTCTGATTCTCCACGAAGGTTTGACCGAGAAGCTCGTCTAGGCCGTTCAACCTGAAACTTCCCTCTAGCATCCAAACCAGTTTCCGCTACAGATCGGGAAGACGGACCTACCCGTGGATTCAGTTACCTGTTCGTAATGACATGTACATAGTAGGCCGAGTAGTTGGTTTTTAAATTGAATTAGTTTTTTTTATATTTATGGATTTTTATCTTTGTAGAGAATAATAGTATTTTTCAATTGCTGAAGTTAGTTTAAAAGGGAACATTTGAGTTTCCTTTATTTTTATAAACAAACTGTGAATGTGTTTGCCAAAGAGATTGGACAAGCTAGTAAAATAGCCCTAACCAATATAAAAACGCCATAAAATAAACTGCAAATTTATAAAACTCTCATTCATTTTCATGATATTTTTTTAAAACTGAAAATCAATAGTTTCCAAACATTTTTTTCTCTCCAATTAAACATTAAAATTTTTTAATGACATCACTACAAAATCGCAACACCAACTCTACCCAATTTCTTACTAACAATATAAGTACAAATCAAACCATTCCTTCCAAAAACAACAGCAGCTCGCACCAACTACTTTATTATAAAACCATCTCAGGCCATCCCGTGTTTCCGCAAGAAGTGACTCTTGAGTGATCATGGGATGCTGCAGAGATGCGGTTGTCAACAAAGAGTGCAGATGCTTGTGGAAGTGCTGTCTTGATGCCGGTCGGGGATGGATGGTAATGGCACTGGCTTGCATCAGCTGTTGTGAAAACTGAATCATGAAGAGCTTTTGGGTGGTGATCAGTGTCTTCATACTCCAGCATGAATTTCGGATTATATCGGCCCAGGAGGAGCAAGAAGGTGAGTCATTGATTATGCTTTGCTTCTTACCAGGGACAGTCCTAAGGGTTGGGTGAGACACAAAGGTGCTTTCTGGATGGGGGTGCCAAAATTATGTATTGAACTTTAAATAACTTATTGGTAGTATCAATGTTTTGATTATAGTATCGGTCCGCTTAAATATTTTAGGGCTACGGCCAACCCTAGTTATATATTTAACAAAATCGATATTTTTATAATTTTAAACAAATGCTGCTCTTATAATGGGAACTATTATGAGTGAATGTACTATATACTTACTGCAAGGAAACGGGTTTTTGATCAGATTGACTATTGAAAAGGTATTAGTTTAAGTATCTTTTTTTTTAATCAGAGCATTCATGTTTGTCAGCAGTTTTTAAGCGAAAGATTTGGGGGTTTACCACACGTTAATACCTTTAATATGAATAGGGAAGGGGCGTTAAAATATAGGGGATACTTCCTATAATATAGGGTAATTTCTATAAATTGAAATATCACCCAGAAAGAAAAAGGCAATCAGAAAGTTACAAAAAAAGAACTTTAATTAAAAAATCACCTAATTATAAACACATTCAACCGAACACGCTTAAAGCATATATAACTCTTCAATTTGTAATAAATAAAGGTTTAACGTTTTACATAACTCATCATAGAATATCTACAAATCTTTTATAAGTTTAAAATAAAGTTGAACTCTGTATAGACGCGGAAATTGAGTTTATGTGTGAAAATGTTTACCTTGATCATTCTCCAAAACTGTTAGTGTGTCCACTCTTTTAACAATCAGAGAAATGAAATATATTTGCCAATTTTAAAATTTGAATATTTTATTCATAAAATAGTAGACACAATAAGTACAATTCAGGGAAGATAGGGAACGAATTTAAGCTTTAGATTCTCCTCGGTAAAAAAAAGACTATCGAAAAATCGTTTTTGTTCTTACTTCTGTCAACCATAATTCTAAATTTTTAAAAAAATATATTTAAAACGCAATAATTCTACCTAGAATTATGAAGTGAAATAAATATAAAGAACAGCTTGCATGATTTTACCTTAAAGCAGTCGGTAAGATGATTAAGAGAGAAAATAGAGAAGAAGAAAAAAATACTTTTTTTAAAAAACCCAAAGATTTTTTTTAGTTTTCCTTCGTTTGCCAGTTGTTGTCGTTTTGGTGAGCGAAGATTCGAATCTTATTGAAGGAGAGTCTTATCAATGGATTTTATATGATAATTACTATAAATAGATCACACAACATTGTACGCCATTCTGTTTTACTTTTCTGGAATCATCCCCAATATGGCCATGAGAAGTAAAGAATAGCTGACTGAAACTATTGGCAGCTGCAGAGGAATCGTCGTGAAAGTTAATGACTGCGAATTGATAGTTATGGATATAGCAGGCTAAGGAGATAAACTTGTTGACAAAGTTATAACCCCAATGTTTGTTATGGGTCAGGAAAATGTTCTACTATCCCAAAACAAACATTTTATTGCATTGCGCACATTGCATAAAATAAATCGTACGGAAAAAGAATACTTTCTATTGGATAAAGAATTAATATGAGAAATGATAAATAATTTTTATTCATATGCTATGTATAATGCATAAAACTTAAGTATATTTGTTAGTATTATTTCTTTGACTTTAACATAAAGTAGTAAATGTTCAAGGTATTTTAATTTGATCAATAATTTAATTAATAATTCAATAATTAAAAACTTGTTCTTTAATTTCTGTCTAAAAATGGTACTTTGGCAGGGTACTTGGCCCTCTCTAATAGCCGTAAAGGTTTACTTTAAATACTATAATAAGATATAATAAAATATCTTTGAACGTCCAATCTCTCTCATTTTAAGAATGAAATTAAAGAATAAGTGTGTTTTTCTGCGTATGGGTTTTCCCTCACATAAGTCGGATAGAACCTCACAAGTCGAAGTCTAATCGGATAGTGAGGAAATTTAAAAGTGAATACACGAGTTTACCAATAACGAGATCTATTGCAAAACGTTTGATAGATATTTGCAGAAAATCGGTTACTTTTCTAAAGATAAACATAAGTCGTTAAAACACATTGACTGACAAATTAAAAATGACTTCGTAAAATTAAAGAAATAATTTGTAGCTTTTTTGGTGCTTGTAGCGAAATTCTCGAAATGATACAAAGCTAAAAGTGTTATATGTTTAGTATGCATTAAATACAGTAAAATAATTAAGAAAACATTGCAGTAGCCTGCAAATTTAAAATTTTTGTCTGTAAACTGAAACGTCACAGCTTTTTCTAAGTGTTTCCTATTATGATTTTAAAAATATGAACAGTTGTTTTTATTATCACGTCAGATTTTTTTTTCAAATTAGATTTTTTATTTGGAATAAAAATTGAAATAATATATTTATTTTAACTATTTCTTAAAAATCCCAAGAGCTTTCTAAATGAACTCCATGGTGTCAATCTATTGAAAATAAATTTAGAATTGTTTGGGTAGGCTTGAAGTTTAAGAAAAGCTCGACAAGCATAAAAACAACTAAAAATGGAAAAAAATAGTTAGAATGGTATGGATTTTTAAATTTCATAAATTTATTATTCCAAAAACTTACTTGCATTTCTTGGCTAATTTATTTTGATTTCCATATTTTTCCAAGATCTTTCTTTTCACATTTGACTTTTGAAGTTTTTAGGCATTATATAGCAGTAATACTCAACATTTCTGTTTTCTAACGTTGTGGGTGTCGTCAAAATTAAAAAAGCATAATCTGACTTTTTAAGTGTGGCAAAATGTTTATGCATCTTTCTTATGTGTTCATACTTCTGTAATTGACATTCATGACCGGCTTGTATGGAAATAAACGAAGTAATAGAAATTGAACAACTCCTCAATAATACCGTTTCAAAAAAGTTATTAAATAGCTTATTCAAACTCAATTAAGACATAAACCAATTAAAATTGTGTAGTTCAAAATTGAAGTAGCAATTAAAAATTTGGAAGTCGTATATGAAAGTATCATACTAAGGTTGAAGGTAACGTGACAGCTGCCGCATTACTATATATTAATGACCTAATGTCTATATCAGGTTGTATTGAGGGCTGGCTCAGGTGCTGCACTCGTCATTTAACTGGTGTAACGTAACCAGTGTTTATTTTTTTCTAAAGGTCTATTGCATTTCTGTGTAAATAATGAGTTCTATAATAGAGCCTATTAAATTTTTTGTTGTTTTTTAATCGAGATGTTAATTAGTGGAAACAAATTATATAAAAAAATCTTATACTGACTGGGTTAAGCACTCTTTAAAAAAGTGTAAATGAACTAGATCTACGCGAGAGCTATATCAGCGAAATATTATCAAAATTACAAAGTTTACATGATGCATTAAGTCCTTGAACTAGATTCAAACTGGACGCCTGAATACGATTCTAAACCAATTTTTATTTCATATTACTGTAAACACAAGCATTTAAAGCTTTATTTTATCTTTTAGTTTTTTTACAAATAAAATATGTAAGGAATGATAAAAGAATAGATACAATAGCAAATATATCTAAAAAAAATAGTGTAATAACATAAGCAAAATAAATAAATAACATAAGCAATAACATAAGCAAAATAAATAAATAAATGAGCCGCGGTAGCTCATCGTGTGAAGCGTCGTGCTCGCATCGAAGGTTTGTGGTTCTGTCCTCGGCGGTGCTCGCAGTTCTGATGGTTGCTGGTCGTCGCTTGTATTCGACTAAAGACCGCCGTGTTGCTAATGGTGGCTGGGGCACGTTAAATATGTCGTGGTCACAAAGTCCTCCATGTTCCCATACCAAATTAATACCTCTGGGGTACCAGATCAGGGGTTATCGGTCTTTGATCGGATCAAAATTCCGATATGTGAGTGATAATGGATGTGTGAAAGGGACCTTCCTGTAAAACGGATGTGTCATGCTGCGAGCAAAAGTCGGACTTCCTCCCTTGTGGGCTCAATAAAAACGGAAGCCGCCCCACTTCGCCTTAAAATCGGGTAGTTCTCTACTCCGGCTCGGTTACCGAGTGGCATTAGAACAACTAGAAACAACAATATATATATATATATATATATATATATATATATATATATATATATATATATATATATATATATATATATATATATATATATATATATATATATATATATATATATATATATATATATATATATATATATATATATATATATATATATATATATATATATATTATATATATATATATAACTAAGCTAAAAAATGAAATATTGATGTTTGGATAACATTTGGTTACCGTGTCACTTAATTTAATTTATACATTTTAGTATCTTTGCAGTATTTTTTTCCAAAGCACAGAAAATGCTTTCAACGTTTTCATTACCATACTGCTGTTTAGTAATAGACTCAAAAATAATCTCTAAATAATTTCAGGTAAAAAAGGGAATAAAAAACTGACTTGAAATCCGACTGTAGAAACGCTGGCATGTGTATGTGACCGGAACGGCTCATCAGGAGAGCTTCAATGGATAGGGCCATTAAAGGAAGGTGTAACGATAGAAAATATTATGTATCAGAACCTCATCAGTAATTTCGGAAATGAGGCATTCCAAGTCGGATGGGTTGAACCGTAATTTGTTTTCTAGTTTAGAAAGTTGGGATGAAGAAAAAAAACTGTTTTTTTTTTCATAAAAAGAAATTAGTTTCTTAACTTGTATTTTAAAGGAATTTTATAAACCTATTTTACCGAGCTTGCCGTTTCATAGAAAGTGTGCAGAACTTTGTTTATATGTACCTGAAAATGTTATAAATGTTGCTATTAGAATGAGGACTTTTTTTTTTTTAAATTCTGCCTTTTTTACATCAGTAGAAATACAAATTGAAAATTGCCCATTAAATTTTCTTTTACGCAATTGCATTGTAAAATATTTAGCGTTATAAAAATATGGAATATTTTCATTTCATGATAAGTGGGAATTAATGCTGTAGAATCACATGAAAGACACTGGATTTACCTTTTAAAAATAAGCACATATGATATAATTAAAAATCATAGCTTCACAGGTTGCTAAATTTCGTATTTTTAATTAGATTTCATTAATAAATTTTCTTATGCCAATGCTAAAATACAGAATAAAGCTATTTTTTACTAATTTATATGAATATTAATTTCGTTTTATAATTTGTACTTAAAACCTGGAAAGTGCTCTCGTTCTATATTAACCACTCACAAAGTTTTGAACGCAACACATACTTCCAATCACTTTTTCATTATTTTGAATTGCGTCTTCTGCTACTTGTTGAGATTTAGTATTAGCTTCTTCTTGATTTTGAAGCTCTGTTTTGTTATTTTTTATCATTATTTTTTTTTAATTTCAAGGAATCAACTTATTTTTTAATCAAATCCGAAGTTCTTTATTTTCCGAAAAATGATACTTATCAATCGCCATATATTACTAAACATGCATTAAGTGTATTTTTATTGCCAATTTTACTCAGGAAAGCATTTAGGTTAACGAAACCATGTGTTGGCCTACAAACCAATTATAATGGATCTACGCGTCCAAAAGTGTTTAATTAAAATGAGTTGTTTAAAATGGAATCACTTTATCCTTAGTAGAAACGTCCTCAATGAAATAGTTTAGGGGGTAATGCATTAAATCCTGTGCAGTGACCGGAAAACCCGAAAAGCTAACATCGAAGGTTACATATTGATGTTCTAATTGTTTACTTCTCTCCATTCAAAACTCGTGTTATTTTTTGTGTTTTGTTTTTTACTAAATGTTGCAGAAGTGAAGGGGTAGACATTAAGACAATACAATTGAGTTCACTGTAAGCTAAATGTCAAAAGAAAATTTGCGCAACATTGGAAGTATAAAAAGTAATTACTTTTTGTTTTGTTCTTTGTGTTTGGGATTAACCGACTCCCTTGTTTTTGTAAGAAATGGAGGATGTAAAAAAATCAATTTGAAAATTTTAGCAGTAAGATTTTAGTTGGAAATCAAAATAAATGGCTTTTTATAGTATTTATTAGCGGAGAATAAAAGTTGTGTTACTTAAAGAAACTTAGCCCGAATCGAGTCGTTTATGAAATTTTTACTCTCACTCCTTTATCTTCCATTGCCTAAAAAATCAAAATCTTTTATTTGGATTCTACAACAATTTATTCCCATTTCAAACATGGAATAAATCTGGTCAAAATTATGGATATTGTTTGGAAAGGAGGGCGCGCTTTTTTAATAGGATTTTATGCTTAAATTTGCTTAAATTTTAAACACAAAAAACTGATATGAACCCATTTTATGGGGAAAATGGGTTGATTTTTTTACATCCTCCATTTCTTACAAAAACAAGGGAGTCGGTTAATCCCAAACACAAAGAACGTAATGTTATATGTAGGCAATATAAAAAAAAAACTTGATTGAGAATTTTTTGAAGTTTGAAACTAAAAGTCCACAAACATATTAAGATTAGTTGTAATTCTTTCTTGACGTTTTTATTCGCAAACACCGTACTGTGAATATATATATAAATATAAGTTACATAAAATATTCGAAGATTACTACTATTATTTACATTAAATAAATTTAAAAACTTTAAAAAAAGATTCATATGATATTTAAATTAGAAAGAAAAATATTAATTTAACTCTTTTTCTGAGAGAGAGTATTGAAAGAAAATTAGGGCTTGCTGAATAATCTGAGAGAATGAGGCAAAACATTTTGGATTTTTTTTTTCTTTTCTCATACGACTATACCACACACCCTCTAAAAAACGGGAAATTAAACAATAATAAAAAAAGCTGTGAATAATTAACAGCACTGCTGTAAACGGTACTAACAGTTCTTTTTACTGTGATTGGAAGAGAATTCGTTAGAGGTTAGCGGTTAGCGCCACTTGATGGAATATAACAAGAATGACGACATACAGACGAACAAGCGGTGTACACGAGGTCTTTATGGCCGAGGTATATATTCGACCGGCTTCTCATCGAGAAAGCTCTCGGTAAAAAACAACTCAGCAAAAAAGCTTTTAAATTGTCGCAGTTAATGTTAACATAAAACAAATAGGTTTGTAACAGAATCTGTCACTTACCCGCTTCCACACAACAGTTGTGTTTAACAGGTAAAAAGGCGCCAAACACAGCACTAATTCTATATTAAACATTTACATGCTAAATTTGGCTAGTTTCATTTTTTTTCTCGAAAATTCAATAATTATTACTTATCGTTTGCAAAAATTATTTTATATTTCAAAGAATAAATATGTAATATTCCTCGCTTTTAAATAGAATGAAAATATTTCATTTCAACATACAAAGAATGTCGTAGTGAAATATATTTGACGTCATTTCAAACTGATCGATGTCGCAAAAATAAATTTATTTTAATTTATTGTCTAAAAGAATTAAAGTTTCTTGAGCGATTGTAGCGAATGGCAATGGTGATTTAATTCTAATAAAAAAGGCTTCTTGTGCTTTTTAAATGAGCATTAAATTGTGCAGTTTTTTTTAAATAATTGAAGTACTACGAATTCGAATTCTTTTCTGAAATTTTCAATGTTTTCTAATTTCGATGCGCGGAATTTTTTGACGTATCACACTTGTCCGTAGCATTTGTAGTTTGGGCTATGAAAGTGGGTGACGGACAGACAGACGGACAAACAGACAGACGGACTGAACGATTATAATACCTTCCACTTTTTACGTTATAAACGTAGTGTGGAAGTTAAAAACAAAATTATTCTAAAATGACAGAAAAAAATGCTGGCACCTATGTTGCTAACATATTTTGCTGCAAATTTACAGTGGTTTTCCTTACAGTGGAATCCTACACTCACAAATATAAATAAAAGAAAGTGAATCCCAATTCTAACCAATGCCGTAAGTTACTCTCGAATGTTTATATTTTTGATAAAATATCAAATAACTTTCAGTTATTCCTTTCACCTTTGTTTTTAAATGGTAGAAACTTAGTTTCTAACAAACTTAAATGCACGATTTTTCCGATTTTAAATCAAATTTTGGAATAAAACAAATTTTTCCAAAATGTTTTGTCTCTTTCTCCCAGATTATTATTAGCCCTACATTGAAATTTTAACAAAATTTACAAAATAATTTCGGCTTCTAATTTATACAAAATACATTCCTCTAACGTTAACTCTTTAGCAGGAACTCTTCATTTTCGCATAATTCTCAGTTAAATTATTATATTTCTTTCCAGTTTCAACATGATATGGATAATAAGCTTAATTTTTTTCTTTCTTAAAGTTTATAAGTAGTTAGGAAAACACTCAGTACTTAACCCTTTGAGGGATACAGACGTTAAACCCGTCACCTGTCAGTAGGTTTTCCAGCAACACACAATTAAAAAAATATATTAATTTTTAAATGATTTTTTTACAATGATTCATCTATAGGTAATTTTAAAATTTAAAGTATACCCAATACTAGCCCTCGCGTCTGAATAATTGCTTTGTCGCGAGGGCTATCATTGGGTATTTGTGCTGAACGTGGGGTGTTGATGCTGCTGCCTGATGTGAGTAGCAGGACTTTTCTACCTGCTTTTAATCTCAGGACTCGGTTGCCTGTTGTAAGTCTCAAAGCTGGCAACAAAATCCTGAGATTACAATCAGGCGAACAAAATCCTGAGATTACAATCAGGCGAACAAAATCCTGAGATTACAATCAGGCGAACAAAATCCTGAGATTACAATCAGGCGAACAAAATCCTGAGATTACAATCAGGCGAACAAAATCCTGAGATTCAAAGCAGGCAGCATCAACTCCCCACATTAATCATTCCTCCTCCGACTCACTAGAAAGGGAGTGCAGTGGCGGTCAGAACAAATACAAACTACTAGTCCTCACGACTGTGTCGCAGACGGCTTAGTATTGGGCTAGCATGCAAGAGGTTTCGGGATTCAAACCTGGTCGCCTCGCACCTCTTCAATATGAAAGCTAGTTCCTCTATGCCACACTGTTTTCCTTGCCAACTTTACATAACCACCTAGATTAAAACTAGATATTTTCTCTAACATTCATATTAGCATTACAAATATTTTTTACAAAAAAATATTTCCTACACATAGATAAGTTTTCTTAAATTTTCATTCTATAAAAGTTACAATTGCCTTGTTGAATCTATAGACGATATCGCTACGGCTCGTAATCGTGTAGTTGTTGCAAGTGTTTGAAAATGTGAAGTGTAGATTTTTTTAACTAGAAAAAAAAAGAAACGAAAGTAACAATCACACAGTTTAGTAAGAATGCAGTATTTATTCTTCCTTTTAAACTTTTATGTTTTATATGCATTTAAATTTACTACTCACCGAGAAAACTGTTGTTTTCTTGTCCTTTTTTTGTTACATTCGGAGTTGAGTTTATTTAAGATCTATACATCATGTAATTTTTTTTATAAAAAATGAAAATTAGAAAATGGTTAATTTCACCATGCGTTTAGTCTTACTTAAGGGTTGAGTCAATAAAGGTAATGCTTATATAGATTATACAATATTTAATTTGGTCTTTCTCAGCTATAATTCAAATTAGTTTAGTTATAATTCGTTAATTAATTTTTTTATTACAAATTGTGATTTATTTGAAATTGATTTTTTATCTTAAATTCAAATTCGAACATCGTAAATACAAAAGAAGCAATTATGGAAGTGTTCTGGCATAAAATAAATACATGTTAAAGTAAAATTTTAGTAATATGTCGATCTTTATTAAATATTTAACTTAATAAACAGAAATAAATTATGATAATCGGAATTTGCAATTCTTAATTTTTTTTAAAGAGAAAGCTATAGAGTATATCATTACTTTGGTAACTTTTTTTCGTTTAGTGATTTTATAATCATAATTTTAACAGTTAAAAATTAGCTTACTTAGAAATGATCACAGTTCGCTGTTCTGGTCAATCAAATCAAAACCAAATAAATAAAATGCCATAAAAACTAAGGATTTAGAATTATTTAAATCGATATTTGGGGGTATAAATGTAATTTTGTATGGTATAGTTTTAAAAATTTTAATTTTATAAATATCATTAAATAACTTCAATACTAATAGTTCATAAATGAATTGACATACATATTTTCAGTTTTTGGGGATACATTTCTAAAACAAAAAAAAAAGGAAAAACAAAGAAAAAGATTTTTTAAGGCAACCAAATTAAACTAAATAATTGTCATTAAATGAATTTAAAAACAAATACTTCAAATAATCTTACTAAACATTTCCTGATGTTAAGTACATCAAAATAATTAATTTTTTAAAACCAACAAGTATGTTTCATAAGATAATTTTTATTGTAGCATATATAGACTGGTTTAAACTTAAACTTCAGAAGTATACATATTAAAGAACAGAAGATATTTAGGTTATTTTACATTAAGTTTAAACTTTGGAAAAATATGATGAAGAACTATGAACTTCTCCATCATTATAAGTCTAATCATATAATATATATAATCCAGCCAACACACCAAGCAGTGAAGTTTTTTTTTCAGTACTAATTTTAATTTATTGGGATGTTCAAGTGATTCTGCATTTCATTCATTAATAATTCTAAAAAGTAAAGAAACAAAACCACAATGTTTATTATCACATGTTAATTTATTATCTTCGATGACAGCTTAAGTCAGACATTGAAATAAATATTGCTTATAAATGCTTTAATTGCTAATACACTTATCACCAAATAGGAAGCTTGATCTAAATCACCATTTTACCGTTCTCCAAATTACGTTCGACATGCAAAGCTTCACAAGCATTTACATAATTAAGTTTTTTTTCAAGAAAAAGAAAGGCAACGCGTCGATCGAAAGCGGTAGTAAAAAAACTCTTCTGCCTTTCATTCAATTACCTTTTCAAAAAGAATCTCTTTCGGCGCATCTTTCAATTTACTTTTTTTTGCTCAAAGTTCATTCATGAACAATAAAAAAAGTGAGATGCCGGAAGAAACAAAATGAATGGATCAAGTCTCCTTCTGGCGATACTTTGTCCACTCTTCGACCTGCGAAAACAGGTTCTCGCATCGGGAATCTTGGCTTGGAGCTTGAGATTCTGTTTTATTTGATTGAAGGTCGAAGTTGGTTGAGATGTACTTGAACTCAAAGTACTTACTGTGAATGGAAATACCAATCCGAATCGAAATTAATGCACAACGAGCTAAGCGATCGAATTGGTTGGTTGGTTGGTAGACATATATATTCAGGTTTGTGTGCTTGGTCAGCGACCCGCTTATAAACCTTCGTCAAGTAAGACAGACACAACAGACAACACACACACACATAAGTGGATCCATCTAATTTTTAGAGACAGAGGCCAACTAGAGCGATCGAATTGTTTAAAGTTGCATTTTCGTATATTTCTACTGATAATTCCTATAGCTTTATAGATTTAGAACAGCCAATATACACCTTGTAATTTTAAAGTTTTGTCTTGGAAAAGCTGAAAAAGATTTTTGGTTGATATTTAGCGCTCGAAAGTTTTATTGTAGGCTAATTCCATTTGTGACCGTGTCACTTGACTGTGGTTCTAAAATACGACGCCCGTCGCCAATAGCCCTCGTGTAGCTCTAGTGCGACGATAATTTAAACTAAACTAAACCATTTGTGACCGACATGACATAAGACAACTTTCTTGCCCCTTTTTAAGTACTAAATGTTAATTCATTGGTAAAAAATTGCCATGGGGTGATGCAAATAATGGTCTTGATTATAAAAAAAAAAACCTCGAAAATTTTCATTCAAGAGAAAATACTTTTAATTAATTAGATTAAAACATGCCGTGACAGACATGACAAAATTGAGACACAGATTTTGAGTGACCATATATTATTACAATTTGCTCTTAATTGGTATGCATGTCATGTCTAGAATTTTTTGGGAATCAATATAAGATTCCGATAGATCAATCAGAAAGAAAAAAATTAAGAAATTTGTAAATAGTAAAATATTAAAAAATATTTATTAGCGTGACAAACATGACAAGGTTTCGTGACAGACATGACAGGTATAAAATTTTCCATGAACTTATGCATTTATTCTCAAATATCACTTTACTTTTTTAAAAACAACTTGGAGATTAAATTATGATGTAACAAAGATGCAAAATGTTATGTGGCTCACAATAAATTATTTAAAAAAACTTAAATTTATTAAATCCTATATACATACTAGTGTGGGAGTTGTAATATTTTCTAGTATTTGCTCCTTGCATCCCTTTAATTTTAGTTGATACTAAATAATAATATATGTACCTACCCCCTACCCCTTGTACCAGGAATTGTTTTAATATCTTGCCATGGCAGATGAAGGTTTGTTTTTTTTTTTTGGGGGGGGGGGGGGGGGATTGATACAAGACATTCATTCCAGTACAAGTTTTTACCGCAGCTTCAGCAAACTCCATGGTGTTCTACATTATACTTCTGGCTCGAGTAGCCTCTCGGACTTGCCACTTAATATAGTCCCACCAATGCCATAAATACATTCTTTGCCATGTGATGAGGCTGAGAAATGCCAGACAGTTGAAAGCTTACTATGTCAGTGAAAATAATGTGTATTTTTGTTTAAAATGTTTACCTGAATTGCCCTAAATTTTTGTAATGACTAAATTGCTGATCACAATAACAGCATAATCACTATCAAAATAATATACCATTGAAGTATATATGGCAGAGGAAGTATTCTGCACAGACTGAATTTTATCTTGCTTATTAATATGGGAACAGTTCTTGCTGAACTCAGTTTGTATCGGAAGTTTCCCGTTTGGCAAATTTTGCTTTAAATTAGGGAAAACTATAGATTGTATATGTTTAACATGGCACAAGAAATTTAGAAACTGTTTCTTCTATAAAGTTAAAACATCCTTTAAAATTCCCTCTTTTGTTTCGAACTACAGCTTCCTCTTCTTATTATTTAACTTAGTATAGATGGCAACAGCATTTCTTTACAATTCAACTCAATAAAGTGCTTTATTTAATGCTTTAAGAATACCTGTTACACACACATGTGATAATGACCATGAAAAGATTAATTATGTGGATCATGGCAATGAACAACTAATTGTGACAGACATGACAAAGTTTAGATGTTCTATATATATTTCACTCAAATTTTAAATTAATTTTTCGAATTTTTTACGAACTGTTTATTTTGAGATATAAAAAGAGAAAATAAAGCGTCAATAATTTTTACCCAGCAGATTTTGTTCAAAATAAAAAATCCATGTTTTTCGTGACAGACATGACATGGAGACTAACACTAAGTTCGGGGGAAATAGCAAAATAATATAAAGGTTTTCAATAAATTTTTTTGTGTGTTATTAAGCATAAATTGATCTGTTCTTTAAAAAAAAATTTTGTTTTCAAAAATATGTTAATATTTAAATACTTTCAAGGATATCAAACTAAAGTTAAAAATAACAGATTTTCAGTTTCAAAGTTAGTCTCACAATTATTAATTGTAAAAAATTATTTATGCATTTATATTATACGCGGAAAAGAGACCTATCGCGAAAAAGACCATTCTTCAGGAGAGCCGTTTAAAGTTTTATTAAAATTTCAAATTATCACAAAATCGTTCCAAATGTACCTAGATCAAAAATATTTGGCATGGATATCCGTTTTATGAGTATCAAAAGGTGTGCATAGTCATTTTTTACTTTAAGTTTGCCTTTGCTGAGATATTTTCAGATAGGTCTTTCTTTCGCGTACAAATTTGAACGATTTTGTTCGCGAAAGAAAGACCTACCTGAAAAAATCTCAGCAAAGGCAAATTTAAAGTAAAAAATGACTATGCATACCTTTTGGTACTCATAAAACTGTTATCCACGCCAAATATTTTTGATCTAGGTTCATTTGGAACAATTTTATGATAATTCGATTTTTACCAAAACTTTAAACGGCTCTTATGAAGACCGGTCCTAAAAAGTTTGCTGCTAAATTCATTCTAAATATTAAGGAAACATACTTATGAAGAATACTCATTTACTTAATGCATTTTTATAATCTAATAATATATTGATCAACAATAAGAATATTTTTTAAAATTAAATTTAACAATAAGCTTGTTTAACCAGTTTAATGAAGTTTCTGTAATTAGGTTTATCTCTCATCATGTAATTACGATATTATTTTAAAGTCATGTTTATTTTTATAATTTAATATACTAGGGGGGCACGCCCCCTTCTCGCTATCGCTCGCCAACCCCCGAACTTTCAAACACTTTTTTGTTGTTTTCAGTCGGCCATTTTGAAATTAGTAGTATTTTTGTTCATTTCGACTGTTGCCATTCCAGAGATATAAATATAAGGAAATTTGGGTTCCGTATAAGAGTATTATATATATAGATTCAATAATTGAAATCATAATAGTTTGTTTATATAAAAAATAGGTGTTATGAAACGAATCACTTTTACAAAATCAGGCCTTACAAGATATAAGAAATGATATCCACATTTTTTTACAAAAACCTTTCAATCTGAATTTTTGCTATGTATCATGTTTAAAATTAAAACAAAAATAAATTTTGAAGCATTATTAAAATTTTAAAATCATTTTAAAACTCTTGAAAATATAAAAAAAAGTTTAACATTTTAAAAGTAAGTTGTAAGAATAGTACTTCATACCTTAAGTATACAGTTGAATTCACTGACTTTATATCGCAAACTGTAGAGTTGTAGCAATTGAGTTGTTGTTGTTGTTGTTGTTACTAATGCCACTTGGGAAACCCAAGCTCTTCCCGCGGAGCGGGCAAGGATTATGGCAAATGGGTGCGGTTCCTGAGGAGAGATGCCCGTGTAGAGACCACACGGCAGGAATCCGACTTGGCATCGTGCTGACAGATGCTGCCATCTATCGCCACCTCCACAATTTAGACATGTCCCTGAAGGGGAGGGAAATAGTCTCCAGGGACCTGTACCCGTGGTAAACTGCGCAATGACCGACCACAGGACTTTCGGACCCAACAGATTTAACGAGCACGTACTCCGCATATACTCGACAAGCACAAACATCCATGCCTTACCGGGATTCGAACCCGAACCCAGAGGCTCCAAAGGCTAGCGCCCTAACCATTGCGCCGCCGGGTCGGCGTAGCAATTGAGTTTAGATTTATAGTAAAATACCGACGTTGAAAACGATTTAAAACTATTTATCGGTTGCTAAAATATTAATTTGAAAAAAAATTATCTATACATATTGACATATCATTTTGTAATCTACACATATTACATGAATTTTTTTATATATATTTATTGTACTAAATACCACAAAACAGAGCTTTCGAATGAGTATTTCAAATAAAAAAAACACAAAGAAAAAATAAATAACCGTTTTCAATCTTTCCATTTAAGCACTTCAAACTTCACTTCATCGCTGGCGCCGCACCTGCAAAACGCATAACGAAAAAACGCCAGGTGCGATAGGTCTTTCTTCCCGCTAGTTTCATCCAAAAACGAACGCGAAAGAAAGACCTATCTATTAATTGCAGCCGAACTAGGGCTCGGATCGCTATGCCGATTGCACCAATCGAAAGATATCAAAATTTTGCATCCTTTAGTAGTGTTATCTTAAAAAGTCAATTTTGGCCGATAGGTCTCTTTTCCGCGTACGGTGCGATATCTTGTTATTTTCATAAAATTTGACTTATTTTCTATCCCCTGGAACAAAAAAATAATAATTTAGTTGGGATTTAAAAAATTATGTCTATGTCGCATTTTCGTGGAATCAACCTGTAATGAGATAAAACTTTGTATTATATATTCAACACACAAATTTTGGTTTTACATGCCCCCCCCCCCAAGGAAAAAAACTAAAAACGCTAACCTAATTTCAATTCTATTATTTTAAAATAAGATTATATGCACAAAAAATATAAAAATTATATGCATACAAAATATTTTTTTTCTCAATATAATTGAAAAATTATTAACTCTAAAATACACAGTTTTATACTAAAAACAAACATTTTAAGAGAAAAACATATACCAACTTTTTCTATTTTTAAAAACATTTCTGCGGGCTCAACCTGTGAATAAAATATTTCCCTTTGTTATATTTTGTTAAAAAACTTGTTTTATAACGCAAGGCACGCTCTAGTTGAATGATTATTCAAACAAACGAATAAAAAAAAACTATTTTAATAAATTTGTCACGGTTCACCAAAAAAGGATACTGAGTAAAAATTAGTTTTTGAGTAATAGTGGTATAATATTTAAAAAATATTTTGAAAATGATTTTGAAAAAAAAGTACTGCAACTTTAATTTAAAAAAAAAATTGTTCTCCTTTATCTAGGTTTGAACTTTGAAGATATACAATTTCATATTTCGTTAATTACGAAATGAAACGGACGATTTTTATTCAAAAAAAAATAACGTTAAAAGTGATAAGTTTTTAGCTTTATTACTAGTCAGTACTCAAGATACATGGCTTATATTAAAAAAATACTTCACAACACAAAAGTAAAACAATACCAATCGTATCGTTTAACAAAACCCTTTTCAACAAAAACGAATTTTTCTGCGTGATATTTGACAAACAGACTGTGAAAAATTAAAAAAAAAATATTTGAAATACGATAGTTAAATATACCTTTACTGAATTATTAATATATGGATAGAATATATAATATAAGATTAGTGCATCTGAATTATTAATATAAGATACATATGGCTTATATTAAAAAAATACTTCACAACACAAAAGTAAAACAATACCAATCGTATCGTTTAACAAAACCCTTTTCAACAAAAACGAATTTTTCTGCGTGATATTTGACAAACAGACTGTGAAAAAGTTAAAAAAAATATTTGAAATACGATAGTTAAATATACCCTTACTGAATTGTTAATATATTATCAGAGAACGTATAAGAGAAAAAAAATGCGCCTTTAAAAAATATACTTTGAAACTGAAAAGGGTACTTTAATACTGTTGTCGAAATAAAATTGTACACCTCAAGTAAATATAAAATTCAATGAAAATATTTCCCATTATTTTATATCTATTGTAGTGACTATAATGTCTACAAGTTTAAATATAGTTTGCTGATTTTCGTTACGAATGAAACGTGATGAATAAAAAAATGCTTATAATTCTCAGTTACCAAAGGAACTGCCAACAAGAACAATCTCAAATACATTGAATGACTCACAAAAATTTCCTTATTGTAGCATTTCTAAATATCATATCATATCATAATTTCTGTTAATTCGAAAATACTTCGTTCAGTTTTGAAATTCATTTGTCCAATGCTTTTGATATTATTACTTTTTTCAACTACTTTCGTTATAAATATGAAATAACAAAAATTCGTACGTTCACAATACTATGTTGACTCGATATACAAAATTAAGAATATTATCGGAAATATGTCAAAATAATAGGATACGGTGTTATGTGCAAATAACTTGGTTGAGAAATTATTTCCTATATTAAATCAAATAAATAAAATCCACAAAATTATTATCATATTTAGTTTTAAAATTATTAAAGTAAATCCAATTATATTTTGCTCTCAAAATTATAGTTTGATATACGTTGACCTATTATACTGGTTTTTTGTGCTTAACAAAGAACTTGTGTACTGAAATAACCCCCAAAAATGACAAAGGAAACTACATATTTCCTCAACATCAATGGAATGGCAAAAACACAGTAAGGAAACAATTCTTCAGTTTCGACAGATTTTTTTCAACTGTCTCATCTGCTTTCCTTTGAACCCAATGGTTTCGACGCAGCGCTTCGTATAGCAAGAAGGTCATCAAAAATATTTTTTTCACATTATGAAAGCAACTGGTTCTTTTATTATAACTTTTTTTATTTTATTTAGACAGACGTGTTTTACAAATGTATCATACAACCTCTCAAACTCGAAATCATGTAGCTTCACATATCTAATAGTATAACATCTACTACACATGAGAGTATAATTCTTATTTACTTAATCTAGAAATGAAGGAATATTGGACGTCCAAAGAGTGGTTTATTGTCATCTAACTTCTACTCACACACACACAGACCAGCTCAATTAATTTTGAACATACATGTAGAACAGATTTTAAAAATTCTAGATTTTTTCAACAAAAATATGTAACTTTTTTAACTAGGGAAATAGGACTGATTTGAATTTTATAGCGCTAACACATATAAATTTTCAGAAATGTCTTGCCCTTTTTATAGAAAGGCATGCTCCACTTCCCATATACACACACTTATAAAACTGATCAATCAAGTAAAAAAGAACTAAATTCATTCTGTGGGAAACTTTTGTCCAACAACTCTCTTAGTTGGTTAAATAGAGTTGTAAAAACCAGCTGTTGAAGTATGGCTTAAAAAATAAGAATACTAATATGCAAGCAATACATAGAATTTTTTTTTATTTTTGAAAGATCCAGTTTCATATTATATATGATATTCTTTATTGGTTCTAAATGTTACTACACTACTCAAAACAATAAGGGAAGCGCATGGTTTAAACCCTTTCCCCCCCAATGATTCCATTTGGAATCATCAGCTTGCAATTTTTTTTCTGACTAAGTTAAGCTTGCACTTACTTACGTATCGTTAGGTGGAAGAATTATCTCTTTTGAAGAATTAAATAATTTTTGTTTTTTTAATTAAATGAAAATATGAAAAACATGGTAAAATGAAATTCGCTCTGAAACAATTTTAACAAATAAATTGACCCTAAATTCTTCATGAAGGCATTTTTTAGATGCTTAAAAATTGATTTTAACTATTTTTAACATATAAAGTTTTGAAAAAGTATTGTTAAAATTTATTCAAAAGTTATGATTCCAATTTTTTCCCTTAAAGTTTAGTTCAAAAATTAAGATGTCCCCCCTGTTTTTTTACCATTTCATTCTGGATGCACAATGAATCTATTTCACAAATTTTAGATGTTAAGAATAAAAAATAAAAAGTTGAGACTGAAAGGTAACAAAAGTACACAAAGAGCTCCCCTAATTGTTTTGAGCAGTGTATTAAAGCTTGCAATAACTTGATTTTAGTATTATCTAGTTAAGGCAAGCATAAAGGGTTAAAACTTCAAAAAGTATTTCTTTTTTAAACGTTCCCTAGTCAATATTAGTATAGATTTATCTAATTTTGATAAAATTGACAAAGCAGATGAACCCTTATTTTATTTTAATTCTGTTTAAAATAGTTTTATTAACTTTGTTCTCTTCTGAAATGTTAACATTAACTTGGTATAATTCGATAAGGTAACAAAAGTACACAAAGAGCTCCCCTAATTGTTTTGAGCAGTGTATTAAAGCTTGCAATAACTTGATTTTAGTATTATCTAGTTAAGGCAAGCATAAAGGGTTAAAACCTCAAAAAGAATTTCTTTTTTAAACGTTCCCTAGTCAATATTAGTATAGATTTATCTAATTTTGATAAAATTGACAAAGCAGATGAACCCTTATTTTATTTTAATTATGTTTAAAAAAAGTTTTATTAACTTTGTTCTCTTCTGAAATGTTAACATTAACTAGGTACAATTCGATATAGAAAGAGTTTCCAAACGTTAACCGTTAATGTTAATTTTAACAAGTTAGTATATAGACACATTAACTGAGTTTAGAATTATTTCAGCTATATAACATAAACAAATATAAAAGTAATTGATAGGCTTAGTAGAAGAACGTGCTGTAACAAATAGGTGAAAACGAGATAATTAGCTTAAAAGTTTTCAGACAAAGCATTTAGATCCGTTAAAAACTGAACGTAAACGGTAAAAAATATACTTATCTTAAAGCTACTAAAAAATGGAAAACTCGTGTTATCTTTAAAGGAGGGAATAACATGTTCATTGACACAAAAATATCAATTATTTTTTCAAAAATGTCACGTAGCATGGTCATGTAAATGCTATTTACAGCTGTGTCAAACTATTGTTGTGACCTTTCGATTATCAAACGGAACGAACGAAAGGTCAATCGTTAGCCTCTGTCCACCGTTTTCTAAATAAACGTGCAATTTGATCATATTTTACTTTGATGTCCTCTATCAAGAGCTTGGTCATGCGGTTTTGTCACCTGACTGGTCACGCATAATGCGGGCTATTTTAGTTTGATAAACACGTGGATTTTATTTGGGTTTCTCTGCACTTTGATCACGTGCTTTTAAAAACTTCACAACGAGAGGATTTTACAAAAATTTAATAAAATTATATACAATAAAATTATATTAAAACAATAATTAATAAAGATTAATCAAAAACTTAATTTATTAAATGGCATTATACTGCATAAATTTAGCTTTTATAATATTGCAATTATTTCTTTTGGAACTTTTAATATAATTTCCACTAGTTAAGATATTTCTTAAATGTTGTTAAAGAGATGTTTGTCAACGAATGAAAAACATGACAATTGAACGAATTATATAGGTATCATGCGTTGAAGGAGGCCCCGGTTGAATGATACAATTGAGTGAAATACTTAGTTACACTGAAGTTGAGTTAAAGTTCTAATACATGGCTAGTATCACCGCTTTTCCACATAAGATATCTGCTTAAAAACCAGTCATCAGTTAGTTTAACCCCACAAGATAGATACAATTATATTTAAAAGTAGTCTTTTTGTTAAAATGGTCATGGACAATTTATTTATTACTGAAATATCCACCTCAAAGTAAGTTTTTGATAATCCTTTATTGTGCTTGGTTTTATTCTATAATTAATTATGCTGTTATTATTTAGGGTGGTGAATGTCAAGCCAATTTGCAGTCTTTAGTTTAAATTCAAAATAGATACGTTTAAATGTTTTATTTCTTATTCACTTAACTCTCCACATTTTTAATCAATGCAATTACTGTGTCCTTAGGTATCTTTCGACGATATTTTTGTAGCTTACTCTCAAACTTTACGATTATTTACTTACAATTATTTACCTAACCACTTAACTAATATCAAAACTTTTACTATATTAAAATTTTGTTTGAATTTTTATTGAATATTGACGAATTGTACCTTTATATTTCTCTTTAATTTTGAAGCTTGGTATTTTTTTCGTTTTTGCCCAGCTCATGTTTTATTTTACCATTTTTTACTTTTGTTGTTTTCCTTAGTTTCCAATCTATTGAGTAGTATATGATATATCTAGGATAATACAAAGCAACATTAGTAAGTTCCCCAATGAACTGAGACAACTATTTAATGAGTTTTTTTTCTAAACTGCGTTTGTTCTATAACTTCATGTCTGACCATGTCCACCATGTAAACCAAATATACACATCCTACTTTTCCGTACAGTGCAGGTTTCTCATGATTAATTTTAAGATTTTCAAATATTCTCAATTAAATTTCCTCCTTCATTTTATAGTGTCAAAAATATATTCTTAGGTACTTAGGTTCACCTATATATTATGTCATGCCTTAAACTTTGTTTATTTAGATAATTAACTTTGTTTATTTAGATAATCAAAACTATTATGTATAATCATTTTCTTTAACCCACGGGGTTTGAATTAATGAAACTGTAAATTAATGAAATGGGGTTTATTGATGAATTTCTTCTTCTGATTTTTTTTTCTTTCTATACAATAATTTTAATGTGGTATAAAAATCATATTTTTTTTGTGTTATTGCTTTTAAGATTCATTTAATCATTGTTCTTATTTCATTAACTTATCCCCAAATATTCAAGGACGTTATAATTTCCAAAAATATTTTATCATATTATTTATTAGTTTTTTCAAATTTTTTAATTTTAACCATTAACTCTTAATTCAAATCACTATATTTAATTTCAAATATTTAATTTATTCTAAAACAGAAGCAAACATTTTATTGGAACTTTTATCAGAGAACTCTTTTTTAATGAAAGTAGAAAATTAAAAAAAGCTTCTTTTTTTCTAAATTCGAATTATTTTTTAAAAAAAATAAAATAAGCAAAATATGGTCTTAACTGCTAAAAATCGACCTGTACTTCAAGGTTTTGACGCAATATTTAGAGTCGTAGTACAACTTTTTACTAGAATGTAGAAAATTGGTTTCTAAAAAAGTTTTTTTTTCAAAATTGGAATGAGGTTTTAAATTATAATATAAAATTATAATAATTTGACCTATTTCTAAACAGCAAACCCTAAAGCTTTTAAAGCTACATGTCTTACATGTTATACATTGAATACTTTGTAACAAATTGTCTTTAAAGTTTTTTTTTTAAATTTTGCTTAATTTTAAAGTTTCAAAGTTTTTTAAAATTGTTTAAAATCAGTAAATGGTGTTTTTCCCTAGCCCTTTCCCATTTTCCACCATTTAAAGTATTCTTTTCATCTTCATGGGAATAATGTGGAAATTATTCAAATCTCTCTTTTCTAACCACAATCAAATCTCTCTTTCTAACCACAAGCAAATCTCTCTTTTCTAACCACAATCAAATCTCTCTTTTCTAACCACAATCAAATCTCTCTTTCTAACAGTGTTGACAACTCTGATTACATGTGCATCCCTATGTGAATGGTTTTTCCTGGCGAACTTTTCATGTTTTAATTAAATACTACATTTACAAAAGAGATTTTTAAATGTAGTAAAAAATATATATGGTAAAAAAAACCTAACGATTTGTTGCTATTTTAAGTCTTAGGAAAACTATTTACAGAAATTATTCGTACGTGGTTTTCATAATAGCCACAATGGCTTTGCAAAGAAAAAATACAAAATGCTTTTGTCGCACGAAGATTACCGTTTAGGAACGATTTGTTCATGTTTACTTTGCGGCCTTGGCAAACCCTAAGTTATAATGACGTTTATAAATGTTTTAAATAATTGTATTTTAAATATACTAAGGCTAAAAAGTATAAAATGTATAAAATCATTCTACCAACATAGTTACTACATATCTTGACATTAGAATCCATTGAAGGCGTAGCCCTCTAGAACAGTGGTGGCGCTATGAATTGCCTGACGGGGGAGGGGGGGGGAGGTTGATTACCCCGATGAGGGGGATAAGAGTTATATAGTTTAAAATAAACTACTTAAACTATTTAAGTTTATATGATTAACAATTAAATTATGAAAGCTGTCAATCACAAATATATGAAACGCAAATGCGTATAAAAATATAGGGGAAATTAGGGACACATGACCCAATTTGTAGTTTTGTGATTGTAACTTTTAAAAAACACCATTTATGGCGCTGTAAATGCAGTCAATTTATACTTTATGAAGTATTATGCAATATATATTAGTATTCTCTTTGCAATAGTAGTAAAATGTCAATTGTTTAAAAGTTTTGTTTTGGGTCATGTATCCCTATACATTGGGATACATGACTCACCCATAAAGGGATACGTGACACAACCCATATACCCTTAATTTGGAAATCTGCAAAATTTAATTTTGTTTATTGTAGAGAAAAAGATAAAATATCTTCTTTAAAAAAATTGAATTTTTAAACTGCTCTGTTTACCGGCCAAATTCGTTCCAACATTCCGACCAAACGAATGTATAAGAATAAAAAAAAATCCTAAGCTATAGTTTTGTCCGACGAAATTCAATATTTTCCGAGGGGCAGCCTAACCCGACAAAGGGGCTCCAACAAATTTTGGAAATTAAACAGTAATTATTACCAAGGAAACCAAGTTTTTATTATTATTTAAGAGAATGAGAGACAAAAAACAATAACATATATAATCATAGATACCATTTTTCTTTAAAAAAAATTTTAACCTTCAATACCAATTTGGAAAAACATTTTAATTGAACATCATCCTTCTTCTAGACTTTATAAATACTTATAAGCATTATTTTATTAATGTGGACTTCTACTCCATAATAAAATTTATATCAAGATCTGTGCTTGACCGTATTAACAAGGTCAAATTCCATAATTCTTAGAAAGTTTCATGACCCGTTCAGGATACACAAATCCGCTTTCCTGTAATGTTTATCTTCAGATTTCTCTACTAATCTACTATAAGCGTTTTGCACGCATCCTTGCACAGCATCAGTCTTTCAATAAACGATATTCTCGGTCAAAATTATTCGGACATTCATGACCAAGAAACATACTATTGACGATCAGGGTTTTGTTCTGTTACATTTTAACACAACTTTTTTTTATATATAAATTGCGTGTTTTATGTGACGTCGCATTTTTATCTGTACACGAATATACATGATTAATTCGATGTAAACTCAAATCTGTCGCTTTGATTATTACGGAGAGAGTGTAATGTACATTTTATATTTAGTTTACATGTTGAATACTTATGGACCAAATTTTAGCCTACTTTTCTTAATATTCAACGTATTCAAATAGTATTTTAATAATTGAAACTGTATTTAATTGAAATAATTTAAAATATTTTTAATTGAAATAACTTAAAATGTTTTTAATTAAAATAACCTAAAATCTATTTGATTTAAATAATTTAAAATGCAATTTAATTTCTATAATTTTAAATACATCATACTTATAATTGTATTGTAATTTTAATTTCTTTAAATAAATTTTAATTTTAAAATTTTAATGTTCATTAATTAAAATGTTTAAAATTTTTGCTACTTTAATTTTTTTTGTTTTAGAATCATCCATGGATAGATACGAAACATTTTTTCTTACCGAAACTCCTGTACCAAAGACAACACAGGAAAGCAGTGTTGAACTCCTATCATCCTACATTACAATACCTTTTTCCGACGAAGAGGGAAATGTATATGATTCTTCAGAACTAAACTTCAGTATTATGCATCAATTCAGATCACCTTTCTTAGAGACACCACAATTGCCAACTACACCATCATTATTTATTCAGAAATCTCCATCAAGAAGTATACAGAACAGTAGATATGAGGATGAAATTTTAATTTCTCCACAAAAATCTAATGACATTACAACTTCACAAAAATGATCTCGATTTTAGATCGTCATCTTATTTATTAGATCATTCATCTTATTTATTAGATCATTCATCTTATTTATTAGATCATTCATCATATTTATTAGAAGAATCATTGTATAATTTTCGCATAAATAAATTATTAGAAGATACAGATTATTTAACTAGTGATTCATTACTAGACTTGGATTCGTCATCTAACAATGCCGTAATTACTACTGAAACTGAAACTAAAGTGTTTGCTTCAAGTATAATGAATTCAAATTTACACAATAGTATAATAGATACACATATTTACGATAGTATTGAAGCATCCAGTACAATAGATTCAAATTTGTACAATAGTAATGAAGCATCCAATATAATAGATTCTGTTTTGTACAACAGCATTGAAGCATCCTATATAATAGGTTCCATTTTGTACAACAACATTGAAGCTTCCAGTAGTTTTATCTCTAGTAATTTAAACACATTTAGTCCAGTAGCTGAAAGTCGCATTCATATTTTATCCTCTATGAATATAGCGCCGATTTCAACTTCATTTCATTCAGAAGAGATTTTTACGAACACAGATTTTTCGACAGTTTCACATGATTTGAGGATAGTTGAAGTTTCAAACATTGACGGGACTTCTAAAATAAATGAAAATATGGAATCAAAGTTGCTTGAGTTTCCGAGAGAAAATGTGTCCTTAGTGTTCAATAAAACAACATTTCAGCCGATAAATAGTTCAACTCTTGAGTATAGTACTTTTTCTCTTTTAACACCAAACATTTTGACTGCTGGCAGTTCAAAATCAAACGATCAAATTATTTCATCATCTACTATTACTGAACAGTTATCAAGCAAAACTCCCACTGATAAAGAACTTTTCTCAAACATTTCAAATTTCGATACTAATTCACAAAACATGCGCGAGAATTTGAAAGAAACCAATATTTCACATGAAATTATCACTGACTTTAGTCAGCCAAAAAACAAAACATCGAGAAATGAAGAACCTCATTTAGACGACATAATAAGTGGTATAGTTCATTTGCTGGCAGGAAATGTTCAGTTAGGAAGACCGGGGCCAAATCTCTTTTCAAACGCTAATAAACGACCAAACAGACCACCTCCTCCTTTGCATTCGACGCGAATAAACAACCGAGGACCTCTAAGTTCAGCTACTTTTAGTCGAACGGTTGTTGTATTTTCGCAACCACAACATCCAGGGCATATCGCAACCGAAATACCTAGACCTGTTCAATTTGGTCCACAAGCAAATGGTGGGGGACTGCTATCACGCCCGTCGAACCAAAACATGCAATATGTAAAAATTCAACCAACGAAAGTTGGAGAAAAACCTCCTCCGGGTGTCTCAGTTATTCGATTTTATCACCCCAATGCTAACGCTCCTGCTAAAAATCAAGCTAAACCCCCGTTCATTGGCGAAATATTCACACATAACACTCTATCCCTTAATCCTAACGTACACCTTACTAATATTCCAGAGGGGGCCTTTTTTAACTCTGTGACGAATCAAATAAAACTGCAAAATCAAAAAGGAAGTACAGCACAATCGCATTTCATATTTTCAGATGCATCCGGCTCTTCGGTTGTGGTTGTTCTTTCGCCACTATCTTCTAAAGTACAAACAACAAGCATTGTTACTCCAACCGAAAATAGACACATTTCTCCTTCTAAAACCTACGAAGTTCTTGCTGACTCTTCGCGGTCTCAAAACAAAGTTCCAGAAGTCAAACCTTTCAATGCTACAAATTTGAAGCCATCAAAAGATTCGGGCTTTAAAGAAAGTTCTCCCGGTCATAATGTTAAACCAACGTCTGTTTTAAACGATACTCCTTCAATTGAAAATACCATCGTTCCGTTTGGGCCTGTAACCGACTGGGTGCCGTTTTTAGAACGACCTTCTGTGAAATTTAAACCCTCTAATAAAACCCCATTGGATGAAGTATCGATAATAATGCAACCTATAATATTTGATATAACAGTGAGCAACTCTCTAAACGAAATCAAGATTTCACATAACAGGACGCACGCGAATAAAAGTTCTAAATCGACTTCAACACCTATAGAAAATGAAAGAACTTTGCTGCCGTTTTCGGAAAATAGTAAATTAGAAACGGATGGACAAAATCCTATATCACCATCAATTGGAAATGCAATTACAATGACGCCAACTATATCAATACATAAATCAGAAGGCGTGTTTACTCTACAAAAATTGCGAACTACCTCTGACGAATTGAAAAATCAGAGGCAAAGTATCACTAGCAGCTTAAAAGCAGATTTAACAAGCAGTATTATTCATATACGAACATCAGCTAGCATGAGACCAGAAAACAATGTTCCCCCGACAAACTCATACCGAACTTCACCCTCCCTAAATGCAATTTCGTCCAGAGCATTTGGTACCCTGTCTTCTAGAACTTTAAATTCTGCGTCTTCCAGAACTTTTGGTGCATCTCCCCCGACTCCTGCCAATATTCAGCCACCTTTGGGCAGACCAATCGTAATACCAGTTGATATTGAAGAGGTGAGGCCATTCGTTGGTGTGATTAATCCCGTTAACCAGGACAAAACTAAAGGCACCCATTCTTTATATGGGGGATCGTATCCATACCCAGTGCCACCAGTTCAAGTTACAAGAGCAGGCGTTAATGCTCGTGAAGATTACAGTATGTCTTCAACATTACCCTACCCAACCAGTCGAATTCCAATCATTCGAAGTCAAGCCAGACCAAGGCCCAATACTATCAGGTACGTGACAGTACATTAATAAATTTTACTCCTTTTAATCAAAATTGGAATAATGAGTCTGTTCATAATTTATTTTATGCTCTACTTGGATAAAGACGGATGTCCAATGTTGTAGGTCAGTGACGTCTTTAGAGGGACCAGATTTTTTTTAAATGTTAGTGCAGTACAGTCATTAAGAAAATACCCCCCTACAAATGTGAATTCTAACCACTTGTATGCAAAGTGTATATGGCTATAAGAAAAAGGTTTTCATTAAAACGGCAAATTTGGATACATTCCTTATCTAAAATTTAGGAATTGAAGAGGTTTGGGACTATTACTGTCAATTTCTTTAATTTCTATTTTACTACATATTTATTTGTGCTTGAAATATGTACAGTACAAATGTGTGAAACATTACATTTTGCAGGACATAAATAAAAGCACATTTTAGGTGTAGTTTAGATCTTATTGAAATAGGCAGGACATTACATTAAAAAGTTGTTTTATTCTGCAATATTGCAATTCGCCTGATGTCACTTTAAACCTCTTTCTTCTACTATAGAATAAAGATCTATCTACTATAATAAAACAGGTATTCCATTTACGTAAAACTAGACACAATAGCAGTGCGAATATCATTATACATTCTTTAAAATGTCACAATGATAACCAAGGAACAAAAATTTATTACCACTCGTCTTACATAGTTATCATTACAAAAACTTGTAGTAATAAACGGAACATTTTTCATTTTTTTTATGCTCTGGTTATTGTTTCTTTGAGTTGTCGTAGCAATATGTTAAAATGAGTAAATCTTAAACAAAAATGCTTTACACATTTTCACATAGCTCTTTTAATAGACCATAAGGATGATTGTATTCAACTTGCGTTTAAATTGTTTTCTCATAAACGACCTAAATGGTTTACAATGAAGTTGCAGCGATCATATCCCCGTATATTGGCAAAGTGTGTATTACATTAGAAATAGTACAAATAACCTTAAATTGCGTGCCAAATATTTACATAAGCACTGACTGTGTGCAATCCCATTCAATCTCTTCAGATAAGGTTTCCTAAGCGTCGTTATCGTAACGTCGATCACGATTAACTCACTGCCTAGGAAAAATTGCTATACATTCAAGCGGATGATCTTTCTGGGCGCAATGTGAGTGTGACTGTCAATAAAGCCTGCTACCTTAGAAAACCTTTGCTTTTGTCGTTGTAACAAGCATTTATAATAATGATTTCATCAATGATACGGTTCTACACTATTTCTACTTTAACTATAAGTTACTAATTATCAAGTATTATTATAATTTTTTAAAAAATAAAAATCAAACACAAAAAAACCACAATTCATATCGCCTGGCACTATAGCAAGGTTATTCAAGATGTTTAAAGTAAAAGATGAAAGAAGAGTTTAATCTGCCCACTTCAAGCAGTTTCGATTTTGATTTTTGTTCTGTGTTGTGCGTGGGGAAGTCATTTTGATGTATAAAACACAGTACATTCGCCCACATATATAAGTAGTTCAACAGTCTAATATCTCTTAAACGTGAGTAAGAGAATGAGTTAGCCCAGACACATCAACACCCACATAATAGGCTGCAAATCCATAAAAAGAAACTTTATTATTTGAGACACTTTAGAAACTATACTAAAGGTGTTTCACCTCTATCATATAACACCTTCAAGTAGTAGTTTAGCTTTTTATGTAACTTTAAAGAGATATTAGTAAGGATTTTGCTTTATAACTTTAAATTCAGTACAAAAATTTACATTTTGAAATACTTTTGTTGCTTATGTTGCAGATTTATTGTTATGTTGCTCTGTTTACATTTGAATCAAAGCTCAGTCACCAAGTCGTTGTCATGTTTAGATAATTGAACTTTTTGGACCAAACATATAATTTCGAAACCCATTAAAGGCTCATTTGAGAATTGCACTATTACCCTTCTTTAAAAAAAAATAATTTTTTTCGAGTTTTCGTTTTTAATATGTCCTAAATATGTTGTTTATTACTATGATCATCATCTTATATGTAGATGAACTACATCAAAAAAATATTTTCGGGTGAGAAATAAGCAAATAATAATATTTAGTGAAATAATAATACGTTTATTTTGTACACTCCATTTTTAAAAACGCTACCTCTGTGAAAATATGACTTTACCATGCCAGCATTTTTTCACCAGGAATGAAAATCGTCATAACAGCAAAATAAAACAAATTTTTAAAAAATAGCATACGGTAATTTGATAATTAATTGATATAGTTTTTTTAAAAAATATTGTCGCCCTTGTCAGAATATTTTGGGGTAATTAAATCTTAAAATTTAATAATTAAATAACTAGATGATATCTCCCATTCAAATTTGTTTCATAATGCTGTTATGACGATTATCATACCTGGTGAAAAATGCCCCCCTTGCTTGCATGACAAAACCATACTTTCGCAGTGTTTGTCATTTCAAAACTAATGGATTAGCTCCATGGGACTGATCACCCCTCTTAATACTTTCGCTATGCAGGATTTTTGTTTCCGAGTAATATCTGATAGGAATATCATTATCGAATCCTTAGTTGTACGGCCGCCTGGGTCGTTTTAAAATTGAAAGGTTTAAATAGGATTGTGTTGTATATTATATAGGATCGACACTTGCATCGTTGGTGATGATAGTACCTGTGACCCAAAACTGAACGAGACTTGCAAGACAGAATTCGGAATTAGTTCATGCCATTGCCGACCAGGTTATGCAAGATCATACACTCGTGGACCATGCGTTCGTAAGTAATGCATGCACATTTCATGTTCGTTTAATACAAATAAAAAATATATACTTTTAACAATTTTGAAAAAAAAGTAAAGGCTAGAAATATTAAGAGATTAAATAACATAATTACATTTGTTTTCCTAAAATATGTAGTATGTATGAATGTTTTGTAAAAATAATTATGTTACTCAAATTTAAACTGTTTCGTTTACTACATTAAAAAATTATAAAAAGTTTAATGCATACAATATAGTATTCATTAAAATTGATAAAGTTTTTTCGTACACTAAACAATAAAGAAAAATTTAATTCCAAAAATAACTCCATTCATTATTACTAAACCATTTTCAATCCAATCTTTTGTCCTCCACAAAATTCCAAGATACTATTTCTGATCAATAGTTACGCTTACAGAATAGGAAAAAATGGTAGGTCCAAGTTTACTGATTGTAACAAACACATTCAAAAAAATTATCTCCAGAAAAGAAATATAAAATGTGAATAAAGTTATTTTTTTTATTATTTGCTATTTACTCCTTTGAAGGCCGGAAAAATGATAAGGCCATCGTGGATTTTCAACTTAAAAATAATATTTAGTCAAAAAAAATTTTCAAGTAATGTTAAAGTTTTAAAATTAATCAAGTCATTTTAAGACAATTAGAAGTAATATTATGGATATGTTTTTTCAATTTTCATCACAAACTAATTCACTGCAATTTAAAGAACAAAAAAATCATTTCTAAAAATATCTAGTAAAATATATGAAACAAGTTCAAATCAATGTTTCGCGTTTACCCCACAAAAATGTTCTACACATAATTGCCCTCAACTCATGCCGTATATATGACATATATTACGTAAATATATGAATGGCTGCCATATTTATCTAACGAAAATGGTTATTAAAGGCCATGATAGTGTTTATAGACATCAAAGCTTTGCAAAAAAATCAATTAAGTTACCCAAAGTTTTACAAAAAAATAATTATGATCCATAATTTTTTACTGTAATTTTGTTCTACATACTACAAACTTACTCCCGATTTTTTTTTAAATTTTTTATTTCTTTTCTGGATATAATTTTTTAGAGATGCATGTTACTCTCAGTAAAATTTATATAAAGTTATTTGAAAAAAAATTTGCGAGAAACATTGATTCGAATATTGGCTCGCTCATTTCCCCCATTATGTTTAGATTGATTATCTTGAAATACAAAACTAAGTTTTTAGAATCCTGTGCTTTATATTTGTAGATAATAAATTAGATTGCATTTCTCGTGTTTATTTAAAGAATGTGTCTCTGGCATTTAGAGAAGTTAGATCATTTTCGCTGAATTGTAAGAAAATATCATTTAGAATAACCAAATAAAACTGGAAAGCAATATTAGATAATTTAATTACAATGAATTTCAAAAATACATTGCAGTTTTACACACAAGATTTCTTGAGTAGATATCAATTTATAAAAATATCCTCTTTCAGCTGTTGTGTCAATAGGACTTTCTCTAAAAGTTGACAGAATTGGAAATCGGAAAATATCTTTTTCGCCCAAATATTTAGACAAAAATTCTGAAGAATATCGAATCATGGAGTTTGAAGCAAAACAAGCAGTAAGATTGATATACTATTTCGAAAATTTTCATTTAAGAATTTGTAAATTTTACATGCCATTTCAAAGTTCAATATATTTTAATTCCATCTTATTTATTATTTTAAAACTAATTATTAATTTTATTAAAAATTAATTTTATTTTAGTTATATCAATATATTTCTGTACGTTCTTTTCAAATTTGTTTTCAATAAACCTGTAACAAAATCTGAATTCTAAAAAATGATGTACTATTTCATAAGATTTTAACTCTTTAGATAATAGTTATAAAATACTAACGCGATTCTCAAACACTTAGTTTTCTATTTATTTGTTTAACTTTTTCATTACATATGAAATTAAAAAACATATGTACTAAGCACTTAAAAGATTTACTTGTATATATTTTTTTAATATTAAGAATTTTTCAATATTGTCATTATACAAGTTACACTAAACATTTAAATGAGCGATTAAGAATTCCAACTCAATAAATAATTTCGAAGCATTCTAAATATATAGAATTACAAGGAAGACTTTTCATTAGGTCGAGTGTCAAACATATACAGGACAGTGAAGCAAATAAACACCTAGCTCCTCCTTCAATTACAAAACAAAAAATAAGAACCGCAACTATCCTTTTCCGGCTATTCTTAAAAACATCTTCTAGACATTATCAGTCTGAAATCCATTGAATAGCTACTTGAAGTATTTAGAAACAATCAAATGCCGATATCATAAACCGTTAGAGTTCAGCAATTGTCTGTCTTCCTCCCAGGAAAGGTGTTTAAGCAAGCGTGTCAATGACGAGATGAAATTGATGACATTGTAAATTCCTCCCACCTGCTTGAAGAATCTAGTTGATGGTTTGATTATTTTTCAGCAGTACAATAACTTTAGGACATGTTTTTTTATGGTAAAAATACTAAATAAGAATGTGTTTATAGTAACTAGTGTTTTAAATAGTGAGACAAAGGAAGCCAACACATGTAAAACGAGGGAAATTTTGTCAACTTTCTGGCTTTGTAAATACAGTCGCCACCCTCTTAACCGGCTTAAATGGGACCGAGGGTAAGCCGGTTAGGCGAAAATCCGGTTAAACCGAAAAAATGAAATTAATTAATGTTTGAATATGTATATATGGAAAATTGCCACATAGTTTTGCCATTTTTTTTATCAGCATCATATATGGATGGGGGATCGATAACGAAACAAGGTCATTTTAGCTAAGTTTTACATTTTAAGGATAAAAAAAATTCGCCGGTTAAATCGGTGATACGATTAAACTGAGTCCGGTTAAGATGAAGCCTACTTAGTTTATTTTCCTGGAAATTAAGAAAAATTATAGTGCATTTGAACTGAGTAGTATCATAAAAATGTTACGATTCACAATTTAGAATAACCATATTTATTCGTTGGAAATTTAAATTTCAAATATGACTTGGCTTAAACTTTTTCCTTATTAAAATAACAGCCTTTTATACGTATAGTTTTAACCACTTCGTTAATCTTTTTTTAATTAATTAACTAAAATAAACGAACATCGATAGGTGGTTGGTTGGAGTTTGGTAGATTCTTTTTTCCACTAACAATCACCAAAATTGATCAAAATAAATATTGAGATCTACGCATTATTCATCATCGACCGTTTAATGTGTTAAAATGTTATAACATTCTAAAATTAATAAAAAACATGTTTTTACGATTGAATAATTTTGCACATATTTTTACTGTAACAACTTAAATTTAGCATGAAGCTAATGGATTCTCGTTTCTACATTTTCACTGCCCAAAGTTAATTCACATCTTTATATATCATCTATAAATTCTAATCCTTTTCTCTCTCACTCAATAATATTCTCTAGCTTACTTCGCTGTTTACCCACACTGCATTTTCAAGGATCTTTTTCGGAGCTAATGTGAATCTTTTCTACACAATTGCTGGGAAATTAATTGTAAATTCCACTGTATTCCTGGAAGAAAAAGAATCAACAAGGGCTCAGTCGGTACGTCTGCGTTTAAGGCAGGAAATTGCAGAAGCCATCAAGAATCGGAATCAAAATATAGGTGAAAGTCGTCTCTACGTCGAAGGTCCTCTAAGCCCGATAATAAACATAGAAGGTATGTAATTATTTTCATATTTTTTTAACAATATACAGATATAATAAACTGTAGTAAAACTCGATTAGAATCAATTGGGACGGAAAACCAATTGGAAAATCGAATATTCGGATAATTGGATACAGCCGGAGCAAAGAACGACAGCCAAAACTAAAACTGCTTACTCGTACTAAATTTAAAAAAGAAATGGAATTCTTTGGACTTTTAAGCCAGTTACATTTATCACATTAAACACCGTTTGTAAAAAATCCTTGATACAGCTGGAGTAATTAGACTTCGAAAATTCTTTTCCTCCATTGGATTAATCCATCACAACCCCATTTGTGAATACCATTAACACTTTCCTTAATGAATAAGAACGTTATTTTTAAGTTTTAAAATTCGTTTTTCGTGTTACTTAATTTATCAAATAAATTATCTAGCACTGTGTGGTCTACATTTGTCTACTGTTCTATTTCATTTAGATAAACTAAGCAGAAAGCTTCTTTTCGCATGGCAAATTTTCGTGCTAATCGTCGTTAATGAGTTAACCCAGAAAAAGCCTTCGGTTAGTGAAGCCGACTGTCGAGTTGGTCTCACGAGCTCACCTCAAGCTTATTGGAAGAAAAACATTTAAAATTAGATTCCTTGTATGCGAGAATATTTCTAAACTAATAGACTTGACAGTAAAAACATTAGTAAAGCTGTCTTCGTAGCGATTAGCTTAGTTTCAGTCACTATTAACCTAGACCGCACTTAACTCATTAACGAATATTGGCAAGAAAATTTGTCAGGTGTAAATAAGCTAAACTTGTCATGTCTAAATAATAACCATAATACTGAAAAAATTACATAGAACAAATAGGATAAAATAAAATGTGTTTTGCAAATCAATAGTACCTACTTTTTCATGTTCGCCAGTATGGTCCTTTGTGATCTTTTTTGTGTCTGACTACAGTTTTGTTATTTTATTATTTATTTACCTTCAAGTTAAAACAAATAGTAATAGCATTAAGTTACACGAAAAAATGAATTTTGATAACTTAAATTTGTTTTCCACTAAGCGATAAGGAATCTATTAATGGTATTCACAAATGGGTCGTTAATGGGTTAATTTTACTAAATTGCATCGGTTGGTAAATATAAGTGACCACCAATTTGCTATAACTACTTGTTGTTGTGACCATTTACGTAGGGGGAACCAGGAACACATGACCCAACTTGTAGTTTTTGGCTTGTAACTTTTAAAAAACACTATTTATGGATGTGCAAATGCAGTCAATTTATACTTCATAAAGTATTACACAATACATATTAGTATTTTTCTGAAGTATTAACTGCAAGAGTAGTAAAATATAAAATACTTAAAACTTTAATTTTGGGTCATGTATCCCAATGCACAGGGATACATGACCCAACCCATATATTTGGTAAAATGACTAAAACTTATCAAAATACTTTAAACATTATAACAAAATTAACATCCTATAAAGTTTATATATATTTTTCATTTTTGTCAGACAAAATTATTATTTATATTAACCCATTAATTATTCTTATATTAACGAATTATTCAATTTTAAACGTAAAGTCTTGTTTGAATACATAACTGGAGATTCTTTTATTTTGCAGAAAAAAACAAATGTGGTTGAATAATAGCTTCGATTTTATTAATATCAACTTGGGCTATATTATCAATTTCAGGTCATTTAAAACATTTTAAATTGATTCTTTTTTCAAACTGAATTGCAAGCTCGTCAGAATTTTTTTTTCTTGTACCTTCCTAACAAATCTTCTTATGTTCCATTTTCCCCAAATATTTGGTAAGAACCCAGTCATTTACTTCTGGGACTCCCGTGATTATTTGAAAAATTTACTTGGTCTGCCTCTGTCTACTTTTTGTATTATTTACTTGGGTGACATATCCTTAATTGGCTTGGGTCAAGTATCCCTAGTTGCACTTTTTTGCTTAACCCCAAAACAAAGTATTTTGCATATAAATACATTAAAACTATTATGCATGTAATCATAGCTAAAAGCATGAACAAAACAAGTAACTAATTGAAAAAATATTTCCTTTAAACCAAAATATGTAGACCCCAAAAATCTTATGGCATCAAAAATTTACTTTCAGTGCATGAAAACGTATTTCTTCGAATCTTCGTATAGTTAAACACGTACGCAATGATTCAATTGGGTTTTTTCACCATGTGGTCGGCTGACTCACAGACAATATACCCCTTCGGGGCTACAGACAGTCCACCAGTTTATGCGACCCTGTCGGCAGCGAAAATAATTAAATCTTTGATTTGTTTTTTTACTCTTTTTCTCTCCCCTCTTTTTCTCTCTCTAGAAAACTATTAAGTTTTAAGTATTCTCTTTAAAAAATATGAAAAAATGTTATCTTTGAAACTAGTTTTTTCTAATTTATCGTTGCATTTTACTAAGAACATTATATTTGTATAAAATTAAAAAGTTAAGAAATTAAAAATTAAAACACTATAAGTTATGAAAATAAAATTAAAAAAAAACGTTTTAATTTTATTCATGATAAAATTCTATTAAGTTCAATTATGTAAAACGTTTTAATTTTATTCATGATAAAATTCTATTAAGTTCAATTATGTAAAACGTTTTAATTTTATTCATGATAAAATTCTATTGAGTTCAATTATGTATGCAAGAAAAATATTGCATTGTGCAAAAAAATAAATGCAAGTATAAAATAATTGTGTTACTTATTTCACATCTTTTATTTGACTGAAAGGAAATAAGTGATGCCACTTTCAACTTATAAAACTTTTCCAATGCTGAGAAAAGGGCATTGGGTCATGTATCCCTATGGGTCAAATGTCCCTAGTTCCCTCTATTAATACTAGTCGATAATTAGAGACTCCAGTATGGTTGGTTAGATTGGGATTTTGCGCTAGATGTAGAGTGCACCCAATAGAAAATAAATTAAAACGCTTTTATTTATTAAATGTTTTTAAGTAGAAAATTTAATTATCTGTTGACCTACTCACAATGGTATTTTCTTCAGATGTCAATGAGTGCTCAGACCCGAACCTCAATGACTGTTCTTCAGATGGTGCTTGTCTGAATGTGTTTGGAACGTTTTTGTGCAAGTGCAGAGCTGGCTATGTGGATCCGCTGAAACATATAGAACGGCGCAGTGGACGACAATGCTTAGGTTTTTAACATTTCTATTTACTTTGATTCATTTGAACTCAGTGAAACACTCAATTCAATTCTATTATTTCAGTTAGCGTTAATTAACAAAAAATAACTGTACTTTTCGAAAACCAGCCTGAAATTTTACTCAGTGCTAATGGATATAAAAATTATCATGACATGGACAAATCCCCGACAGGGTCGAAATGCCAACATTAGAAATACATATATTTTGTTTATTGATTGATTTTTTCGAATTTAGAATGTTTATTTTAAATAAGATATAAACTGTTTGTTGTTAAAAATTGTTGTGTACTATTAAATATTTGAACTCAGCGTGAAAAACACCATTAACTTTACTACATTACCTATCATAAAAAAAATTATGGCCATCGGGACCAGGCCGCATAATAAATAAGTCCAAATTATAAAACGGTAACACTAAAAAATAAACACACACAATGGATTATTTAAAATACTCCGATTAATTATGAATGTGATTTCCATATAAAATGGCTTTCGAATGAACACAAATTTTTCAAACCAAACGTATTTTATGTTTAGATACCACTAAAATAAAAATCCCTCTTGCCAAATGCAAAAATTAGTACTTAAATTGCCCATTATTAAGCACAACGGCATTAATTTATTGATTTGTTTTGATTTCGTCCCGGTCGGGTTTCGTCCCTGTCAGCATTATGGCGGGGTTTCGGCTGTCTTACGCCCTTTTGGAACAAAACTCAAGACTTACGCCCTTTTGGCACAAATAAGTTACGAAATGAAAGGACTTACTTTCGTTTGAAAGAATTCTAGTATATTTCTTTCAATTACCAAATATGAAATATAAGGTAATGAAAGTATTGCGATGTATAGTCGAAATTCCGAAATGGAGATTTTGTACTTTTTACACGTTTTGGAGTGTGCCGATACTGAAAAATTGGTTTTAGGGAGTCATATGAGACTCAGTGTTAATAATTATTTGGATATAGAGTAGTTTAAATGTACACTCTTAAAACAAACGAGCGGTTTTAACTCAGTCTGAGTTAATTTCCACTCCTTTCCGTGCCAAAAATGCACTTCTCCTATAGGAGTGAATTTACACCTCTTTTCCTGTTTTAAATCGTGTATTCAGAAAATGCACTTATCCTATAGAGGAATTCACTCTTTGTTTAAAGTGTAAATTATGTGTAATTCCTTAGTTTAAAAACATTTTACTGGAAAAAATTAACTGCTTCTTTTTTTGAATAGTTGTTTTAGAGATAACTGTAAGTGGGATAAAATTGTAAATGTGCCTACTTGTTAGCCTAGGTGAGCCCCTGTGGATTGACCAAAAATAAATGGGTTCGTTTCTTTCTGGGCCCAATATGGGTAGTGTCCACGTTACCCAAATGGGTCAATAAGGAACCCTTACGTGTGCTACATGGGATGAATATGATGAAAATGTTTTGATCCAAAAATGTGCAAGCATTCATTTGAGTTCAGACGATATTTTTGCAAATTTAAGTTTTCACAATGAAAAACAGAAATACAGATAAATTTTTCTTTTTTAATAAATAATATTTATTTCACTGTTAAAGTACTTTTATCTATTGCAATTATTTCTTTAAAAAAACTCAAAGTGCGAAAACTTGAAAAGAAACAAGGATTATTGTTCGCAGAATAATTTCTTACGCATTTTGAAATTTTTAATAAAATAAAAATTCTTTAAAACAAAAAAAATCATTGCTGACTTTTTGTTATTTTAGCATGTTCACCAGAGTACTGCACATACCATGGTCAGTGCTTCGTCGAACGAGATCAAAAGCTTTGCAAGTAAGACAAAATTTTTATTTCTCATATATTTAAATTACTGAATTCAAGTTTGAATGGAAAGCATAACAATAAACAAATGAAGTCACCATTTTCTTCATTTTAAATAGTATAATTTTATTATTGTTATACGATTTTTGAAATTTTTTAACGAAAGTTTGAAATTCCGTAGGTGCCAAGGAAACTATATTGGTTCGAGATGCGAAATAGATGGTGAAGGTAATTATCTAGTTTTCATGTACATATAAACAATAATTTGGTTGTAACAATTTAAATATTTCAACATTAGAAATATGTTTTTCATATTCTACTTTAGTATATGACGGTATCGCTTGTTCTCAAAGGGGTACTGTTAATTTACTGTAGTACTGTTACTAGTTACTGTTACTAGTAACTGTTGTTAGTTAGTTACTGTTTACTGTAGTACTGTTAATTTCCTTTTGTGTGTAATATTTATATTTTTTTGCACATTAGGCACTTCAATGACAGGTATAATTCTACAAATTACGATTTTAGGTTTCGCTCAGTTTCTGATTGAAAAATGAAATTTTTATCTGGCCTCAAAGATAAACATTTTTGTAATTTAAAAAAGAAAAATTAAGGTGGACTAAAAAATTAAAATTGCACCGCAAAGCCTTGAAATCGTAACTGAAAAGTTACATTTTTTAACAAAACAATTTTATTATTATAAAAATCAAAAATATTAAATTAACTTCCACAGTATAAATAATACATATAATTATTATTACTTTTAATGCGTATGCATATTATCTTTTGCAGTGCTTGGAGTTGCTCTTGGTGCTTCACTAGCTGCCATTATAATAATTTTACTTACGCTTTCATGTCTTTGCATTTGGAAGTAAGTTACTTTATGAAAAACTAAACTATATTTGTATTATCTAATTAAAATGTCTATTTAATTAGTTGAATAGATCGCATGATTAAAGCTTCAATATTTTCTACTCACTTGCATTTCCTAAACTTCGATATGTGAAACATCTGTTGGATTTTACAAGCTTAATTTTAATAAATACAATAAAATATCTCAAGGCGTGTTTTTCCATAAAATTTTGTATGAGATAATATACAATGCGAATTAAAAAAGCTTATTTGGGAAATAGTAGGAAACTTGAAACGAAATGAAAAGCATATTGCAAGCAAATTTCCAAAAAAATATAAATATTGGAAATTTCGGAAATGAAACTATGTACAATTGGTATATGATACTGAAGGTAGAAGTATAGTCTACAGACTGTCTCTCTATCTTTACATAATCTAAACTTAATACTTCTTACATCATAGCAAATGAAAACAGATATTTTATCTAAAGATAAACTTAAACTTCATTTTCTAAACTAATTTGAGGTATGATAATCACAACCCGTTAATCATAAAAAAAACTATCATTAAATCAGAATTTTTACGACCACGACGAAATTTAAATGTTTAAGGTTATTAAAAGATGTTTTAAAAAAATGAATTGTGATTAGATCAGCAGTTTGAAGAAAGAAACAAGAAGAATGAGAAAAATGCAATTGTTTCTTTCTTCAAACCTCTTATAATTCTTTTTACTAAGTTATATCTCTTTTTAACAATTAGCCGCAAATGGAAAAAGCAGCAACAGAAGGCTGAAGTTTTATCGGCCAGATCATATAACAGCAACCAAACATTTAGCTACCTGAGTAATCTGATGAATGCCAACGCAAATGCTAATCCTTATCAGCTTACAATGGAAGACAGAATGAGATGGGCTCATATTTCTGATGTGGTAAAAAGTGCGGCAATGGTAAGATATTATAATAAACACCTAATTAAAATATTCATTTGGTGACTCCTTTTTTTTCGAGAAGAAATTGTTGAAAAAGAACATCCAAATGTCAATTTTAGTTTGTTTTGTTATAAAAGGGCACTAAACTGTAAATTGTTATTTGTTATATGAAGTAAAAATTTTATAAAAAATTTAAACTGTAAAAATTGCATTATGCGTGCATATAATCAAAATGTTTGTCTTATTTTACTCTTTGACTGTAGCCAAACCAAGAATGTGTTAGCCCTTATGCGTCAACTACTTTGGAGCCAGTTTCCTTCCCTGCGCGATACCAGTATCCAAATAACAAAGAACAATCTTTTTACGATTATCGTACTAGACCACGATCACGAATGTTATCTCATCCTGGTGTAAGTGTTTATTTTTACAGTATATAAAATTACTTTAAGATTTACACTATTTGGATAAAAGTACGGTGAAATAACAGTTTTATGAAAGAAAAAATATATTTAAAACATAATTTTAATAATATATTTTTTTATATAATAATATGTTTAATGATATTAATTTTTTATACAAAAAATTTCGAAGTTTGTAAATTCATATTTCAAATTGGCACTTTTCCTAATATTAACCCATAGATTTTACCTAAAACCGATACATTTTCTCGGCTCGTTTACTTCGAGTTGCAAAAAATTTGAAAAAATAAATCATGCAAAGATAATTTGGACTGAGTGCAGTGTTAGAAATTTATCAAAAAATATTTAGGCGCAATCTGTGCGACTCACCCAAAAAACTAGGCGGAAATGCAGAATATCTAGGCGCAATAATTGTTAAAAAAAATATTACATAAATGCTATTTTTTATTACATTAAAGCTATTTTTATTACACATAAAAGCCATGTTTTATTACAAATATACTATTTGTGCATTATTTATCCATACTGGACGTCTACCAACTGTGACATCTTCAAACCAAAGCTTGATTGCATTTTTTGAATTATAATTATCAGGGGGGCATTTGTTATTTCGTAGTATATTTTTTCCCGGTAGGATTTTTTTTTTATTCTATTTAAAAAAGAAATGGAAAAAGTGTATATTGACGATTCTTAAAACTAGTCGCGACAACTGCGACTAAATTAATTTTGTGGTCGCACAACGAACAAATTTGTGCGCATTTTGCGACTAGCGACCGGGAATTTCGAACCCTGACTGAGTGTACATGAAACCAGATTAAATATTGAAGCAGTGGTTCAGTCAGAAAGGTGGAGTTATGGGGTGCCAGAAAAGCAACGAGTTCATAATGCAGAAATAACGAATCAACATTTTTAACCCTCTTTATTCAAAATTTTGAAATGCATATTAGTGTTATGATGTTTACCTTTATTGTATAAACTATTATTGCCATAAGGATTTAAAAATGGGAATTTAAGTGAAAATTGTGTATAGTATTTTTGTTTTACTTATACTTTATCATTTTTAAGATACCTAAAGAACCAAAAAAACTATATAATGACTAAATACATATTTCTATTAAATATAAATTCAGTAATATATGAAACTGATATGAACAAAACTTTAAGCCCGGTATACAAGACAACAGGAGAAAAAACATTTGTTTAATAATTCACTATACTTTGATACTTTTTTTAATGATTTTAGGCTTCTCCAAATGCTGCATACTATGAAATGGACAGTCCAGCTCGTGGGTCTTACATGACATCAAGTTTTCATTCCACTAAACGCTTCCAGAATCCAAACAAAATGTTACGATATTGAATAGATTTTCGAATTTAGTAATTTATTTAGTAGAACTATAATAAAAGGTATTGAAAAATTATTTTGAATATTTTTAAACACTTGATTATAAAAAAACAATACTTAGGGACTGAAAAACTAGTTATATTTATACAATATATCCCATTAATGTAAACTCGAAAGGGACAGAAATAATTCACGTTAACTGAATTTCATGTTAGTCGTCAGGATAATTTTGACCTTAAATAAGTGAATGTTTGAAATATATTTACAAAATAAATAATACATATAACTTTATAAATCAAATATACAATACAATTTATAATGTTTACTTAGAGGAAAACAATTGAAAAAATTGCACTTAATGCAAATAAGAGCAATGAGTAAAAGTAATTAGTACTTCTTTTACAAACTTTTATCACTGATTTCATTTGAAAAACTTTACAATAAATGCATTTAAAAGGAGAACTACACATATTTTAGTACATGCTGGTTTTCCAGTCAAAATGATTCTCGGTAATCAAAGTATCGAGTCTTTGTCTTACTTGGTAGAGGTGCTTTTAGTTCATCCTAGGCAAAATTTCATGTTAATTAAGGTGTATACGTATACACTTGAACTTTTTTTCCCTAATATTTCACTTAAAAATCCAATTTTTCTATATTTCATATAATTCATAAGTGTTTGAGGGTACGTGTAAAAATATTTTTTTAATTAAAATTTTAATTAATTAGCATTTTATGCATTAATTAGCATGTTTTTTAAACACTCATAACTCAAGAACTAATTAACTTAGACTTATACAATTACCATGAAAATTAATCACCAATTCATTCTGAAGGGCGTGAACCTCAAACCAAGTTTGTAGCCTTTTTAGTTTTTTATTTATAATTTTTATAATAAGCAACATTAAAAAAATCCATTTTTTTAGAAAAAAAATAACTTTGACATGCAATATAAAATTATTTTAAAAACCAAATCTTCTTTTTTGAGGTTCACGCCCTCCCCCAACTTATTCCACAAATAAATAAACAATTCGTTTGACAAAATGTTAATTTTAACTTTAGTTATCATTGTTTAAGCAAAGTACACATGAGAAAAATGAAGTTATGAGAAAATTAAGTTTAAAGTTTTATTAGTTAGCTTTTATAACGTTATGAAAGCTAACTAACTTTCATGATTTGGAAGATTAGAAAAAACTCTGTAACTTTTTATTAGAGTGGAGTATCAGTACAAACTTTACATCATTTTAAAGAGGAAGAATTGGAAATTCTAATGACTTAAAATCAAAAAATGCCTAATTTGGTTATTTTTGGCCTTTTCTAGTGTGTATGTATACCTTGTTAACTGTTATGAAGTTCGACTGTTTATCCATTTTTAGCCTCCACACTACGTTTATAACGCAAAAAGTGGTAAGTAGGAACTCTGGGTCTTTGGCCAGAATGGGCATGTTGCAGGTTTTGAGTGGCAACAGAAATGTTAATATGAAAATAAATTCTTTTTCGAGTATCCATTAGTGAACCCATTTCACTTGGAAACAGAGGAACTATCACAACACCAATCGCAAAAAGAAATTCAGTCATCTGAAACAACCAAATTAAGGGGAGTCGGATGGTTCTATCTCGCCCATGTTAATTTTCCTAACTTTAGGAACATTTTTCTCAGGAACTATACGAGATATCATTATGAACTTTTTTTTATATTTTGTCTCATACATATAGCTCTTTGATTTAAACTGAGGATATTTTACAGTATGAAAAATACTTTTACAGTAATTTTTAAAAAAAAGTATTAAAAACCACAAAAAAAAACAGATTTAAAGTTATATAATTTTTTTTTTGAGCAGAGATACTTAAAATTCCTCAGTTTAAATCAAAGAGCTATTAATGAGGAAGAAATAATTAAATAAAATATGTTGATATCTTTTATAGTTCCTGAGAAAATGTTCCTAACTATTGAAAACCTTATATTTCAGGAAACGCAAAAGAAATGTAAGGTTTATGTAAAAACTGATGTTCAGAGTTTCTCAAAAAAGCTTATAAAAAGAAAACCACTAAACAGAAATCGATAATCTTGGTCTTAAATTAAAGCTAAAGATAAGCAGAATAATAATAATAAAAACCAGAAAATCGACATTTTTGATCCAAACACCCATCCGACCCAGTTTCAATTCATTGTTGCTGTGTGTTTTTAGACGCTGATTTCGAAATTGTAAATGGATTTTTTACTATCGCATCCGGTTTAAAAGTATTAAAAAATTTGAAGTAGCATTGATTTATTCTATTAGATTCTAATTCCTAATTAGTAAAAAGTTCTTTTTTTAATTACTTCCAAGTCTATGATTTATTTAAAAGAAAATGAAAAAAAATTTGGGACCTAAAGCTCATAAAAATGCTTTATACAAAGTGTGATTAATTGCACAAATTTCGGACTTATTTTTGTTGAAATATTAATTTAAGTTTAAATTCTAAAAACTTGTTTTTCGTGAAGCTTTTGTTTTAATTTTTCATTTCTCTCAAAAAAGTATTTTGCATTACATTTTAAATCTGTTTGGGCATTGGGTTAGTTTTATATTAGGTAACTCTCCATTCAGTTGTTTCATTTTTGACCTTTCGCGATTTCAATGGATGTTTCGGTTCCACTCTCAATGCGAGGTATTTTCATCTGTCGTGTTCTATTTTAGTTTAGTTAAGATAGTTTAAAATTTAAATTATCTTAGCATTAGAGCTACACGAGGGCTATTGGCGACGGGCGTCATAATTTAGAACCACGGTCAAGTGACGAGACGACATCAGGGTAGGCACCCAACGCAACCGTTCAGGGAGACATCGTACGCAGTGTTGGGACTTTGAAGCATATTTAACGTGCATTCCCTTTGTGCGGGGTAATATTCGTCGGACATTTTTGGCTGCATGGGTTATAGGTCGGCGGTTATTTTGGCGATCCAAGGACCGAACCTGGGACCTTTCACATGCAAGGCGAACGCCTTAACCGACTGGGCTGTTCTGTTTTCTTTAGTGCAACATGTTCTTATTTTTGCCATTTTTTAAACCTTTTTGCTGCCTACTCGGCGTCTAAATCCCAACCAGTAGGTCCCGCGTTAGAATCCCGGTTTTCTTGTCAATAAAATGTTATTTGTCGATATGTTGGTCTTCGTCTTTATTTGTGTAAAAAGAGCCCAACCTCTTCGGAGGCTCTGGCAACAACTAATAAGCAATTACAAGGACTTAGCATATTTAACGTGCATTCCGGCCCGTCCGTGGCCGAGTGGTTAGGGCATCAGCCTAGAGATTCAACCTTCTCAGGAGTGCGGGGGTTCGAATCCCACCTACTGCCAGTCATCCTATAAATCGGATCTGTGCTGGAAATAGTATAAAAAATCCTCATCACGGATAGGCACGAGTACACTGGGACAGACGTGCTCGTTAAATCTGTGGAGTCCAAAGTCCCGACGGCGTTAGCGTACGATGTCGCTCGAAGTTCCGTTGGGTGCCCGCTCAGGTGTCGACCTCGTCACTTGACCAGGGTTCTAAAATACGAGGCGTTATTGGCTGTGTTAAAGCTCCTGAAGGAGGCTAGAAATACGCAGCCGGAAGTGATTACCTTACCTTACCTTACGTGCATTCCCTACGCAATGGGCCGTAGTGAGCCTAGTGGTCAGCGTCTCGGTCTCGGGATCGGAAGGTCCTGCGATCGAGTCCCGGTACCACTGAAGACCTACCGAGTATATGCGGAGTACGTGCTCGTTAAATCTGTTGGGTCCGAAAGTCCTCTAAGTTCCCATACCAAATCAATACCTCTGGGGGTGACAAGCCAATTCTGGGGATCCTCTAGTTGGCCTCTGTCTCTAAAAATTAGATGGATCCACTTATGTGTGTGTGTGTTGTCTGTTGGGTCTGTCTTACTTGACGAAGGTTTATAAGCGGGTCGCTGACCAAGCAACAAACCTGAATATATATGTCTACCAACCAACCCTACGCACGGGTATTATTCGTCGGATATTTTTGGCTGCACGGTGGTTTATAGGTCGGCGGTTATTTTGGCGATGCCTGGGACGAGACCTTTCACATACAAGGCGAACGCCTTCATCGACTGTGCTGTTCTGTTTTCTTTATGTGCAACATTTTGTTATTCCTACTATTCTTTAAACCTTATCGTTGCCTACTCTGCATAGTGGATAGCGTGTCTAAATCCCAACCACTAGTTCCCGCGTTCGAATCCCGGTTGGTAAGCGCATGTTTGCCTTGTCAATAAAATGTAATTTGTCTACGTGTTGGTCTTCGTATTTATTTGTGTAAAAAAGAGTTCTAACCTCTTCGGAAGCTCTGGTTAGGTTAGGTTAGTTTGAATTATCGTCGCACTAGAGCTACACGAGGGCTATTGGCGACGGACTTCGAATTTTCGGAAGATCTGGTAACAATCTTCCATGGGATTTAAATATCTATGCTCAAAATATATATATATAACTTTGAATATGATATTTTGTGTGTTTTTCAATACATATTTTTAAAAAAGTCATTGTACAAGTATTTCTAAATATTTTGAAGTATCCTCAGTTTAAATCAAAGAGCTTTATGTAAGGAACAAAATATAAAAAAGTTTATAATGATATCTCATATATTATAGCTCCTGAGAAAAATGTTCCTAAAGTTAGGTAAATAAAATTAACATTGGCGAGATAGAACCATCCGACTCCCCTTAAAGAAAATTGTGTGAAAAAGGATTTAAAAATATTTTTTAGAAGAAAAAAAATAATGCATTAAAATGTTTTCGATTCCAAACGCCACAAACCACAATTCCACCGAACAAACTGAACCGATTTTAATTGAACAAAAGAAAGAAAACGCAACGCAAGTACATCTTTGATTTAGTTTAGTTTGAATTATCGTCGCATTAGAGCTACACGAGGGCTATTGGCCACGGGCGTCGTAATTTAGAACCACTGTCAAGTGACGAGCCGACACCTGAGTAGGCACCCAACGCAACCGTTAAGGGCGATATCGTACGCAGCATTGGGACTTTGGAGCATATTTAACGTGTACTCCCTCTACAAGGGGAATTATTCGTCGGACATTTTGGGCTGCACGGGCCATTTATAGGTCAGCATTTATTTTGGCGATGCCCGGACTGGAACCTGGGACCTTCCGTATGCAAAGCGACCGCCTTAACCTACTGGGCTCCACAGCCCAGTATCTTTGATGAAACTATAAAAGGAACCAAGAATATTAAAATAAAATTCTTCTCGGAATCGATTACATTACATTAAAAAAGAAATAGTTACAATAATCACCGACAGATAGAGCTCCCAATGCAAACACAATATTGTAAGCATTGGCAAAACCAAGAAGCGGTCATTTATTGCATTAATGTAATGTAATCGATTCCGGCTGCCTATTTCTAGCCTCCTTTAGGAGCTTTAACACAGTCAATTACGCCTCGTAATTTAGAACCCTGGTCAAGAGACGAGGGTGTTTTTTTTATGATTCCATTATTGTCGCCCCTTCTTGATTAGTAACTGTCTTGAAGTTTGTTGCATTCGGATTATTCATTCAAGCTACAGACCTCTCCGAATAGCGAGCGTTATTTTATAACCACCCTGTATATAATGCAGTAAATTTTTGTATATCTATCATTTACCATGGCTTCTAAAAAAACATACACATTTCAACATAAATTGAAAAATTATTACAAAAGCTATAACTCAATTTGCCAAACGACACTTTATAATTTGGATTTGGTTGAGTTGATGACGACCGAAACTGGAAGTTACGTGGTGAGTTACAGTTGTTTATAGCCCAAGGGTAGCTTTCGTGCGACGTTATTCAATTAACCTTCAAACTAAGTGTGTCATCCCGTCTTCTCGAAGGGAAGATGGTAGGTTGGTACATGTATTTCCGGCTTGTGTGCTTGATCAGAGACCCGCTTATAAACCTTCATCAAGTAAGACAGACATAGACAGAATTTTTACTGACACAGAGAGAGAAATTACACCCAGGGCGAAGGCGGGAATTTCTCGAAGGGAGTGAAAGATGCGTTGACAAGGGAGGGGCTTAGAAAAAGTAGTTTAAAAGTGACCAATCGGCTATTTATAGAACGGTTGAAATCAGAGATAATCAGGATGAAAACGTCAATCAATGAATTGAACATGGTGATTTGCTGGTCTCGAAATTCTCTGACCCTCCCTCTATAGCAGTTCTGATATCTTCACCAGATGTCGCCCTCAGACACGCTTAGTTGGCTCCTCGGGGCTATTCCCCCTTAAAGCCCATTTCACACCTGCACACCTACTTGCAATTCCGTTGCAACTGTAACTCGTAACTTGTGGTTACCTGGTTTTTCGGGTTTCCACAAAAAATTATTTATCTCACAATTTGGCAAGTTTCATCTTTTTGTAAGCAAACTTCGTCCTCTTCGAATGCAGGGCATCGCTTGCATCATACAGAAATTTATGTTTCCGAACTTTTTTTAAGTACGCAGATTTTTGCAAGCAAGGAAAGTTGGCGTCTTAAAAAGTAAACAAACAACCAGTTGGCGAAGTCTAGTTCGCCACAATGTAGCCAAACAAATACTGAATTCTGATTGGCTAACGGTACATGCAACTTGAGATTTTTTCGTGCCCGCATGAAAAAATCTCACGACTTGAGTGCAACTTTTAAATGCATGGTGTCCTATGGGAGTTGCAAGTAGTTGTGACAAGGTGTGAAATGGACTTAAGTGTCGTACTTTTTTTGTTATACATGAGACGTTTGTGGTCAAAGAGGCTATTGTAAAACGAACTCAGTTACCACAAACATCACTCATTTATTTTTTTAAAAATGTGTGGTCCTTAAAATCGTCTATTTACCTTAATGTTGGAATATCTTACTTATAAGTCTTTTTCAGTTATTACCTTGTTTATAGTTATAAAAATAGACTTAAGCAAAGAATTAAAAAAAATTCTTATTTTATATTAATTACCGTAAATTTATACATTATCAAACCATTTTTATTAATGTTTACTTCCAACATTTGAATTTATCAAGGCTTTAAATAACTTGTTGACTGAGTTATTTTAGACTTTTCACTCTCAAGCAAAATGCTACACACATTCTTTATCTAAACATATCTTTTAAATAAATTTATATTTAAAAGTAATTTTTAATATATGCTGCAATATCAATTAAATGGAATTTGATGGTTGAACCCTAAGAGTACACAATTTTTTTGTGCTATGAATACACAAACAAGCTCTGGCGGTTTTTTGTGTAATTACTAATCCATTCTTGCATTTTTTTTAAATGCAGAATGTCTGATAAATTTACTTACAAAAAGTTTTTTTTTAAAAATCGTGTCATCAATCATTCAAAATCGTGCTGCTTAAGCATTCCCGTTTATAATAGAAATTTTAGTAATGATAAAAAACTAAGATGAAGTTGTGAATCGAAAAACTACATGGGTTCGTACTTATGTGAACCGCCGAAGTGAAGTGGTCATAAGCAAATTGTAACTCAAAAACTGGCTTTATCAAGAAATATTTTTCCAAGCCTTAATGTCCAAATTCCTTTATAGTTGATGAAAAATCCATTTAGAACCATAGTCAATTGACGAATAAAGCGAGGAGAGAAAGATTGTTATACTTCCCCATTGGTAAAAGTTTTTTTTTCAACCTCCTATGGGCTGTAAAGAAAATACGAGTCAATATACAAAAAAGATTTTATTACCAAAAGCAATGTACAATTCAGTTTATTTCTCTACATAATCACTCTGACGATTAAGGCATTTGTCATATCTGTGAACAAGCTTTGCAATACACTCTTCATAAAATGTAGCTGCCAAATAAGAATTGCGAGCTGTTATTCGTTTCTCGCAGGCAGAAAGGAACATTGAAAATTCATCGAAGAATGAGTCAAGTATATGGAGACACCTTTATGAGTGATGGCGCTGTTCGTGAATCCTTTTGAAAATTCAATGGTGGCCGAACTGATGTTCATGAAGGAAGCAAGTCTGTCGCTACAGACGGCATTATACAGCGAGTTGACCAAGTGTTTAGGGAAACTCGAAGGTTTACCATAATTGAATTATCGATTAGCATAGTGGCTTGGATTGTATCGCTTCCAAATTAACGTGGAGCTCAGAGAAACCGCCACGATTACCTTCAAATTATTGGTGCCTACATTTTATGAAGATCTTATTGCAAAACTTGTTCACAAGTATGACAAATGCCTTAATTGTCAAGGTGATTAGGAAGAGAAATAAGCTATACTGTACATTACTTTTGGTAATAAAATCTCTTGCATATTGACCTGTCTTTTCTTTACAGCCCATCGGAGGTTGGAAAAAAACCCTCGTATTTGAATGACAAATCAGCTTACATATCTATTACATTACTTAGTTTAAATTGTGACTTTAGACTAAAGCACACATTGGAGTTGATCCCACTTAACTATTTCACATCAAAGTCTAAAATACAGGTCCCATTTCATTTTGAATAATATTGTTTTTTTTTCTGCTCATAGTTTTTTTCATTAAGGTTATCGTTGCGTAACAGTTATTATGATTATCTGACGCAAGATGGCACTGCGAGCGCTGCTTGATTTGGCAATTTGGCGATATTAAAAAGGCGATTTATTTATATACTTAGCAAACCCCATAGTTCCCCCATAGTTTGACTGACAGGTGGAGGCGGGGTCTCCGGAAGCAAGGATATTCTTGGCAATGTGCCATACAAGTTGTAACGAAAATTTGTGTGTTTGTTCAGACTTTTGTAATTTGTTTCGATCTGATTTACTCCATTCGGTGTCGTCATGTTGAAAGTCGAACGATGTGTCCGTGACCTTGGGTCGGCAAAAACAGCTATAATGTTAATTTTTTTTTTGGTTTTGTACCTTTTTTTGGAGTGATTCACACTTCAGCCTATATTCCGTTTTCTAATTTTAGATTTCTTTTTGTTTTACAAAATGAAGTGAATATAGAAGGTCTGTATATACATTCAGGTTTTATGGTGTTAGTAATTTCTAGTTCTTGAATTTTTCTAAAAAGTCCTAGAACAGTACTTAAAAAGTGCGTATTTTATTTTTTTCCTAACAAGTGCATGAACCATATAATTGCTTTAAAGAGAGAAGAACACAATGTCATTTCTAGCCTACGTTCCTTTTTTTTAATTCGAAAGAATTAAAAAAAAATGCGTCTGTCTGTCCGTACCCCAGGCCTTCTAAAAACTCTTGACTATAGGCCAACCTATTTTGGGGGCCTCCTTTACGAAAATGTTTGTTGATTTGTAATGATGGTCTATATGCCTATGTATCTTTTTGAATTTATCGCTTGCTATAACTTCGATAAAACATAAATGACCGTTAGGTCAATTTCTCCGTCAAATCGACAAAAAACAAATAAGTATCATATTTTTTTTTGGTTTACTGATATTTATTCGCATTTGACATATAAAAACGAATTTAGGGAACCCTTAAATTTTGGGGCCCTAGCCCGGCCTAACGGGATTAGAAACAGGCCCTGCCGTACCCCATTTCCAAAATCGGTTCTATCATTCGATCTTAAAAATTCTTTTTTTGTTAGTAAGCTATGACTCGAGACCCAACTGTCATACTTTTTGTCCGCCTGTCTGTACGTCCGGATGGACATAAATCTCTATCTGTCGGCAAATTTTCCATTTAATTAGCATTGAAATTCAATTGAGTCATTTAAATCACTGTTACCAATCAACATGGCATGAGCTTTATTTAAAAATATTTGAAGCAATAATTTATTCTTGAATCATTTGAATGACGTCATAAATTTCGTCCTACCGCACTTCAGCTTTTTTCATATTTTTGTGTTCTCACGACTGTTATTTTGTATACTTAAATTTATTTTTTTAAAAATATTTACAGGGCTTAAACTCAATAAAATTTTTTTCGAAAAAACTTCGCTTCAAACTTAACTTTTTTAACAGAGCAATAACAAAAATAACCATAAAAATAATTATTGAAACATCATTTTAGGATAAACTAATACATCCAAAACGCTAATAGCCCAGTAATATGGCAAAAAATACAGGAAAGTTTTTGGTGTGTGTAGTATTTTTTAATGCTTTATTCTATGTTTTAGAGGTCGCTGATTACGAATCTGAACTTTTAGCTTCTACACTACGTTTATAAAGTAAAAGGTGGAAGGTATAGTCGTTCTGTCTTCCGTTTGTCACCCACTTTCATCGCCCAAACTACAAATGCTACAGGCAAGGCTGAAAAACAAAGATATATACGGCCTTCAATTTTGGTACACGTATTCCCCGTTCAACATTTTTAGGTGTACACGTTGACCTGTTAAAATGTTGTTCACACATTTAAAGGTGTACACGTTGTAAGGTAATGTCACTAAGT
>JAFNEN010000610.1:0-267759 GCA_019343175.1 Oedothorax gibbosus
TTTTAAAAATGATTTTTTTTACATAAATAAAACATTGGTAATACAATTTATACTGTTACCTTAAAAGATGAAAAAATAGATACAAATGTTATAAGTTTAAGTGACAGTACGTAATTAAAATAATGTACGAGTAATTTTCAATTTTCCACTGATTGAGTGTGAGTTCTAGTACTTCTCGGCGCAAACACCCGGTTAGTGGGCCAAGACCTGCAGTGCCCATTTCTGCTTACGTGACCAAGGGCTCTTGGGTGCTAGGCATATGTCCTGGTTAGGTGGTCAACCTCACGAGGAACCCCCAGTGTTTAGTCCCCAAGTGTAATGAAGTGACTCACTAGAAGTGAAGTGATTTAACGCATGTAAAACATCTTGTGGTAACCTTGACTGACGGTTGACTTGTCAGAACTTGCAGAGTTAGACTGTGTAACATTGTTTGTCCTAGTAGAAGAATTCTACGTTTTGTGTTGTCTTAAAATAAATAAAAAATGTTAGCAGTTCTTCCAACACAAGACAGTACACCAAAGCCCGCTTAGTCCTCATTTTATTGACCCAGTTAAGGGATGAAAGGATCAGGCATGAAAGTGCAAATAAATCAAAAAGGCTGAACACTGAATTCATCTTTTTTGCACTATCGACGTAACAACGTGCAAACCAATTAAAAATTTAGTAATATTAGTTCCTATAAATTGCATACATAGAAAAAAAATGCTTAAATAATGTAATTTAGTTTTAATTTAAATCTGTATATCGATGCCATATTAAATCATATTTAATAAAAATCTGATAACTAATGAATTACTCATACTAGATAAATATAAAATCATAACAAGTGCCATTTAAGAGCTTAGATCATCCCATTACGTTGCAGCAGGGTTGATGGAGTGTGTAGCAATAACTGCTACACAAATCAATCTTTGTATAGGCAGTAGATTAATTTTGTTTAGCAGCATAACTTAACACATTGATAATATTTTATGAATCACATGACAAATTTTACACATTGGCTTTTATTTATGGTGTTGGGTGGTGGTGGTGGGGGGATCCTCTTAATTAGATTTCTTGGGAAAAAAAGGAAAGTCTTGGAAAAAAAATGCCTCTTTGGGATTAAAATCCCTAACTTTTGGTCTTTCAATACATATCCTTATTAACGTAGTTCATTCAAAGTTAGAAAAAAAAATTCAAGCACTTTTCAAAAAATTTTCAAGGACACGAAATTCACTAACAATCTAAATATACTATAAAGCGTGTATAAGCAGACACTACCTTTTGTTTTTAAACTAAAAATTGTCTAAAATAAAAAAAACCCGGTATAGGCCGAAGTAGAAAAAGTTCAAACGTAAACAAAAAGTATTTTTTCCATTCAAGCGGCTCTTGTGATCCTGACTCACACATCGTGATTCAGACACTTGATCAGAAGAAAATATTCTGGTTGCTCGACTTGGCCTAAACTGGAGCTACAAAAGTAACAAGATACTTTTCTGATCACGCAGAGCTAGAGAACTGTCAATCATTCTGATGCAACATAACGTCATCGGTAGATTTCGGGAAAATTACTAGGCAGTAAAATAAGTAAATCAGGAATTTTTATTGGACTACTCTTCTAATGAGTGATTGCACTGGCTTGCCGATAATTAAAGAAAACTTAGTGTTATCTAATCTTAATTCATCTTCACATTTTAATTAAAAATAATTATTATCATCATTAAAACCTGTTATTTGAACGTATTCATATTGAAATTTAAGTTTAGTTTCACCGAATTACGGTGCGAAGAAAAAATAAACAACACTTTTAAAAAATGCATCGCAGTTCCAGCGAATTGTATCGCTGTTTAGCGAATTGTATCGCCCAGCGAATTGTATCGCCAATTAGTTTGTAGCGAAATCACAGTAGTAGTGACTCGTTATTTTTATAGTTTTAGTTCAAACCGGACCTGTCAATTAAACTTCAACGCCTCGTAATTTGTGCTTATTTTGAGGCAAAATCAGGATCAGTGAACCAAACCTCGATGCCACGTAATTTTTGCGGCGAAATGGCAGTAGATTCCGTTATTTTTATAGTTCCAGGACGGATCGGTCAACCAAACATCGACGCATCGCAATGTCTTGCCTCGTTTGATGATAGGACCCCCCTATATATATATGGGTCACAATATCTCAATGATTCTACATCGATCTCAGGATCAGCCGAAATGATACTAAAAAAGGCGGATTTCCACCAAAAGGCGGAAAACTTTCATGCCTGAAGGATGAGTCAACCTCGCCCAATTTGGAACTCAACCCCCAGACATGCAAAGTACTACCATTAAGCCACTGGGCCTCCTGCTAGTTCTAGTCTGTTTTCAAGACTGGTTTGGTTGAGCTACAAGGTTGTTATGATTTTACCCGACCCGTAAAAACCTGGGTGGGTTTTAAAAAAAAAAACACTTGAAAAAACCTATCAAAAAACCCAAGTGGGCAATTGAACCTAAAATTGCCTTCACTGAAAATTAAAAAAAAGTAAAAACTTTTAAAATCCAATTTTTCCATCCAAAAAAATATACATTTCATATCATTATTACATTTTTGTACCTTCAATATTTAAAATGCATTTACAAATTTATACTAATTATTTAACAATTAAATATAACAAATACATTTTTTAAAATTCTAATTTAAACTTCTATCGTTACAATATTCCGGATTATATAATTTTACACATACACAAACAATACTTGGTTCTAGACAATACATTTAAATATACATTTATCTAACAACTATATGAAATTATTTTTTAATTGTTCCAATTTAAATTACTTCAATCCTGATTGTCTCTCTCAAGATGTTCAGTTAGTTTAAAAATTGTAATGTATAGATAAATAAGTAAAACTTCCCTAAATAAATAACAAAATCCTGAAAAACACATCCAAAATACTGAAAAAAAACCTAAAACAAGAAAAAAACCAAGTGGGTTGGATTTTAACAACCCTTTTGAGCTACCCCACATTCAGTACATCTGACATAAACAGTAAAAGTCCTACGATCTTCCATTTTGAATCTATTCTAAATTCTATTCGAATTGCTTTTGACAAGTTAAGAAAGTGCAGGAGGGCTACAAGTATCGAAATTTTACAAACATTTATCGTTGGAGTTTTTTTTTAAGGTAGAGATTTACTGTAAGGTCCCCCTTGGCGAACTTTCCAAAATCGCGCCAAAGTCCGTCTTTTGGCGACTTTTTTTTAAAAACCACCATTCAAAGAAAATATCGAAAAGGAATATTTCTTATGAAAACTCAACCAACGGTCCGATAGGGTTGCCGGAAAACGTCATCGGTGCGAAGTCATAGAATTCGAATCTTCAGTTGAAGTCAGACAGGTTGCCAGAAAAAATTATTTATCGCCAAATCCGAAAAAATCATGCGAAGGGTGACCATACAGTAAATCTGATCCTAAAAAGGGTTAAAAATAAATATTATGGGTTGGAACCAATATTCTAGACTTTATATTTACGGAGGCATTTAGATAAAATGTATATACTGGATACTGCTTTAAAAAATTTAAGTGAATCAAAACTTTTATCATATACTCTAATAAATTACCCTATCAAAACTATCAAGAAAATCTCTCACAAATCCTGTATTTTTATGAATTATCTTATTGCATTATTATGTCCCCAGGAATTTTGTCCCATTATTCACATGTGAGTGTAGAAAATACACTTCATACTACACGTCTAAGGAATGTTAAACACACACATGAATGATGCACAAAAAAACTTACTAGTTCTGCATGCTCAGCATTGATATAGTTTCCTCCTCACTAAGATTTTACTGTACAAAATGTCCCAGGGAATCCAAGCCTCGGAGGGTTTGAAAAAAATCATCGTACTCCATAGTTCACTTTTGATTTAACGCTGGCCACACGCCCCTTGTCCATGGGGTCACAACAAAGGACGGTGTCCCTTCTTGGTGGTGCGGGATGACCACGCTGAAACAAGATGAAAGCACATCAAATCACGCACCTTAAGGTATACAACAATATGCAAGAGACCCATGACCCAGCGCACCAAAACACTTGTTTTTCGTAAAAAGCTTTTTTCAAACTGAGAAGTTATTTTGAATAACTTCATATCTCCAAAATTGTTTCATTTTGCATATTTAATTTTATGTAGGATCTGAAATGGGCGCAAGCAGATTATCTTTTTTTTCAAAATATAGCTAAGCAACATTAAAAATTCTTAGACTTTCCAACCTATTGTATCATTTTCTAAATTTTCCTGGCTTGGAAATGAATGTTGAAAACTGACTTGCAAGCTTGACTTGTTGGCTTCCAAGCTTAGTTGACCGTAATAGCGTTACAAATTCAAAACTAAAGTTATTTTGTAACAAAAAGTTATTTAATTCATTGCAATTGAACAGCAAAATGAGTTTTGTTACAAGTTTGTGAGGCACATCAATAAAACAAGATTGTTGTACAACCAAGATTTTTTAGCACAGCTTGCTTACTATGTGCAGGAAGTAGTAACAAACTTTACTAAATTTTTGTTTCTAAAATGGGTAATAGCAGTTAGAGGGACACCGGGTATTAATGTTGATTCATTTATTCAACATGTGATCAAATAATTTCATACAATGTTCATTGCAATGCTAGGCTGTAATTACATTAAATAAATAGGAAATTAGCTAAAAATTAAAAAAAAAAGCGTTAATAGTTATACATGAACATGTTATCAATATACTTAAAAACCAAAGTTCACTAAAGTAAAATAATAACACCAAGTAGCTAGAAAAAAAACTTAATTAAAAAAATTAAACAAATAAAAAGCTTTCAAGACGAATCGAAAAATTAGCAGTTATCTTACCTTTTGCATTTAGAGCGAAAAGAGAGCAGAAGCAAAGCAGACAAACGTCGACTCGAATATTCGAAGACTAGAATCGAAATAAAAACTGAAACAAAAAAGAACTGATGGTGATGACGCGATTGGTTGATGGAACGAAAGCGGCAATTTTCCAAAACTCAAGAGCCAATCCTTGGGGTTCGTTACGGAGACGCACGCAGACAAAAAAAAAACCGGTAAAAAATAATAAAGTTTCGAATAATAATAAGAGAGAAAGAGCTCGCTTAAACTTCTAATTCGAAGAAATGGCGGTTTTTGAAAGAAAAAGCTTTTTCTAACCCGGGAAAACCCGCTCCAGTTAAACCGACCTTTAAAAACCCGTTTTTCTAAGAAACCGGCTCGGTTTTTGAAATGTGTTATGTATTTTTCAGTTCTCCTATTAATTAATAGAAAAATATTATTATAAATGATAAAAAAATTGATATAAATGATTATTTTTTTCGTAATTACTATTAAAATATAATATTTACATTTATGATTCCGATTTTTCTGGTAGTTCACAAATTAAAACAGTATAAAAAATTAATAAATAATGATTAAATGTTATTATATAATATTTCAAGCCAACTAAAAAAAAAAAAGTTAACTTCATCCTCTCTTGGTTATTTAGTTTCACCGGCAGCTTATTTATCATTCGTTCTTCATTTATCTTCGTTCGAAATGAATACTGTTTTTTTAGGTGGTGCATCTGGAAAAAAACCACCTGTCGTTTTCCAAAACAAATTTGTAGAAGGGATTGGTTAAATTTTAAAGTTCCACACGTATAATAGCGTAAAAAGTGGAAAATTTATAAAATCTATAACTGTCTTTCATCCAACTATAAATGCTACAGACAACTGTAATACGTAAAAATAATTCAGTCTATCAAAACAAAAGTCATTGAAATCTCAGCAAAAAAATGAAGTACTTCAAATTAAAAAAGGATTTTTTTTATACAAGTTAGATTTGAATGACGTGTAATATGCATCAAAATGGGAATCGTTGATAGTTTGCATTATTTTAGAAATATAGCGTTCAATTTTATTTTAAAAGCGAACACAATTTCTCCATTAATTAATGAATAATAATTTAAATAGCATTCATTCCGTTTGATTAATGCTTGTTTTTTAAATGGTATTTATAAATAAGTTCTAGAAAACCAATGTAACAATAACTGTCTCCTGGAAACCTGTGTCTAGAAACACAAGTACACCTTAGAAAAATGTAAACTTTTTTTTCGTAAATTTAATTATGTAAAATTGTTTGCTCTAAAAATGGAAGCAAATCATATCCTAGCATGTGTTCCGGTGACATTTAGCACTGTTAAAACTAATCATATTTTAACTTATATTTTAATTTTTCAAACAATGATTTATAATTTTCGAGCATCTTGTGTATCTTTGCATCTCTTTCAGTATTTATTAATGAACGAGCTTTATAAACTCGGCGTTGCACAGGTGCACCCTTAATAACGGCGATTGTTTTTTATGTTAATTATTAATTTTATACAAATTGACACTTCCCATTCTAATTCTGAGGGGTTGAGTCCGATTGTATCCGGGCCCTTCCAGGATTTAGAGGGCTTTTCCATAGGCCCCTGTTAAAATCGCCACAACAGCTGATATAATGGTCGGTCTCGATTTGCATTACTTTGCCAAGCAACAAAAATGTTCAATATGGTAAACATTCCACTTCATATTTCATACAACTCGGTGGGGCTGGGGAGCTCAGTCGGTTTAGGTGTTCGACTTGCAAGCGGAAGATCCCAAGTTCGGGTTTAGGCATCGCCAAAATAACTGCCGACATCGGGCATAACGGCCCGTGATGAGGTTTTTGATGGTTGATTTGGTCTTTAAATGCTTTTTGTTTTTTAAATGGTATTTAACAATACGTTCTAAAAAAATTACTCTACTTTCCTGCTCACTCAATTTATTATAAAAACAGGTAAATGTTTAACAATAACTGTCACCTAGAACACGTCCTACACACAAGATTTATACACCTTAGAAAAAACTTTTAAAAGCCAAAATTGGCTATTTTCTAGGTTAGGTTAGTTTTATCGTCGCACTAAAGCTACACGAGGTCTATTGGCGACGAGCGTCGTAACACCAATCAAGTGACGAGCCAACACCCAACGCAACCGTTAAGGGCGACATCGTACGCAGCGATGGGTCTTTGGAGCATATTTAACATGCACATCCCCTACACGGGGAAGCATAAAAAATATGCCGGGCATTTTTGGATGCTTAGGTCGGCAGTTATTTTGGCGATGCCCATGATTTTGTTCTATTGCGCTTTGATATTCGAAAAAGATCAACCCAACGCAAATAAACACCATCATATAATAAACGAAACCCTTCCATAACAAAATAAAGAGGGGACATTTTGAAGCGTATACAAAAAAAGTTTAATTTAAAAAAAATACTTAATTCTTATCTACAAAAATCTCTATGCTGGTGAGCTTAAGGGTCTATTAGCGTAACAGATCTCTATACAATGGGAAAACTTTGGCCCCTGTTTTCTATACTACATGTTCATGTACTCACGAAAACTTACAGAAAAAAAAAACAAAAAATAGAGAAAAAAGTTATTTTGCCATCAAATGTGTCATTTTAAAAATATAAATTAGTTATTATTAAAACATTTTTTTTTTGTTTAGATATTTACTTAAATGCCGTTAGAGCTGACATCTGTTTTTTGTGAATAATTACTACAATTTTGTTTTAATTATAACTAATTAATATCGTTAAAATATACTTATTAATTATTTTAATGCAAAATAACTTTTCTGTATTTTTTGGTAAGTTTTCGTGAGTACATGTCGTATACTTTATTTAAAACAGGGGCCAAAAATTACCCAATAGAATTTGTTACGTTACAAGATCCAATTTATTGCGCTTTCTCTTTCGATGTAAATAAAATAGAATAAATTCGATAAAAATTAAACAATTATTTTTCGCAATGAAAATAATTTTAAACTGTTATTTCAGAAATTTTATGCGACGAAATATTTTAAAATTTTACAGGGAGATGTTGCTCTCTTTTATGCACATTCTTTTCCGTATATTCACACTCCGCTCTTTTACGTATTTTATTAGTAACGTATTTATCATTTTTTAGTTTTAAAAATAATATGAAATTTAATATTACTTTTAAAAACTTTCCTACTTGAAATTTGAGTGTTACATATTGTTTACTTCTTTTAAATCGCGCAGTTAATGGCAGATTTTCGATCCCTGAAGATTTTAGAAGTGAAATGAAATCGACCTAATGAAAACGATTTTTTTTTTATAAAAGACATTGGAAAAAACTAACGAAATCGCAACCGGTGGGGGGAGGAAAAATAAATATAACTTTTTTTTTTCTTTTGTTAAAAATTATTGATATAAATTCATGAAAAAAAATGTTACAACAATGAAAGAGGGCGAAATTCAGGTATTTAGCGCCAAGGGGGCGGGATAAGGGGAAAAATGGATAACCAGCCCAAACTAAACAAATAAACAAACAAAAAGATAACTTTTACGCGAAGAAGAGAGAGCGGAAAAATATAAGTGTATTCGGGCCAGCCATTGATTGGCACTGAACCCAAACGACCGCTGAAACGGCTGCCATGCATTTGAGTTAGAATTTCCATATTTTCAAGCTCGAAAAACAACACCTTTATTTGCTTAAATTATGATAAAATGCAACAAACCCGATATTAGTATGTACCAAATATTTTAGTAGCTTTGACAATAAATTCCATAATGTTATTAGGGGATTTAAAATGCAGTAGCTAGACTTAATGAATGACTTGGACCACTGTTGTAAAAAGCAAAATAACTTTAACCTACAAGGAAATATACTAAATGACTGATTATTTCAGCTTAAGAATGATCTAACTCATTGTTGTAGTTTTTGCAGTTTACCTGTCCACGGCAGTCTAGTATGTACCAAGTATGTTATCCAACCCATCTATTATGAATTTTTTTTCTCACAAAATTGTATTATATAATTATTTTTAACTCTTTCATGTGTAAAAAAAATCAATATAATTAATATCAAGAATGACAAATAATTGTATAATGGTAAGCTGTACCATTTATATGGTAAGCTTTTAAAAAATAAAACATAATATTATTTTTCTAAAAATATTCACAATTTTCTGCTTAAACTAAATAAATTAACTATCATTTGTCATTATTATTCTATTATTGAAATAAAAAATGAATCCATCGAAAATCGTAACATAACGAGTAACAAAAATTTAAAACCGAAACTAAGGAAATTAAAATGCAAGTTTATAAGTCTTTTAATGGAGACATAATCTGCTTTTTGCTTTCTGGTAATAATCGATCCGTTTATAATTTGATACAGGCTTTAATCTACAGCTTGTAAGAAATATAAGGAAAATAAGAGACACAAGATTTATTAAGATGTTTATGTTAATCTTACCTAATTAAATGCGAAAATTTGGCTCTTTCATAAGATTTGCACAAGATTTAAAAAAAATTATGTAAAAAAAGTTAATATTGATTTAGGTTTGAATAGGTTCTTATTTTATCTTCGACTGCTCTCAAAATAGCAAAATCAACGATACAAAAAAAAACCTTTTTTCTTCGCGGCGCCCCCGCAAAACAAAATTGAAGTTCAACACTACAGTCACAGAATATTGGCGCGAAAAGTGCACGTGCCTAAAAAATATGAAAAAATATACCAGTCTTTTTTTAATGTTTTTTTCTTTTTCACATAAAAAGCTACTTTCTTTCCCTCCCCTCCAAGACTGGAAGCGGCGACTGAAAGTCTCCAAACCGAAATCTTCTGTCTGTGTTAATCTAATTCTGTATTTCTAAGCTCCAGCTGATAAATGTAGCTTGTTTAAATGTCACTATAATAATACTTTTTCGAAAAATTTTCAACATTTCATTAAAAATATTCGAACCAATTAAAAAAAGTTATAAACGTACAAATAACTTTAAAAAAATAATCTAATTCCATAAATTGTATATAAACACATCTTATTAATACGAGAAAAATATTATAATAGCGAATATATTGTAATTTGAAGTTGTTTATAGGCGCACATTAGTTTACATTTAATATATGAACTTAGTTGTTAATACATTAATTAAAAGAAAAAAAGAATAATATAAAGATCCATTTCATTGATGAATACTTAAACATGAACATTTGAGTAGCTTAATGGGAGAACGTGTTATGTGACGTTTTTTTTAATTGAGATTTGTGTGTCAATGAACATATTATTCGGTCATTTAAACATAATAAGTTTCCAATTTTTTTTTTCATAAACATTCAAATGTATATCTTTCGTTTCAATTATGGCTTTGGTTTGGTGGAAGAAGCAAAGCGTTTCACGTCTTTTTAAAGTCACTAAAAAGATTCCAAAATGCGGCTAGTATTTTTCCGATATTTTTTTGTAATTTTAGAATAATTCTAAAATTACAAAAAGAATATCGTAAAAATACTAGCTGCATTTTGGAATCTTTTTAGTGACTTTAAAAAAACGTGAAACGCTTTGCTAGTATTTTTATGGTATGATTTTGTAATTTTAGAATGGGCTTGTTTCCCGGAGGATCTGGCAATAGCTATACGGTTTTGTTTGCATGTCTATTTTGATGTCTTCCAACAGTATTGCCACCAGTTTTAGGAGAAAAACTACGAAAAAATACCATTTAATTCTAAAATTACAAAAACATTCCATAAAAATACTAGCGAAGCGTTTCACCTTTTTTTAGTCTCACTAAAAAGATTCCAAAATGCAGCCAGTATTTTTACGATATTTTTTTTGTAATTTTAGAATAATTCTAAAATAAATTCTAAAATTACAAAAAAATATCGTAAAAATACTAGCTGCATTTTGGAATCTTTTTAGTGACTTAAAAAAACGTGAAACGCTTTGCTAGTATTTTTATGGAATGTTTTTGTAATTTTAGAATTAAATTGTATGTTTTCGTAGTTTTTCTCCAAAAACTGGTGGCAATACTGTTGGAAGACATCAAAATAGACATGCAAACAAAACCGTATAGCTATTGCCAGATCCTCCGTGAAACAAGCCCATTAAATGGTATTTTTTCGTAGTGTTTTTCTCCTAAAACTGGTGGCAACACTGTTGAAAGACATCAAAATAGACATGAAAACAAAACCGCAGAGTCGGTGAAACAACCCCATTATGGTTAATTTTGAATTTATCAGGAAAGTTGCGATGACAGTAAGTTCATATTGCCGACGAATTACAGCTCGGATCGCTATGCCGCAAAATATTTTATAAAAGTTAAAACTTTGAAGTTTCACCTTTCTCGTTTACCCCTTTTAGCTTCTACACTATGTTTACAACGTAACAAGTGGAAGGTATTATAATCATTCAAGTCCGTCTGACATCCCCTTTCATAGCCGAAACTACAAATGGTACAGGCAAGGGTGACATGTCAAAAAATCCAGCCGGCATAGAAATGACATTGAAAATGTCAGAAAAAAATCGAATTCGAAGTACTTACTTCAATTATTAAAAAAACACTGCAAAATGGAAATGTTTCTTATGATGTCACGCTTTCCGTACTGCGATTTCATTGGTTGTTTCGGTTTCAATTCACGATCAGAATGCGGAAATAGATGAAAATAAACTTTTCTTTCTATGCAAGTTTTCTTTAATAAATGATGAAAACAACCTGTTCAGCACAGTAAGAAGTTGGCATTAAAAAAATAACTAAAATATTCTTAGAAAACTCACTTTCGAATACCAAAACAAAAGTTATTCGAGAACAAGAAGAAGACTAAAATAAAGTACTAAAATACTAAAGAGAAGAAGAAGACTAAAATAAAGTACTAAAGTAAATAAAGAACTAAAATAGCCTACTTTCCTGTTACTTAAATACTTACTGAAATTCTAATCGGGAAACAACTAGGTTCATAACAGTAAATATCAACAATCGTTTCTACACTAGATTAACACACTAGGAAAAAAATAGCTAAACACAGCATCCAGCTATAATTTAAACTTCTAAAGGCCAAAATCAACTATTTTCCTTAATATTCTTTCACAAATAACTTAATATTATTTATCGTCTGCTCGATTTATTTGTAGATCGAAGAAAGAGAAAGAAAGAAATATTTAAACTTCTAAAATAGTACGGTGCAATTAGTCCAAAAAAAGGCCTAACCCGGACATCCAAAGTAAAAGTTTCATTCCAGGTCCAAATTGTTCTATACAGCCTACATATTGTTTGGTAAAAAGTCTCACCATTTTGAGCGGGGGGGGGGGGGAGGGGGGGGAGGGGGGTAGAAGTTCGAAAATTGGTCGTTTTTTCAGTTTTTCTTAAATATTTCAAAAAATATGTGGTTTAGAGCAAAAAGTTTAATTACAAAAATATTCTACATTAAATTACAAACAAAATGACTAGTTACATTATTGAAGTAAAGTGAACGGTTCTAGAGTTACAACGGGTGTAAAAGTAGCATTTTGGCGAACTTTTTCAGATTTTTTGGAAAAAAAGACATTTTAACTACGATGTAAACAAAAACTTTATTTAAAAAGAATGTTGTTCGATTTTTTTGTAGTATATTAGAGGATAAGAAGCACCACAGAGTATTACAATTTTAAAAATACTGAAACTGCGAACAAGAACAAATTTATTAGCAGTAAGCCACCTACGCCATCTTACACCTGCCGTTTGCCCCCTTCCCTCTGTACCGTTGTGTAAAGATATGACGGTCGAGTGGTAGCGTTTTCATTATTTATTCAACTTAATGCTACAGCCAATATTTACAGACTGCTACATTTTTGTACAAAGAGTTAGGGAGCAGACTCGATACACCACTCACAAGTTCAAAAGTCAATAATCATTCAAAAGTGTGTGAATAATGGCGGAGTGTGTGTTGAAACCTTGTAAAGACAAGGGTGGTGAAGTAATTACTCTCACTAGAAATGCAGTGGACAAAATAATTCAGTGTAGTGAAATTCGTAAAGATGATGTTAAGGAAAAGTTTCTGCAGAATACCTCTCTTCAAGTACATAATAAGTGTCGAAAAACTTATATATTGCGTCCAAAGCCACTTCAACAGGAAAAGAAACCTCCCGAGAAATTTTTAATTTTAAAACCTCATGTTTTCTTTGTGGTCGCAAGTGTGTAGATGTATCTAAATGTAGGAATCCAACACAAGAAAAGTGGAGCTTAGTTCAAAAACTTGAACTGGTTGAAAATATCCGAACAGAAGCAAATAACAGGCACGATAATTGGGGAGACGAGGTAAGTATGAGGCTCTCTCAAGTCATAGACCTTGTCAGTTCTGATGGGCGATACCAATGGCATTGTTACCAGACATTTCAAAAGCCAGGATCATTGAGGCCAGGAAAAGCAGCAGAAACAACGAAAGGTGGGTTACGTGATGGTGCCAAAAGAGAAGACACGCTTTTGAAAAGCTGTGTGATTATTTGGAGGAAAATGATGAATGTCAGTACGATTTTGAAGAATTGCAAAGTATGTTCCTTCAACTAAGTCCTGAAGTTGAGCCGTATACCGACAAGCATTTGAAAAGAAAACTTATCCAGCGCTATGGTAATAGCTTGAATTTTGCAGTTTTACCAGGGAAAAGAAATTTTATTTATTTTTCTGGAGCAAATAGTAATATTTTATCAGATAACTGGTATAGAAATCGGAACTGTGACAATGAATCTCAAGAGGAAGTGAGAGTGATCAAAACTGCAGCAGCTATTATTCGACGTGAAATCAAGTCTAAAAGCTATGATTATTCTCAGTTTTCAAAAATTGAAGAAATATCTAATGGAGGAACTGATACCTGAAGTACTCAAAATATCTTGATAACTGAAATAATATATCCTACTTCTAAAAGACAAACAACCGAGAAAATTCAAAGTACGAAACAAATAACTGAAAGGAAAAAAAAACGCAATATGCTACCAGTATAATACACGTTGCTGCACGCCCAAGATCATTTTTGTCCCCTGTCCAACTTGGAACAGGCGTTTTATTGCACAGAAAATTTGGTTCAAAAGTATTGATTGATATCTTGTGCAATTTGGGTGTTTCTGTACCTTACATGGAAGTTTTAAAATATGAGAGATCGGTCACTTCACAAGAGAGCACAAGAACTGAGAATGGGTACGTGCAATTTGTTTTTGATAATGCAGACTACAATGTCCACACTTTGGATGGCCATAACACGTTTCATGTTATGGGTGGAATTGCTTGCATAACTCCTAAAACCGCTCTTCAGGTAGAGGACAATGTACCTAGAAAGGAAGTTTCTGCTCATGCTGTAGAAAAACGAGGCCTGTTTGACTTGCAAACTTACATAGCCCCAAATGAGTCTGGGTATTCCAAAATAGTTGCTACAAACATATGGCTTCCTTGGGAAAAAACCACTGTCATATAAACATGGTGGAATACTCAATTTGTTTTGGTTAAGTGGAACTTGGTTGGAAGGCCCAGAAGAATGTAAACTTAGTTGGAGTGGCTGCATGGAAATGCTGTATGCGACGAAAGAGTTCCAAACTTCAGCAGTAGTCCCTCTTCCATTCATCAATTTGGCTTCTTCAAATTCGTCATCAATTTACACGGCTATTCAAGCTGCCACCAAAGGGACAAGCAATGGACAAAGCATGACAATGGTTACTTTTGATCAGCCATTGTACGCTAAAGCGCGTGAAATAGTTGCAGCAGCATCTGATGACAGCTCATTGAAAGCACTCTTCATTCGACCATCATATCTTTACACAACGGTACAGAGGGAAGGGGGCAAACGGCAGGTGTAAAATGGCGTAGGTGGCTTATTGCTAATAAATTTTTTCTTGTTTGCAGTTTCAGTATTTTTAAAATTGTAATACTCTGTGGTGCTTCTTATCCTCTATTATACTACAAAAAAATCGAACAATATTCTTTTTAACAAAGTTTTTGTTTACATCGTAGTTAAAATGTCTTTTTTTCCAAAAATCTGAAAAAGTTCGCCAAAATGCTACTTTTACACCCGTTGTAACTCTAGAACCGTTCACTTTACAATAATAATGTAAATAGTCATTTTGTTTGTAATTTAATGTAGAATATTTTTGTAATTAAACTTTTTGCTCTAAACCACATATTTTTGGAAATATTAAGAAAAACTGAAAAAACAACCAATTTTCAAACTTCTTCCCCCCTCCCCCCTAATTCGACGCTCAAAATGGTGAGACTTTTTACCAAACAATATGTAGGCTGTATAGAACAATTTGGACCTGGAATGAAACTTTTACTTTGGATGTCCGGGTTCGGGTCTAATTGCACCGTACTAAAAGCCAAAATCAACTATTGGTTCTTTTCTTCTTCTTACTGTGCTGTTGGTCGTTTTCATCATTTATTAAAGAAAACTTGCATAGAAAGAAAAGTTTATTTTCATCTATTTCCGCATGCTGATCGTGAATTGAAACCGAAACAACCAATGAAATCGCAGTACGGAAAGCGTGACATCATAAGAAACATTCCCATTTTGCAGTGTTTTTTAATAATTGAAGTAAGTACTTCGAATAATAATGAAATATTTATTAATAACAAAAATTATGAAACTACTCTAAACTTAATGTTATGTCAATGTTAATTAAAACTAAGCAGAATTGTATGTAAAAAAATATGCCTTGTCGCTTTCTTGGTAAACAACTAATGAGCAATCAAAGAATCACATTGTGCTACATTTTATGACGTGTTGCATTTTATTTTTTTAAATATATGTGTACATATATACTTTTTCAAATAAATTAATCAATTGTTATTTAAATTCCGGTATATCGGGAAATTGAGGAAATTTATTAATAAGCTTCGTCAAACAACAGTTGTTACAAAAAAAATTATGTAGAAAGAAAATAAATAACGAATAAAAAAAAGAATTTTCTTCAACCGGCAAAATAACATACCCCCCAAATAACACAATTATTGCCTCACAACAAAATAATGGCAGGTTTTGTTAGACATTGGAATGAAACTACGGATTTACCGTACGACTACCCGCAAAATTATGTCGGGAAACACGTGTGCAAAAAACTGAAGGTCAACTTTTCAACACACGAGAGAAAAAAAATCGAGACGAAAAGGAAAAAATTCTTTCAAGAGAAAATGAAAATATAAACATTTTTAAACAACTTTTCGTACGAGCATTCCGCGCCATCTATTGGCGACTTAGTGCTGTAAAAATTAGTTCAGCATTTCATTTTAAAAAGTTCCATTTTACAGTTCTTTACGAGCAACTTGTTTATATTCCTGCTGTTTATTAAAATTTATCAGTTTTAATCCAATTACATTTCAAGTTTTCAATACATTATTAACTGCGCTTTGAATGATATTTTGTCTTATGTAAAGAAATTAAGCAAAATTGTGGATCAATCCTAACGTTTTTTGAGTTTTTTTAGAATTCTCACCGCCGCTGGTGAAAATTATGTATTATTTTTATAATTTTTACTGTGGAATACTAAGGTATTAGAAACATTTCCATTACGCCAGAGTCTCATTAATAACAATTCAAGTATTTGCAAGTTCAATTCTATGCAAAATTCTCACCTCCGTCACAGAGATGAGACTAAATTAAATGAATCCTATAACTCAAATTTTTGAATTCTACTTTTTTTTGTAATACAATTCATTTCTAGATTTAAAATTTATTGATATAATTTTCGTCGGCAACTTTCATTTATCTGTTACTTTTTTAATAATAAATTGTCGGAATTTTATTCAAATTTATCGTTAATTCTAAATATTTCTTTTGTTTGTTTTTAAAAATGTTTTTATGTTTTGTGTAAGATATAAACTATGTAGAACACTCGAAGATTCATTCAATTTAATTAATTTCCTCACAATATAGGTAAATCCACAGGAGCTTAATATAAATATTGAAAACCTCTGCTAATTATTTTGAAAAAAAATTATTTAACTTTTATCATTTCTTAAATTTGTAGGTATATTTTAAAATAAATTTCCGCTGTCAATTCAAATATCTGTAGTTAGCTTTTGTAAAATATAAATGTTTATTGTAGGTATTGAATTATTTAATATTTAGTCTCCACTCTGTTACTGAAGTCTCACCTCCCTTATCAGTTTTTACAAAATAATTTTTAATTAAAAAAAAATGAATTGGACTATATCTTTACTAATGTTCTTTAGTTGTTTATACATCATAGGGAAAAAATAGAACAATTGAATCATTTTTAAATTTCAAAAAATTAATAAGTGAATGGCCAATTTTGGACCCATATATACATTTTTTCTAAACATGCTTTACTAAGGAAGTAAATTACTGCATAACATTTATTTGATCAACGACTACAATTGAAGATCATAATGGAAGAACGTGCTAAATGACATTATTGAAAAAAATGAAGATTTTTGTGTCAATTATCCCCTCCTTTAGAGATAAGTTTCCAATTTTGCCGTTTTCAACGGATTTAAAACTAATAACTTTTAAGTTCATTATCTCGTTTTCACCTTTTTGTCACTTAGCACGTTCTTCCACTAAGCTCTTCAATTATCATTAACTACAAATATCAACGATTTTTTTCAAAAAATTTGAAAATTTTAAAACCGATTTTTATTTAGCCAGATTGTGCCCACAGTGCGACGTTTAATGTTATGTTTAAGCACTTCTGATAAATTCTATTTTCCACTTAAGGGGAGAATTGTAAATTGCCATCTACAGAATATCAGAGTTTAAAAGGCGAAATGATTATCCGCCGAATAAAATCACCAGCACCTGTCATAGTAAATAAAATCATTGCATTGAATCAGAAAGAAAGAACACCCTTGTTTCTCATCTATTTCGTTCGAATGAATGTTATTTTTGAGGTGGGAAAACGTCTCTTTTCAGCTCATTTTTCCTTGAATCAGAAATGTTACTTTAGCCCCCTTTCTAAGGGGGTATTCTGTATTTTATAATTAGCCGATACTTTCAATACTTTTTATTATTTAGAAAAACTATGCTAGAGATAACAGTACAATAAATAACACAACGTAAAAACAACAATAGGAGAACGATGAAACGGACAATTAGAAAAAGAAATCGCTATGAAAACATACTCAAACTAATTCAAATTAGGTTAGTTTGAATTATCGTTGAGCTACAAGAGGGATATTGGCGTCATGATGTAGAACCACAGTCAAGTGACGAGCCGACACCTGAGTAGGCCCCCAACGCAACTGTTAAGGGCGACATCAAACGCAGCGTTCGAACTTTAAAGCATATTTAACGTGCACTGGATATCTTATATATAACAGTAACCGTCGCATTTCGGGATCAGTGGTTAATTAAATCAACCGCTTAATTGAAATGAAATTACGTACAACAAATTACTTTTCACATTGGAAATTCGCTGTATTCGCTAGATTAAACCACCATTTTAATGACTCAAAAATATAATCATAATTCAGTTTTCCCACATTAATATTTAATTTTGCAGGGTTTTTTTTTTTAGCCCAAATGACAAAATATATTACACCGGTGAAACCATTTTAAAAAGCAGGTCAATTGTAAAAGATGGAGGATGGAGGTGTGGAAATGTTTCTTTTTATGGTGTTCATTATGGCGAAATAAGAACACAATACAATACACAGTACAATAAAAAAAAAGACGAACCTATGAAGAAATTCGATATAATGCTAAAATGTAATAACGAGTCAATAAGACGTAGTCATTTTAGTTAAGAGGAACGAAAACAAAACTAGGAAACGTAAACGAAACTGTAACATAATTCTCACTCAAGTAAGTAGGATGTCATAGTAAACACTGATATTTTTCGTTTTTAGAAAATAAATGAAAATGTAAAATTAATTTAACTTTACATGTTAAGAAAATGTTTTCATCAGTTTTACATTAACTAAAATATATTGAATTGTGTACATTTGGATTTATAAAACTAATAACCTATCTCTGTAAGTATTTATCACCAGAATTGTTTTAATATAACTTTTTGAAACAAAAAGAAAAAGTAGGTTTGTAACAGAATCTGTCACTTAACCCGCTTCCACACATTTGTGTTTAACAGGAATAAACGCGCCAAACACAACATTCGTTTCACAACACTAGTTTCATTTATTTTATTTCGAAAATTCAATAATTATTATTTATCGTTTGCAAAAATTAATTCATATTTCAAAGAATAAATATGTAATATTCCTCGCTTTTAAATAGAATGAAAACATTTCATATCAACATACAAAGAATCCGTAGTGAAATATATTTGACGTCATTTCAAACTGATCGATTTCGCAAAAATAAATTTATTTAAATTTATTGTCTAAAAGAATTAAAGTTTCTCGAGCGATTGTTGCGAATGGCAAAGGTGATTTAATTCTAATAAAAACAGGGCCTTTAGCTATTTGTAATTCAAAGTTTTAAACGCCAAAATTAACTATTTTCATTAATCCTCTTTCTCAGATTTAATAATTAGACTTTATCGTTTGCTAAATTTGTTTGAAGTTAGAAGAATAATGATGTAATCTTTTTAATAAATATCTACGTGTCGCCTTAATTTCCCATTTACATTTCTTTCGAAAATCCACTTATTTATAGTTTGTTAAAATAATTTACAGTTCAAAAATTATATAATTAGTACAATTGATGCTTTAAAAATAAAAGCGAAACTTTGCATATTTTTTATGCCAAGTTAGAATTCGCTATGCACATCTTTCTTCATACATATATAATGAACCATCAAAAGAACTCTATTGTGATATTACAACAATCCAAACTGAATTATTACACATAAATAAATATTTTTATTTCAAATAAAGTTTCTCGTACGTTTAACGAAATGGCAACAGTGAAAATATTGAATAAAAATGGAATTTGCATGTTATTTCAATGTAGATTAAATTTTTAGTTATTTAAATTTTAAATAAACTTCTAATTTAAATTTTTAATGAAATTTGGAATGTAGCCTAATCTGATTTTTTGCTTCAAAATGACGTATTCCACTTGTCTGTGGACTTGTGGATGGCAACAGTGAAATATTGAATAAAAAGAATTTGCATGTTATTTCAATTTAGATTAAATTTTAGTTATTTAAATTTAAATAAATTTCTAATTAAATTTTTTAATGAAATTTGGAATGTAGCCTAATCTGATTTTTTGCTTCAAAATGACGTATCCCACTTGTCTGTGGGACTTGTGGTTCTTTCTGTGAAAGTGGGTGACGGACGGACAGAAAGACGGACTGAACGATTATAAAACCTTCCACTTTTTACGTTATAAACGTAGTGTGGAAGCTAAAATTGCGCTTTCTCTTTCGGTATTAAATAATTATTTTTTCGCAATGAAATGAATTTTAAACCGTCAGCTTCCAGAAATATATCTTCGAAGAAATATTTGATATTGAAACACGGACAACCGCTCTTTCCGAAGAGAAATATTACCAGTATGTGTTTTATATCAGCCATAGAGGTGTCACAGACTTTCTACAAAAGTGGCACGTAAGGGACATTGCATAACTTATTTGGGGTCAATCACGCAAACCTGCTTTGTTTACGGCCGAAAATATTTTGTTACATAGCAACTCAGATACAGATTTATTTTATTTGACATAATAAAGCAAGTTATGATTTTAAAATAAATACAACACAATTACAGTCTACTTTTTCTACCGCCGCCCCTTACGTGCCTCCTCACTTTTGTAGAAAGTCTGAGTGCGCACGGTCAAAAAGCACATAATCAAGTAATAAAAAACATGACTCTTAAAGTTGTCATTTTTTGAAAAGTACCTTTAATAAATATTTATAATTTTTTTTAATCGTACAGTGAATAGAATTAAACGTAGTGGTAAAACGCATTTTATTATATTTAGTTTTATAAGATAAAAACTCCCCCCTTGAATTTTTAATGTTAAAAATTGTTTACTTCATTTAAACCGCGCAGTTGATGGCAGATTTTCATTTCTTGAAGATTTTAGAAGTGAATGAAATCATTATTATGTAAACGAATCTTTCAAAAAGAATTTTACAAATTTCGCGGAATCACAACACAGAGGGGGGGGGAATGAATGAGGGTTTTTTTTAACCTTTTGTTAAATAATTGTTGAAGACAATTGGTTAAAACAATGAAAGGGAACATTCAGGGCGCGTCCTACCATTTTTACGAATAAGAAACGATAATTGTACGATAACCAGCCAAAACTAAAGAAAGAAAAGTAATAAGGTAAGAGAAAGAAGAAAGTAATAAGGAAAAGGTAAATAAGAAAAAAAAATACTTTACCCAGTAGCGGCGGATCGCAAAACAGTCGCAGAATATTGGCGGGAAGAAAGAAGCGCACGTGGCTAAAAAAGTAAAGATAAAAACAAAAATAGACCATTTTTTTTTAATGTTGTTCACATAAAAAGTTGCTTTCTTTCCCTCCAAGACAGGAAGCGGCGCCAAGTGGAGATGAGTCTGAAAGTCTCCAAACCGAAATAGTCTGTGTGTGTGAATCGAATTTTCTAAGCTATATATAGTTACTCCAGCTGTATTGAATATGTTTTCAAATGAATTTTTTATTTTCTCTGATACATGTAACTTGTTCAAATGTCATTTTTTCTACTTTTTGAAATTGTTTATTGTATATAGATTAAAAATATTCGAACCAATTAAAAAACAGTTAGAAACATAAAATAACTATTTACAAAAAAAAAAAAAATCTAGTTCCATCTAGTTATAAATAAACACACCAAATTATGCGAGGAAAATACTAGCGAATATATTTTAATTTGAAAATTTAAAACATTTTATAAATTGTATAAAGTTCTTAAAATATAAAATTGGAAAAACTTATTTTTCCATCAATATTAGGTATTTTTAAGAAAAGTATATATGAAAATTATTAAAAATAAGTTTAACAGTTACATAAGTTATAGTTACAAAGTTTACATTTAAAATAATAAGGTAAAAATTCAACATGATACAATATATGAACTTAGCAATGTTAATTGTAACATATGAAAAAAAATAGTATATAAGATTTATTTATAATGATTAGATTAATGAAATATTTATTTTTAATAATGAGTGAGTTATTGAAAAAAAAATGAGATCTTTTATTTTAAAGATTTATTTTACTAATAAATACTTTAACATGTACATTTAAATAGCTTAGTGGAAGAACGTGCTATGCTACGTTATTGAAAAAAAAAATGAGATTTTATTTATGTCAATGAACATATTATTCCGTCCTTTAAACATAACAGGTTTCAACTTTTTCATAAACATTCAGTTATGTATATTTCAGGGGTCTCAGGGAGCAGATAGAAAAAAAAGTGATCATTTGAAAAAAAAAATAAGTGACCAAAATAACGAACTCATCGGCAAAATATTGAATCTACATATTAAATCTAAAACTCAAAGTTTGCAATTCTGACCCCCAAAGGCTCACTTGACGTAGAGCATTTAACCAAAAGTCTCCGTTAAAAGTAGCATGGCAAATGTAACCAGTTTAGTTTAAAAAATGGCAAATCTTCCCTCATTTATTTAAAAAATATAGTAATATAATGATCACATACTTTTGTTTATTATTTAAGTGTTCCTATTTGCAAAACATAAATAATTATTAAAAAATATTGTATAGGATAAATAATTATTGAGTTATGCCTACTAAATCTAGGAATTAAATCAAACAACTTTACTGAGCTTCAGCAAACTATAACGGCTGTATTTGTGATAAAGGGGATTAAAAAGAGTACAGATAATGGCACATTTGCAATGATAGCCAGAATACAACGATTAAGATGTAAACAAACAAGAAAAACTGATGTTTACTTTTATGAAACTTTTTAATTAATTAAAAAGAATGTCCCAGATAAGGTATATCTCAAAAAGAAATGTATTTCCAGTTTTCTCAGACAGAAAGAGGTATTTCCCAGTTTTTCCCAGTATTTACCAATTTTTCTCGCTGGGATGGGAAATATTGGTTTTGGATGGGAAAATCCCAACCCTGCTTTAAAACCAAAAAAAATCTAAAAACTAGCTACCATGTGCGCATGCGCAATTTTCTCGAAAACTTAATTTTTAAGTCCGACTGATACTGGGAAATACGTGTACTAAGTTTGAAGGTTGTATCTGTATTTATTTTTCAGTTCGTACCTTTAAAACAAAAAAGTTCTAAAAAGCAGTTACCACTTGAGCATGCCAATTTTCTCTAAACTCTTATTTTGACGTCCAACAGGAATTTTAATGCCGTATCTCTTTTCGTTTTCCAGCAATGCTATTGAAACCAAAAAAAAATCTAAAACACGAAAACCTTATTTTAACAACCGACACATACTAGAAACTCGTGTAAAAATTTGAAGTTTGTAGATTTTTAGTTCGAGTCGTAGAGTTTCAGTCATACAGACAGGACACGTACAAAACCTAATTTTTCGAAAAAGTATTTAGGAATCAGCACCCTCCAAAACGTGTCACAAAATCTCCATTTCGGATTTTCTACCCATCTCAATATTTTCATTACCTTATATTCATATTAGGAAAGTAAAAAACAATGAGAGAGTTAAATTACTGGCCATTTATGAGTGTTTATTGAGAAAAATTGAGTCTGACATTAGACCACCCAAACAAATAGATAAATTGACAAATAGAACTACCCCAAAAATAACCATGATTCATAAAAGTACAATCCACGTCTACAAGAAATTTCAAAGAGCTACTAGCCATAGAGGTTAATTTTAAGTTGACGGTGCTTCTGTCGCCAAGGGATTTGGCGCTTTTGTTGGGAGCGATAAACAATTTTTTTGGTGATGCGGCATTTTCTGGTGAAATACGTTGTGGAATCTTTGTTGTGGCTAGGTGGCGCTGGTTATACTTGAGCGGATGTTAGGCGCGTGGGATTTTTGTTCTAAATTAATTATTGTCCAATCGCTGGCGCTGGTGATATTTGCGCGGAATTTAGGTTGCGCGGATGATATGCGCGTGAGATTTATTTGTATTCTATAAATTACTTTTTGTTCTATCGTCATTTCGTGAGGTTTCGTTTTTCGTTTGCGTTTGGCTTTTGAACATCCGATTATTATGGATGGTGCTTATTAAATTCGGAAATTTTTTGCAAAACTAAATAAATTTATTTTTGATTTACTTTGTAAATTAAAAAATTGCCCGGGCCCCAAACGAGTGTTTAGGCTTTCAATGGGCCCTACAGTACTGCCCCATATAGGATACTGATGTTTTTTAGAGAAAACAAAATTGCCGGGGCCCCAAACGAGTGTTTAGGCTTTCAACGGGCCCTACAGTACTGCCCCATGTAGGATTACTGATGTTTTTTAGAGAAAACAAAATTGCCCGGGGCCCCAAACGAGTGTTTAGGCTTTCAATGGGCCATACAGTACTGCCCCATGTAGGATACTGATGTTTTTTTAGAGAAAAACAAAATTGCCCGGGGCCCCAAACGAGTGTTTAGGCTTTCAATGGGCCATACAGTACTGCCCCATGTAGGATACTGATGTTTTTTTTAGAGAAAAAACATTGCCCGGAGCCCCGAACGCGTGCGTACTGGATAACCATTCCTGTAGCCTTAGTGCGACGATTTTTCAAACGATATTAAACTGGAATCCACTCGTGTAGCTCTAGTGCGAAAATTTTCAAACAAAACTAAACTGGATTGCACTCGTGTAACTCTAGTGCGACGAAAATTCAAACAAAAACTAAACTGGATTGCAAGTACTAGCCTATTGTGTAGAATAAAGTTTGTTTTGTGTTACCCAAAGCAAACCAAAACCCCGAGTCTGGTTTATTTTTCGAAGTAACTAGGGTTACGCATCGGCGTAAAGGAATCTGGCAATGGGGAAACACGCGAGTTTCGCCAAGTGTGTTGTTTTTAGGCCAAATCCCTTGGCGACAGAAGCACCGTCAACATTATTATTTACCGCCATAGACTCTAAGATAACAACAGCACAATTTCAGTACTGTTTTTTCTACGCTACTCATTGCCATGTTGAGGTTGCGCTTTGCACAAAATTCCCTCTGGTTTCTCCTCTAGAGAGTGGGCGTTAGCGCAGTTTTACCATCCCTATAGTTTTACTATGCAGCTTCCAAAACAACACTTTACTAAGAGCATAATTTGTATAGTTTTCAACCAAATAATATTTTAAAAGAGCAAATAACTATACTCGTGGCCAACCTAAGCTGATCAAAAACAATGAGTAAAAAGGCAAGAGAGGAAAACGCAACGATAGTAGAAAATAAATCACCACAGCCGCGCCAATTCAAACGAAACAAGAAAAAAAAAAGTTTCAATCATCAGTCGTCTGGTTTGGCGCCGATATCGCTTTAAACAGCTTATTAAAATTGAAGTTATTACACAAATTTTATTTTTGCGTAAGGAGTATTTTTTAAAACAAAATAGCAAATATACAAAGACAGTTAATTGGGAAGGGGTACATTTTTTAAGCAACGTAATTTTGATCTATAAGATCTTAGAATAATAGCGGTTTAAAATTGGATGAGAAATTTATAAAATAATTTTTTCAAATTTAATAATTATTTTTAAAAAAAGTCATTTTTTTAAAAAAAGTATAACTGCAATAGGTTAATATTTTCAAGCAAAAAATAAGAGTACATCACAAAAGTATAAACATTTGAGAGTTTTATGTTCTTATTCAAAAATTTTACCATCAATAACACCGCAAAAAAACGCTGAATGTTTTAAGGTATCTTAAAGTATGAATTCCAAACTTTTTATAACAATTAAAACCTGAGCAAAACCTTAAGAAATGATATAACAAATTGTCCAAAAAGTAAAAAAAATCAATTTGAAATTTTTAGCTTTTCAAGTTCCTTTGTAGAAAGCATACAAAATATTTATGACAACTGAAAACTATGGTATAATAACAACTAAGAGGGGAAAAAAAGATTCCACAATTAAAATGTACAGTAGATACATACAGGGTTTCTGCCGAAATGAACAATCCCAAATTCATGACTCTTCTCATGACTAAGTTAACAGTTTTTCATGACTCCATAAATGGCATTTCAAAAAAAAATTCAAATTAAGACAACTCAAAAGTTGGAAACACAAACATAGTAAACTATTTATTTTGTTTGTGTGGACAATTTTCACATTGGCTTAATTTAATGTGCAAGTGCACAAATTGAATTTAAAATAAATTATTGCACCATAAAATGAATTAAAAAGGTATGCTATTAATAAAGTGAAAAAAATATTTCTTCGTTAAGTAAGTTTGCAAAAGTATATGCTTAATGTATTAAAATTTTCTTTGATTAATTATTCCAGGGCTTTTTTTTTGTTCTCTAATATGTGTGCCTTTTATTGCTATTGCACTTCTTCAAAATTATTGATACAAATTTATTTTTTAAACAATAGGTTAAAATTAAGGCTATAGGCTCTGAAATCCTCTCTACCACCGGAAATTTTACCGAATTTATATTCATTGATTTTTTTGCTACCATTATAAATTGCGGCGATCCGAAAATCATGCAACTTTGGCTATCAGAATATCTAAAAGCTCTGGCGATCTGAAAATTGAAAAAAAAACTCATGCGTTCCGAAATTCGCGAAACTCCAGAGTCCAGCGATCCGAAAGTCGAGATATTCCGACTATCCAAAAAGCCATTATTAAATCTTTAAAAACCTGTTCAATAAAACGTGACACGAAGTGAGAAGCAAAGAAGCGAACTTGATATCAAATAATTTTCAAAGCCGAAGCTTAAATAATCTACTATAGTGGCTATATCCCGCAAAGAAATAATATATGATAAAAACTCTCATTGCACATCGCGTGACGTGATAATAGAAACTCTGGTGTAAAAAAAATGTAAGCAAACGCTGCACCCCGCAGCAACACAAGCCGTGACGTTACTGATCTACGCAATAGCCCGATACGTCACCGCTATTAAGAACTTATGGTTGCATGATAGAAAAAATAATTACACTTATAATATTGCTCGCAAAGCCCATACATATACATCGATTTTCATGACTTTTGGTCGTTTTTGCTCAAATTCATGACTTTTCATGACAAAATTGACCTTATGTCCAAATTCATGACTTTTCATATGCGCGGAAACCCTGTACATAAGTTTTCCCTATCGTACAGTACGCCTGCAAAAGTAACAATGGAAATAAAAAAAATCAGTATGACATTTATTGAATACAATTACTAACAGATTTTTCAAATTAATTTGAATTTGAAAATATCTACTTTCGTTAAGCCAGATTTGGCAAATGCTTCTGATAACTACTATCTTTCCATTTTAGGAAAGAATTATAAATTGTCTTCTTTCTTGAACAGAAATTCATAGTTAATCACCAAATACACATGTTTTAAAACAGAGTCAATTTAATTTTTTGTATCAATGTTGAAATCAATGTCTCGCGCTAAAGCAAGCGATGAAATCTTTTCATCACATTCTACGTTCCTAGCATAACACTATCAACGGGTTAAATGTCCCGACCAAAAATATCCGAACGCATGCATTTGAAAAAAAACCCTACGATTTTGCGGGGGAAAAAACCCTGACCGTTATTGCATCACTTGGCAATGGTTTTGTTGTTGTTTGTATTTTCTCAGTCTGAAGACCCCCTTAAAACTATACCAATTGTCGTCAGAGCTGAAAATCATACAAGACTATAAGAGTAGGGTTGGCAAACCGAAATGGTGACTCGCATAAATTCACTTGGGTTTCTAATATCTTTGGCGTTTTTTTTAAAATGTTTTACCAGACGATTTTCCCACCAGAGTTCGTATTTTCTCTTCTGCCTTTAATCATAAATATTTGCTTACAGTAGTTCAATTTCAAATCAGGGGGGGGGGGGGGGGGTAAACGAAGCAGACAGGAAGAAATTTTAAGGGGGAGGGGGGCCGGGGGGTGATATTTTTAAAAATAAAAATTAATAATAAACTATTTTGTATTTTGGTTACCAAATTAAACCTTAACAAACTCATTCTTCTTCAGTATTCTCCCCCCCCCCCCGCCCGCCCCCAGTGGCGTGTAACTAAGGGGGAGGGTTTAGGAAATGTTTTTTTATGCAACCGAAAATACAATGATGGAATTTCAAAATTAATGTACGGGTAAAGTCAAAGTTTCCAGCAATTTCCCGGTATCTACCAATTTTTCCCGTAGGGATGGGAAATAATAGTTTTGTGCCTATTTTGGGCGTTCCGTTCCATCCGTTAAATAAGCGATTCAATATGCATAACTAAAGAGGAGCAAAATTAGAATATGCATTAGAAAACCACTAAAAACAAATACTATAAAAAAAATTATCCCACTAGAGAACGTGTGACATAAAAAAATTTAAACAAAACCAATATAAAATCAACTTACCAACTTCAAATAAGCAACATACTAACTTCAAAACAGAAACAAAATCCAAAAAGCATAAAAAGTAGCACCCAGTAAAAAAAAATGGCTTTTGGCGAGTTCATTTTAATTACGGGTGTGCACTTAATAAAATTCCAGGACGCTGGCTTTTTTTTAAATGATTCAACTTGCTTATTCAGAGATATTCTCACAAAATGGCCGTCATGGATTTTTTTTCTTTCTTGCAAGCTGTCTTTAACAAATAAAATATTCTTAAAAACTCCTTTTTGTATACCAAAACAAAAGTAGGTCCCAATTTTAGTACATGTACTGCCAGAGTACAAAACAAAAGTAATTCCAGAAAAAATTTGAAAACAAGACCGCTACAGCTATTGCCATTCACGACTTGAAACAACCCCTATTCTCTCTCTTTAACTATATACTATTTTTCACTGAATATATAAGCCAATTAATGGCGACTATAATAACGAAATTTAAAAAAATAAAATCTGAAGTAGTGTATACTCAATCTTTTTAGATCGGTGGCCAAGGTTGCGCATCTAGGCAGGGCCTCATCTAGGAGTGATAACTATAAGGAATACGTCACCTGAAAAAAGCCAATTCTTGGTATTCCTTGACTAAGCAGTTGTATTTGTTGTCTAGTGTGGAGCATAAGCATTGTTGTTAAAATGTTTACGGATATTTAGTTATTTTATTATTGTTTTGTGTAGAATTGCTTTAATTATTATTTTTCTGTAAGTAAAGTCTTAAAATTTTATTTTTTCTTGAAAATTTGTAATTCGTAAACTGAATCGCTCGTTACTTTTTCTAAAAAAAAAAAAAAAGCGCGCTAACTAAGCCTTGCTTTGAAATATGGTACAACGATATTACTGCATATAGAACGTATTATCTGTGAATTTTCATGAAGATTGAAATTTTTTTTTCCAAGATCTCCTATCATTGAAGTAAGTGTATTTATATGTTCATAGAAACTAGTTCTAGTGCCTTTTATTCCCGCTATTAGGCAGCCTTTGTAGGTCCGCACACTCATTGTTTTGACAGTCCCTTCCAATTTTTACTTTAAGGCCGTGTCATAGAAGGCGGTGATTAGTTTTTTTATTTTCAATTGCATACATTACCGAATTCAATTACGAAAGTTCTACCCGGCGGACGTCGTGTAGAAGTCGTCTGCCAGCCTCTTTTTAGTCAGGTAGAAATAAAAAGTCGCCGTATACCGAAACTAGGAATTAACCTATATATTTATTCTAAAATATTTATTTACCAATTGTTGACCTTAATAATTAATAAAAAATACACAACATCATCCAATTGGATTGGTGTGCCGATTCAAAAGCCAATAAAGGTGATATGAAAACCTTACTCAACAATTTATTATTTTTTTTCTGCAAAGAAATGTTCTTGAAATTTGAATTGATGAAAGTGGTGCGTAAAGACCCTTCTAAGAGAAGTTTCTATTTTAAAAAAGTAAATTTTGTTCTGGAAGGGATGTCTTTAGTTTGGATTTAGCATTTGAATGGTAATTTTTGAAACACTTTCTACGCAAGTTCTTTTGGATGCAACCTTAATGGTTTTTAAGCCCTTATTCATGATTTTGTTTTTTTCAAAACAAATATATATATATAAATATATATTATATTGGTACTTAATTTCCCCAACAATTAAAAGAAACCTGCATGATACCAAAAGAGTACAGACATTTAACTGCTCCTTTTTTTCATTTTAGATGTTTTTAGAAAATGAAGTGGGTGGCGGAGTCGACCCCTCCAGAAGGAAGAAGAAAGGTAGGTTCATGGGAATCGCCCAGAGAAAAAGCGCTGCACACACGAGTTTTTTTTTAATTAGTTCTTATCTGCATGCATAAAGTTCACAAATGTAACAAGTACATAAAGTACTGTTGATGTCTTAGGATATGCAGTGACATTTTGTGCATCATGTTTCCCCAATTTTGTGCTAACAGCACTCTTGTAAACAAAGTGTTATTTAATGTTGAGATTTTACCTTCCCTTATTATTAATTGCAAGTCACTTTCAGGAAGGCATATGAATTTGAAAATAAGGCTGTCAGGCTATCCCACGCTGCTTTTAAAAGCCCTTTGGTTTGAACGTGAAATCCTAAAAAAAAAAAGCCCTCATCTGCGATCCTTTTTTTTTGCTGTGTCAAATGTTTAAAAAATTAAGCTTCAACCCCCCCCCCTCACAAAATCACTTCTATTTCAGGATTTTGCTTAGTAAAACAAATGGACTCTTGCATGTTTCCTCTGACCTCGCCGTCCCGTTTCAGGGTCGTCGTTCTGTGTGGCGTGCCAGAAGGGGTTCCGGAGCGCGCCCCTGTACCGGCGCCACCTGCGGCTGGCGCACCCACCTCCTGCGTCGTGGGCCTGCCCCCTCTGCCCCAAGCAGTTCCGCATCAAGAGCTCCCTGGCGCGGCACCTGGGCGGCCACTCCGGGGAGCGGCCCTTCGTATGCTCCCTCTGCCAGCGCGGCTACTCGCGCCGCTCCGTGCTCGCCCTGCACGTGCAGCAGGTGCACGAGTGCAGGAAGCCCTTCCAGTGCGATGCGTGTGGCCTGCGCTTCTCCCAGAAGGGCAACCTGCGCGCCCACCACCGACGTAAGCACGGCCCCATCCCACCCCAGCACAAGCCCCCCAAGTGCAAGGAGGAGCCCCACTGGGCGCAGGAGGAGCCCCTTCAGTGCAAGGAGGAGCTGCCCCCGTTCAAGAAGGAGCCTTCCTGGGAGGAGGAGGAAGAGCCCCTGGTGGACTTGGATGCTCTCCTGCAGCTAGGGGAGGGGGGCCTGCTCCCCCCTTGGACAGGGGAGCCCAGGTGACGGCCGGGCGGAGCCACGGCTGGGTTCCGGCGAGACATGATCCGGTTTTCTTACGTTTTCATTTGTGTAAACAAAAATTGTACTGTGCATCTTGTAAGTAGAACGATTTTATACCTATATTTTAATAAAATGTTTTGTTTTGCAAAATCTAGGATTTTTTTTAGTCCTAAACCACCAGTTAAATAAAAATTCTTCACAATAATTAGATGACACATTGTAGTCTTGTACCTGTATTTCTAGTGACATAAAAAGACCAGGCATTTATAAGTTGGAGCAAATGCCCTATATGAATGAGATTATGAATTTCTGCGAAACATTCAATTATTTCTGCAAAACAATTTTATTTTTGGTATCTGCTTTTTAAAACTTTTTTGGTTTTAAAGACGTGAAAATCAAAGGAGTTCTAAAAAGCAGCTACCACTTGTGCAATTTTATACCTTAATCTGATGCCCATTTGAAGGCTGTTTTTTAGCAATGTCTTTAAAACCAAAAAAAATTCGAAGAGGCAGCTACCACATGCCCAATTTGATTGAAAACCTTATTTGAAACACCGCCACGTTTTAGAAACTTGTGTAAAAAAAAATTGAAATCCGTAGCTTTTTTAGTTGGAGAATAGAAGTTTATATTTTATTTAGTTATTTTTAAATAAGGTTTACTTCTCACAAAATAAACTCACATCCTTTCAGCATTAGCCTAGTATTGTTTTATAATTTTATGTAAATTAGGTCCTATTGAAATCTAAAAATTCATGATTTATTTTTTAGTAGATGCATTGTTTTTGTCAATATACTACATCTAGTGGTGCATCAACTTCATCTGAGTGGTGCAGCTATTTCCAGGTCTATCGGTAGGTCTAAAGTGGATGTCAATAATTTCTTAAGATCCTTCAAAGTATGGTAAAGACAAGCACACAGGAAGACTAAGTGCACTTTCAAGGCGCTAAAATTAAACAATTTTCCGATGGGTGTGTGTGGGAAAAAATGTCTTCTTCTGAAATAGTTCGTGAATTAAGCCTAGCCTGTACCAGCCGAACTGTCTGCAATGTTTTAATTTCCAACCTGATGGCACAGTTCGTAAAATTACACCCATGACTAGCCTTGACAAAGAAGTATAAATTAGCTGGCTTAGAATTTGATAAAAAGTATGCTTCACTTGGAGATAAATGGATAGTTTTTTTCAGATGAGAAAAAATATGTTGTTGTTTTAAGTTGAGTTTTGTTGAGTTTTGTTGTTTTAAGTTTAAGTTGAGTTTCTCATTACAAATCCTTATGAATGTCTTTTTTTATTAGTTATGTTTATTGAAAATGGATAATAAGAGGAGAATAAAAGATACGAAATAAGTAACAATTATTTTATACTTGCATTTCTTTTTTTACAAAATGCAATATTTTTCTTGCATACATAATTGAACTCAATAGAATTTTTTCATGAATAAAATTAAAACGTTTTTATTTTACTTTCATGATAACAGTCTATACTTGTAGTGTAATTTCTTAACTTTTTATACAAATATAAAATTAGTAAAATGCTACGAAAAATTAGAAAAAGTTTGTTTCAAAGATAATTTTTCAAAATTTTTAAATAAGAGAATACCTAAAACTTAATATTCTAAAATATTATTTAATTAATAAAAAAAAAAATTGAGGTACACCTTTTTATGCGCGTCATGTGAATCTATTAAGAAAAAACCCTTTAAATAGTTAATGCATAAAGATGAATACAATTATTATTTTAAATTGTTAGATGACGAAACTTTGTTCAGTTATGCGTTTTTAAAATTATTTTCGTTTAAAATTGTTTATTTATTTTAACCAAGACAATAATTAAATAAAGTAATCAAACATGCTATATATAAATAATAATGCACACATTTATTGTTGCACATACATAATAGTTGTTCGAATTATCACGTTTTTGTGTCCCCCTCAACCCCCCCCCCCCCTACTTGGCATGATGTTACGGAGAGGGGGGAAGTGTGGGTAGGACAGGTCCACATTCCAATCCAGTATTCCGCAGATGGCGCTTACATCGTGTTGTGTCTACAAAACCGGTTGGTGAAATCTCTCCTTAGTGAAGAGCTATATTTACTGTTTTAATCCATAAGAGGGACACATTTTTAGAATAAATCATAATTATGTATTAGAATACCACAGCTTTTTACAAACCTGAAGGAAAACCATTGTCTGTTTGTGAATTACGTTAAATTGCTGTCCCATTATTTCAGTGAATTTCCCCGCATAAGACAAAATATCATCTAAACTGAAGTTTTCGAACAACATTGATGATTTTGGTAATGACGATTTGGTACATACTTGAAATTTAATCTAATTAAAACCGCTAAGTTTAATAAATAGTAAAAATAAAAACAAGTTGCGCATTAACAACTCTAGAATAAAAAAAACCCTGCTTATTTTGAGAGTGAAATCGAAGCATCATTGTAAAATTAGTTTAAATTACATATTTAGTATATGTGTGCCTTTATATTACAATTATGTAAATTAATTAACCTATTAAATTGTGTAAATTTGGGTTGATAACATAAAACAAATAACCTTACATTTTATCACTACAAATATTTATTAACAAAAATACAAGATGAGTAAAATTTGATATATTGTTTCTATGGCCTATACCTCCATCATCTTTTTTGTGTGCCCTTTTTTAAATTCTGGTTACTGGAATAAACTAAAAAATATACATTGTACTCAGTTTTTGAACATTTTAACCCCTCTCTCCCAAAACAACAACACATTTTTTAGCCATTTGCTACTGTGCTGTACTATTTGACACATAAATCTTGGTAAATTAAGTTGCATTGGAAATGTGTTTACTTTTTGTAAACTGATTTGCGAAGTTAAAATAAAAGTATGTTTTAAGGACTACGATGGATAATTCTGTTGTGATGTCAGTCGATTCATATTAGTTGAGTCCATTTCATAGATTTCCTCCTATGTGAGTGACGCAGGGTTGTGTACAAGCTTCTTTAAAAGAAGATGTATTTGTTTTGTTCATCTTCAATTTTAACTAATTGAAATGATAAGTCTTAAAAAACTGATTAGTTATAGTTCAAATTTGTATTACAGTCGAACCCTGTTAACACGAACTCGAAGGGAACACAGAAACATTTCATGTTGACAGGATTTCATGTTTACCGTCAAGAATTTTTTTTGCATTGAACTAGTGAATAGTTTTTAAAAAATTACATTCTAAAAATTATTCCCATTTTATAATGTAATACATGTATATAATTAGAAATTCAATTACTAATGTTCATTTGGAGTACATACTATAGAAAAACTAGGATTTTTTTTTAAGGAACAGCAAATAAGAATGCTTTTTTAAAATCGCTGAAATGGTGCTTTTAGCTACACAATATTTAGATACAATTTCCGCTTTTTAAACATTTGTTGGCGATATTTAATTTTTTGTTTTGTTTCTAATGAAATAGACTACTGCTTTCGATTCCTTTTGAATGAAAATCAATAAGTTTAAAATGCAAGCCAATTCTAATTTCAGATGTTCTTTACCTTTGACCTCTGTAAATAAACATCTATGCTTTTCATGACGTAAGGGATCATCCTACATTGCTGAATCATTCATGGGATTAAAATTGACGAATCATGGAAGATCTCGTAATTTTCTCAGAAGTAGAAACAATTTATTTTTAGAATGGTTGTTGCCGTTTTTTTAAAGTTTTGTTTCATTTTTTATTCGAAACTTTGAATTACTAAGGAAAAAATTAAAAATCTGATTTTTTTTGTTCGGGTTAGGTTAAGTGGTATTCCATAATATGATTTCACGTTAAGAGATTTTTTAGCATTAGCTCAGAGCTTTATGAGCTGGGGAAATGCTTTCAGTTCATCTTCAGCAAAATTTCGTGTTAAACAAGTTCACGTTAACGAGGTTCGACTGTAAAGTTTTTAACAATATGTAGTACAGTCGATTTAGGGTTTAGTTTAAGGGTAGGTATTTACTAGGGATTTTTAATTGAAGTGTCTCTACATTTGACTTATTTTTAACTTCACATGATTAACAAGACTTTAAACATGTTAAAATAGCAGCAACCACTTTTCTCAAATGATTTTAATTTTTTAAGAAAATCTGTCAATAATTAAACAATAATTTGACAAACTTCTATGGTTAAAATCAAATGTTGCTCAATAACAGTCTGGTTAAAAAAGCGACTTAGTGTACGATTTAAGCGTAGTGTAAATAGAGTTAGGTTACTTTCGTCAAATAACTTTTTAAAAAGTTAAATTAGTTACGTAAAAATGTAAGAAACTTAAAACCAAATGTAGACCATTTAACAATCTTGGTTTTACACTTTATTTTTAATAACAAGAGTGGTACAGAGTTTTTTTTTTTAACATGCATTTAGGATTCAACATTAGAAATGGCAGAAGTTTCAACTTCTCACGGCCAACTTGACAAAAAATAACTTATCCCAGCTACCTGAAGTTATAATGAACCGATTGCCTTTTTGGTAGAGGCAAAGAACAAATCCACTTTTTTAAAAATTCTGTCTTCATTTTGACGTAGGTAATGCATGAAACAAACAAAAAAAAAATGGGAAAATTGAATTTATTTGTAACTCAAATGAGCAAGTTGCAAATTTTTGTTCTTTTTGCAAAGTTCTTTTTAACTTAAAATACTTTCTACCAGGAATTACTTTCGTAGTGTATTTAAGCTTGTTGGAGTGGGTTTGAAACTGTTTTGCTTGAGTAGAATTGAGCTACACAAGGACTATTTGGCATTGTAATTTAAAACCACACTTGCTTCAGTTTGAGAAGAAAGGTGTACCTTTTGTTACCAAAAGAAGGATGAATAGGGCGTGGATTCAAGGACATGACGAGCTCGAGGATTCTCCAATTATGCATGCTCAGTCTACCTCAAAAGTTAAGACAAAAAACATTTTGAGTCACATAAAAATTTCACTGAAAAGGTTGTTGAAAAGTTAGGGCAGAAAGGACGCAGTTAAACTTTAATAAAGAGTGACAGAATTTATTTAATAGTAATGAATGAAAAAACATGGTCTAAATAGAGAAATCATTAATCATGTAATGCCTATTTGATTTATTGCTTAAATTTTATTATTTTTATATGATATGAAACATTTTTGTGATTAAAGATTTTACCTCAGTCGATTTATACAAAGCAATAATGCCAATTAAACTCATTTAAATGGTAAAATATTACTGCCATCTCTTAAACTGACATGTTAACATCTCCATTTGATCCGGACCAAATTTGCCTCGAGTCCCACTTATTTTTTGAATTAGTGATTGATGAAACATGCAGTCTTTCCCTTATTAAAAAGGCTAAAAATTACTCTATTGTGTACTTTAGTATAAGGTAGAGATAGTCTCCTTTTCAAAAATAACAAAAATGGTCTGCCCCTTCAACATAATTTCACTCCACATCATTACAAAAGTTTTGTCTTGATACTGCAGTTAGTAGTATTTTTTGAGAAAAAACTCTTTAAACTGGTTAAAACATAACCAGTGTTTTTTAATGTATTAATATTCTTTGTGTAACAAATAAAAAAATCAGGTGAACATCCCTATCAGGTAGCATGAGATTTGAACTACTAATCGATATAGGCAAATTTTGTTTGATTGAAGTTAGTAGTTTTTCTATTGAGAAAAATAAGAACTTCTTTAAACTGGTCATAAATAAAACTAACCAGTTGTGACTTTTTGAATTTGCATTATTTCCTTTAGATGGTACCAAGATTTTAAAAAACTCAAAGTGCACCATTCCCAATCGTGGTCAATGCACGTAACTCGCTATAATGAAAGGGCAGACATGTTTTTGAAGAGTAGACTATTGATGCATTGTACTCATAAAGTACACAACAGGGCAACTTTTGGCCATTCTAGGATGGGTGAGACTGCACGTTTCATCGAGTCAAATGCACGAATCTGTGCCTTTAAGGTTGTAAACTGGTGGAACACCAAGTTAAAATGGCTATTTATAAAATTGAACCAAGTGTGTTACTAATTTTTTTTTAATTCAACAGAAAATGTTTTTAAATTTATCAAATCAAAAATAAAAACAATTCAAGCAAAAATTCAATTGCAAAATTTGGTGGATATTTTACGTAGATGAAATAGATTCGCGATGTTTTTTAGGCACATACTTTTTTGTAAGTTTCCCTATTAATTCAAATAAAATTTATCTGTTATTTTGCATGTGAATCATGATATTTTTTAATCATTTACACATGCCTGACTCTTACTACCACAACCTTTTTCAGTGAAATTTTGTCACTCAAAGTATTTTTAAGACTAACTGATGGTTGTCAAATGTCGACTTATAAAGTTAGCCAGCCTATTTGAATACTTGTTCAGCTTAAAATTCCGGGAGATCACTTTTGACTGATATACTACATCTGTTGACAATCGTCAATGATAATTTTTTTTTTTAAATAAGGCCAAAGATAGTATTGTACAGGCAAATCAGAAGCAAAATTAATTTTCGGAGAGAGAAAAAAAAAGATTTTCCAGAAGAATAGCCCAAAGCTTTTCATTTAATTGTAAGAAATTTAAGGATCTGCTTATTGTTGCTTGAAAGTTACAAACCTCACTTAAGCGCATCAAGTGCCCATCTAGCATTTATTTACAAAAAATATTGCTTATAATTCAGATAGAATTGATCGATGAATGTTATAAAAAACTGACGACTAAAACCATATATACTGTGTTGGTATTGTGAAGAGAAAAAAAATGATTTTCTTCAGTTAAATATGTATAGAAATTAATATTTAAAAACTTTTAATAAAATAATCATATTTTTCATAAAAATCTTATACATACTTTATAATGTGTGAATAAATGTTTTTGTTAAGGTTTGTTTTTTATTCTACTAAGGACTGATTTAAAGAGAACACAATAATCTATGCAAGTATATCGAAATACATTACTAGTCATTGCACATAAGATAGGAATTTTAAATTATTCTGAATCAATATTGAATAATCATTCGAGTTAATTATGTAATATAAAATTATTATGCATTTAAAAAATCATTAAATATAATTCCATAGGGTTGTTTTTTTTTACAGCCTGTGAGGATACTGTAATAACAGGGTGGTAACAAAATCCTAGAAAAAAAGTTCCCTGATATTTCCATGATTTCCCTGATACTTTCACAAAAAATTCCCCAATTTGACCAATTACCTAGAAAATATACAATACACACAATTCAATGCAGTACAGAAAATTTAATCCAGACATCGCAGGACTTAAGATTTTCCGGATTATGGGTTAACCTACCTAACTTTTCCGAAAATCTGAATAGAGTATAGCGGAACCACGTGATCAGAGAATCATGTTATAACATAATGCGCAAGAGATATTCATCCGCCCTCCAAGATTGGTCCTTCAGGCAAATCGGACCAACCAGAATATTTTCTTTTGATCAAGTGTCCGTTAGTAGTGATCACAAGTACAACCTAAACCTGCTGTTTAAGTAATCCAAAATTAAAAAAATTCCCTGATATTTTGCAAAATTTGAAAAATTCCATGAGAATTCCAGAATTAAAAAGTTCCCTGAGAATTCCCTGATTTCCAGGTTCTGTTACCACCCTAAATAATAATGCATATTCAGAACAATTATTTTGTTATACAAGATTAGATATTGTAGAAATAGAAAACCTTAGAACTAGTTCTTTTCTTAAAGAAATCATTAAACTTATAGGGGACCAAATAAACTGCAAATATATTGTTTTATTAAACCCTAATTTCCTGCTAAAAGTCAATTTTAATAAATCAAAATATAAAAAATAAAGTATACTAGATATGTATAAAACATAATACATAAATAACAAACATAATAAGTACATTACGTAAAATACAAGAGTCCGGGTTACAATAGTGGAGTGAGCCAGAGAGAGAAGCTATAACCACATCATCTGCAAAAGTCTTAATTTGAGGCGGTCGAAAAACAAACTTCAAATAGGGCTCAAAATGTGGGAGACTTTACAGATATTTGTAAATTCTATTTATTGCAGAAAAGGTTCTGAATTTACAAGGGGAGGTGGCAAAACAGATCAAAAGAAAGAAACAAAGAAGTTTTTGCCAGCTGGAGCATACTTTGAGACCTCTTTAGCAAATTTAAATTATCACTCGGCTGCCCCAATGTGACAAAGAAACTTCTTGATACATATTAATTCAGTATCAACACTTATAAAAGTTCAATCTTTCTTTCAGCACAATTGTAGCCATTGGGAACTTTCAATTTCTTGAAATGCATGTTTTAGGCCCTTTGATAAGATTTTGGTGAGTGTGTAAAAGATGTTTGGAAACTTATAGGACATAAGACTAATCAAACACATGTTATAAAATGATCAGAAAAAAAGACATACTGATATTACTCTATTAGATGCTTTTAGTCAACTTGTATAATGAGTATGCTTAGTGATGTAGTGCTTAGTGAGTGTGTAAAATATCCCAATATTTATAAGTGTAAACACCAAAGGTAAATACCCTTGTACCTGGGTATTTATAAATTTCTGGACATATTCTTCCGTGCTTAAAGTTATTTAAAATGCTACATAATAGGGAAAAACTGACAAATTATTCGAAGGAAATTTAAAAAAAACTAACAAAAAATAATTTTTATGATACAATGGTGAAGATTAAAATATGCCTTAGCCCCTCAAAAAATCCATTGAATTTTTTTTAAAGAAAAAGTTTGAAAACTCCTGTCCATAAACAATATGGCATATTCGGAGTTTTTCAGCTTCGGTTTTGGAAGTAACACAATTAGGAAGTATTTGCACTTGGATTTACCAGAAAAGAACAAAAACACCTCTTCTGTTTTTTCATTTATAATTTGATATATAAACTAAGAAAGTATATAAATAATTTCAATTAAAAAATTTCTATGATTTATTTTATGACTATTAGTTATTATGGCCCTATTACCCAACTTTCTTTTTACCCAGCTCTCAACACTTTTCACTTAACTAAGCACAAATAAAATATGCGATCTGAAGTTGGCTATTGATCATCAGCGTGATACTTTTTCAAGTGGCCACATCTGTTTTCTAGTGCTGACTAACAGCCCAAACAACTCTTTTCATTTATATGTTTTCATTAGTACCAAACAGGGAACAAGTTTTCCCTTGTCCAATGACCATGAAGATTGTTATAGTGTTTTTATTAAAAAACATTTTATAATTCGCAAAGCAATAGGCATGATTTCAAATTTATTCAACTAAATATTCATTTTTTTTGTAACCTTCGTAATAAAGAAGCTACACCATGGCGCTTGACAATCCTATTTACAATAAAGTTGACCATTGCTACTTGGACATAAAATGAATGCACATTTAAGAGTTCCTATGTTTGCCGTTTTTGAGCCCTATTTTGAAGTTTAATAATCCAAAATATTGTTTTTTCGGACCACCCTATTGCCCACATCGTTGGGATCTCCTTCATTACTTACTATTTTAAATAGGTTGGAAACAATGACTCTTGGATTGGATCCATTGTTTGATTCAACAAAATCACAATTGCTTTATAGTAACAAAACTATAAAAATATAAAAAACTCAACGCAAAATAACTGACAATTTGTAGAAAAAAGTATAAGAAATACAATAACATTATGTTTATCTTAAAAAAGATAAAAGCATTAAAATATTTACGGGAAAAAATGGTAGAAAATATGTCCTGGACAAAACCATACATTCAAAATGTATGTAATGCAAATAAATAAATTTAAGAATACAACCATACTTAAATTATAATTTGAATAAAAGCTTGTAAATCAACAATCTATATGCATTTGAAACGTAAAATTGCAATTCACCTTCAAATATTTTACACGAAGGGAGGAATTTCTAATCTCCCTAATCTTCACTCTTGTCCTTTGGGTCGCCCCACTTCTGCAGCTTGGCTGAGCCACACACCACAAAGAGGATGCCCGTCACCACGTACACTGCGATCGCAATCCCAAACACAATCCGCCACTGGGCTAGGGTCTCCTGAAAAGGATGAAACAGTCCTTTAAAATAGAAAGACTACCAGTGCAGAAAAATTTTAATAAGTTTGCTTATAAATGATAAAGGTTGCGTCAAAAAATGGAATAATAAATTTAGAAAAAAGAAGAAAACAGCATTTTAAATATAAATGCATCATTGCATGATTTTTTTAAAATTAGAAATATATTTTCAAAATTTAACCAAGATACAAATTATTTTACCTACTTTATACCAGTTTCGAGATTTGGCAGACCAATAGCGGCCCGGATGTAATTTATGACAAGTACTTTTGACGGTATACAAATTTAGAGCTACAGTAGAATCTCGATCGAATTGGGACCAGAGGTTAGTCAGATAATCTAAAATTCTGGGAAATAAAGAATTTTCATTGTAAAACTTATGGTATAAAAGACATCCGAATGTCACGGACCTCAAATTCGTGAGTCCTCCCTAGTTTTGTTATTGCAAACATTGAATGTTAATGTTTATTAACACTAAATTTTAATGTTTATTTTAATAATTAATTATCTTTAAAATTGATACTTTCTTCCAAAAAGAAAGTTCTACAATATTATTTGGACTTTCTATTCTTATTTTTTAAAAATATTTGAGCAGATTCCTGCGAAGTGCCTACTTTTAGTTTCCACACCACGTTTATAACGTAAAAAATGTTATAATCGTTCAGTCTGTCCACCTGCCCGTCGCCCACTTTCACAGAACGAACCGCAAGTCTCACAATCACGTGGGATACATTTTGAAGCAAAAAAAATCAGGCTCGGCTACATCCCAAAAAATCATTAAACATTTTTAATTATAAGTATATTTAAAATTTAAATAACTAAAAATTTAATCTACATTGATACAACATGCAAATTCCATTTTTATTCAATATTTTCGCTGTTGCCATTTTGTAAAATGTAAGAGATACTTTATTAAAAATAAAACTCTTGAAAATATTTATTTATGTGATATAATTCAATTTGGATTGATGTCATATCACAATAGAGTTCTTTTGATGGTTCATTATATATATGAAGTAAGATGCATAACTAATTCAGCATCAATTTTACTAATTATCTATTCTTCGAACTTGTAAATTAATTTAGCAAACTATAATAACTGAATTTTAATAATAACTGAATTTTTGAAAGAAAGTTACTGAAAATGAAAAACAAATTATGCAAACAATAAAGACTAATTATTAATCTGAGAAAGATTATGAATGAAAATAGTTCATTTTGGCGTTTAAAAGTTTGAATTCAAGACTAGCTAAAGGCCCTGTTTGGCAAATTTCTTTATGAGGTGTATAAATAGTGTGTTTCCTGTTGAGCACAAATGTTGTGTCGAAGTGGTTAAGTGACAGATTCTGTAACAAACAAACTTGTTTGTTTCTCATCAATTGTAGTCTCAAGGTTTTAGACGATTCCAGGATTTTTCTGAAAATATAAGATTGAGAGAAATTCGCCTTTACTTTTTTGAGTTGCCGGAGTTTTGCTATCTTAAAATAACCGCACTTTCCCAATTTCGTAAACACGAGAATGTAACGATTTAAGAATCACAAGAGCATTTTAGAATTGCCGGAGATCCTGATTTTTGAATCACAGAAGTTTGCTGCTTTCAGTATCACCGAAGATTGCTGATTGTTGACTTTAGATATCGTGGTAGATTTCTGAGCCTGATTTTTTGTGAACAATGGAAAAAGACCTTAATTTATTAATATTTTAATGTTGGCTTTGGGACGGTCGTGAAAAGTGGAACAGGTAATCGAAGTTCTACTTTATTACCAAATAAAAAGGTCATACTTCGCTACAGACATAAAAATACTAAATAAATAATAAATAACAATTAATAACTGCAATCAAATAAGACAAATTATTGTAAATCCCTAAATCATTTAGTCTTTTAGAAATTTGCACAGTTGTATTAACTTGTAATTAAATAATTTCACTGGTTTTACACCTGCAGATTTAGGGTTCACAAAATTTCGGTTCTTTTTCTTGTTTTCTGTGACCTTGGTATCTTTAAGATTTTAAAGCTTACAGGAGTTCTTCATGATGTTAAGTTTATAACATTTACACAAGTGGGTATCATTTGGCTAATACGAAGAATGAATTAGGGAGGAAATGTGAAGAAACTTCCTGAAAGAAGAAGTCATTCCACGTCAAATAAACACACTCATTAAACATCACCGTCTCAGATTTTGCTGAAATTTGGAACAACAGTAGTGTTTATATAGTTATTTGTGAAATGAAAATTTTTATTCACAAATATTGATCCGTTTAAAAAATATGGCACTTTAAAAGTTCAAAAAATTGGTCAAAAAAACGCATCCGACCAATTTTCAAATTGACCTAGAATCTTTCCTAATTAAGCTAGAGACCTGGGATAGGTGTCATCTGACAGAGATTTGTATGAACTTTTTAATGATATGTAACACACTTAGGATATAGAAGATTTTATTTAAATTAAAATTTAGTTAAATTTTAAAATTTAATTTTTTTTAAAAAGTACATAATTTAAAATTTCGAAATTAATTACATGATTTGTTAGGACTCTTTCACATCATCTGACAAAATATGTTGGGATGAGAATGGGTTCATTGATAAAAAAATTCAAAACTAAAGCTTGTTTTTCATAAATAATTGTTTTTATTAATAAACTTGATCAACTAATTTTAAAAATGACCTAGATGGTTTCCTAATAAATTTAGAAATGGTGTTAAGTGCTAGTTTACAGCAATTTATAAGACAATTTTAATAAAACATAACACACTCAGATTATAGAAGATTTAATTTTTTTTTTAAATGCATACTTAAAATTTTAAAATTATTTTCATGAATAGTTGGTATTTTTTTAACAATATATGGGTAAAATATCATTCTGGTAAAAGAATTAGTTCATTGCTAAAAAAAATCAAAACTGAAGATTGTTTTTCATTAATAAATGTTTTCACTATTAACCTTGATCAAGCAATTTTCAAAACGACCTAGGAGGTTTTCTAATTCAGCGATAAACCTGTGGTAGGTTTCATTTTACAACAATTTGTAAGACCTTTCTAATGATACGAGAATGATGCAGCTGGCTCAAATGGGTGAATAAAAGTTATCTTTACCTCATCAAGTTCATTTTTCTCCAATCTCTGTCTCTTTACTGAGCCTCCAACTCTGTCGCAAGGCCCTTTACCATGCGATGTGGCTGAAAAGTGCCTTTCTGCTTTTACATTAAAATCTGTCTCGGTGTATGCAGGAAACTGGTGGCTCGGGTACGTTTTGGAGAAAAATGAACTTGATGAGGTAAAGATAACTTTTCTTCACCCATTTGGGCCAGCTGCATCATTCTCGTATCCAAGAAACGCTGATGTTTTGTGGGTGTCAGTAGTGGACATTCTAGCAAAAGTTAATCCTGTGACTCCCACTGGAAGAAGTTATGTTCTACTTCAAAGTGATGTCTTCCAAACAAATGTGGCTTTTTCAAACTACAAATGAAACTTTCTTCAGGTTATCATTCAGATTTATTATAAAGGTAGTGTTAATATTAGTATTCTTGTGTTATTCCTAAGCTGAATTATTAACTAACAATAATGATAAACAAGCTCCACTGTTTCTTTTTTATTTGTAATTTAATTTAAATCTTTTATATTCTAAATTTGTTACATGTCATTAGAAAGGTCTTACAAATTGTTGTAAAATGAAACCTACCACAGGTTTATCGCTGAATTAGAAAACCTCCTAGGTTGTTTTGAAAATTGCTTGATCAAGGTTAATAGTGAAAACATTTATTAATGAAAAACAATCTTTTACCAGAATGATATTTTACCCATATATTGTTAAAAAAATACCAACTATTCATGAAAATAATTTTAAAATTTTAAGTATGCATTTAAAAAAAAAATTAAAATTCTATTTTAATTTAAATAAAATCTTCTATAATATGAGTGTGTTATGTTTTATTAAAATTGTCTTATAAATTGCTGTAAACTAGCACTTAACACCATTTCTAAATTTATTAGGAAACCATCTAGGTCATTTTTAAAATTAGTTGATCAAGTTTATTAATAAAAACAATTATTTATGAAAAACAAGCTTTAGTTTTGAATTTTTTTATCAATGAACCCATTCTCATCCCAACATATTTTGTCAGATGATGTGAAAGAGTCCTAACAAATCATGTAATTAATTTCGAAATTTTAAATTACGTACTTTTTAAAAAAAATTAAATTTTAAAATTTAACTAAATTTTAATTTAAATAAAATCTTCTATATCCTAAGTGTGTTACATATCATTAAAAAGTTCATACAAATCTCTGTCAGATGACACCTATCCCAGGTCTCTAGCTTAATTAGGAAAGCTTCTAGGTCAATTTGAAAATTGGTCGGATGCGTTTTTTTGACCAATTTTTTGAACTTTTAAAGTGCCATATTTTTTAAACGGATCAATATTTGTGAATAAAAATTTTCATTTCACAAATAACTATATAAACACTACTGTTGTTCCAAATTTCAGCAAAATCTGAGACGGTGAGGTAGAATTTTGCCGAAAAGTGTGTTGAATGGACGCAGAATGACTCAGAAGTACAATTTTGTTCAACCAATATCAGGCCATGAAGGTGAGGTATAACCCTGACTGTGATTTACCCCCCTGTAAAAAACCCACCTAAACTTACTTTGGATTCTGTCAGGGCACCTACAACTTTTGGGGCCAGGAAACCAGCAATGGTAGCAAAGCAATTTGTCATTCCCATTAAAGTACCTGGAAATAGGTTAAACACATTTTTTAAAGTACAATATTCTGACATGCAAAATAGTACCCAAAAATGACCATCCTGAAAAGGTGCAAGGAGAATAGCCCCTTTCTGACGTGCTGTGGTACTACTTTAACACAGTGATTGGATGCTAGATTTCCTGAGATATTATTGAGGGCTTTTTGTCGTACCTGCGTAGTGGGGGGCCATGTCGACGTGGGTCACCATGTAGCCGGAGTAGGTGGCGCCGTTGAAGCCCATGGCGAGCGTGAGGAAGAGAACACTGGGGCCGGGGGAGCAGCCCGCCCACGCCACCCCGCACAGGCACACCGCAGGACCAAAGAAGCCTGCAAAAGGATGTCTTAAAACAAGTTCAGTTTACCCTACTTTCGTTGAATGAGCTGTATGGACAAATGCTCAAACTAAATTACCAGTTCTTTATGGTTTGAATTTGATATGTTTTTTATGATTTTTTTTTTATAAATAAAAGTTGAAAGCATTGCGAGAAGTGTGGAATTTTGAAATATAATACAGGGTTTCCAGTGCTTCATACCTGTTTTGGAGCAATTCTGGAGCAATAAAATTTGTTTTGGAGCAGCAAATCCTGGTTATGGAGCAGTAAATTTTTATTTCAAATTAGGTTTTCAGAGGTGCAAAATGTCACTTTTGAAGCAGAAAATTTGTACTTCAGAGTTACAAATCTGTTTTACAGAGAAGTATATAACTTCTATTAAATATTTAGTTTTGTTTAAACGCAAGTTATCATAAGAACAACCCAATAAAAAGATGCAATAATCAAATTATAATATTAGGACCGACATTTAATTTTTTAAAATTATAACAGCTAATTAAAATGAATTTTGTATAATTGGCCCTCTGCTTAATTTTCTTTTTTTTTTAAAGAGAAAAACCTTGCTCGTCTATTTTTTTTTCTAATGTTTCCAGTATGTTTTTTATTTTTTGGGGATGACTCATCCAACAAAATATGTCCGCTTTCTATGTCAGTGAAGTTTTTTCTTTTTAGTCCTTCTTGTATTAGATTTTGAGCATTTTTTAGGAGGCTTCAAGCCTGGTTTCAATTTTCCTAATTCTAGAGTTAAAGTATTAAAGAAATTTCAAAATTGCACGAGCAGTTTAAAAAAAAAAGTATATCGGAACACCACATTATTTTCTTTCTGTATGACGTTCAGGAATCGTAAACCGAAATACAGTTTTATTGCTACTGCCGCTGATAGCATTTAAATAAGTTTTAGGTTTAACTGACTTATAACTGATGACCGGTTTTCATGTTGAATTTCTTTATGAGATTAAAGGTCTCATATATTTTTTTGTGTGTATTTCTCAACCTAATTTTTGTGTGTGCAATATCTGATTGGTGCATTTCGTGGAGTTCCTTCTGTACTCGTCTAGCTATTTATAAAAGAAAATATCCAACGAAGAAATGTTATACGCTGCGGACTGATGTAGGTCCTGTTTGTCTTTGAAGGGTATTATGGAGTACCAATCAAAAATTCCTGAAGTGAGGCGGGTTTTGCCATCAACAACATATCTACCTCATTTGGAATGGTAGAGGACATGATAAATAACAAATATTATGAGATCTTCTTCTGGTTGATCACTTTGTAAACGCTCTCCTCCGCGGAGTAAAAAAAAATTATACTGAAAAAAAATACTAAACGACTAAAAATGACTCGATAAAATTTCTTTCTTTATGAGATCCAGGCTAATATATAAGTTGAAGTATGTCACTTAAAATAAAATTATTAAAAGAAAGTATGAATCTCCAGAAAATAAGCAATTACTAATAAATCCTTTTCCGCGCGAACCTGACCAACTTACCTGTTACCGGGACATATGCCTAGCACCCAAGAGCCCTAGGTCACGAAAGCTTAAATGGGCACGGCAGGCCTTGGCCCACTAACGGGCTGTTGCACCGAGGAGTTTTTAGTTTTTAATAAATCCTTTTAAAATCAACTTTTGGCAAAAGAAACATATTTCATATAGTCAGTTAAACATCCAAAAATTTTGTTTGCTGTTGTAGGTAATTGCTAGATTTTATAAGCAATTAACCACAAGAACAGATTGTTAATGTTTTAGAAAAATGTTTATAGCTCCTGAAATATCCTAGATAATTGTTAGTTCTTTCACAAGAAATTTTCTAATATTTAGATAAATTCTTCCGCAAAGCATAATATTTTTTATTGATTTTCAAAATCAAGGTGGTCCAAAACACGTTTTTACTTTGGTTCTGTACTGTGAACTGCCTATTACAATCAAGTCGTTATTTATACATGAAAATATGTGTGGTAGAGAGTGTTACAAATCTCAAACGCAAATTGCATATTGCAAAGTAGTTTTTTAAAACTGAGAAAAAAATCAAGTAAAAATTATTTTAGATTATTATTAAGTGTACATAAAATATCCTACCAGAAAAATCCATATCTTACCTACGAGATCTGGAATACAGATTCTGCCATGCTAAAACAACTTTTGCTGGAATCTACCCTCAAGCAGGTAAAAAAAAGTGTCAATCGAGAATTTTAAAAATGCTCTGTGTGAATCATCACAATAGAACTTAACACATTTAGAGGATTGAAAGGGGTTTCACCTATGGAATTGCTGACTTTCCGTATTGTACTGACGGTGGCATATTGCTTCCTTCTCACCCAATCAGCCGCAAAACTGGTGAGCCAACCTACAACAGCCTGCAGCAAGTAGGGCAGAGCAGAGAGGAAACCGTCCTATTGCAGTGGAAAAGGATTACATTCCTCATAACAGATAATACAAAAATAGTCTGCAAGATAAAATGAACAATTTAGGAAAAATGTTTTTACCAACTATTTATCCAACTGGCCTTTTTAGAGATGGCTTTCTTGTCAGTGGCCTTATTATGATCATAAAAGCTTTATTTTTATGGTTTTAAAAGTTTACTTTTCATTGAAATTTTAATTCCGACAAAATAGTACACTTAAAAAGGGTGGTTGGACACTCCACACAAAATTCACATTTCATTTCTTTTCAAAATTGAATTTCACATTTAATAAAGGTAATTCAACAGGTAACACAACCTTTTTGAATGATGAACTCTATAGTATAACCGGCCCTTGGATAGAACAGTGGAGTACTCACGCTCTTGATGTCGAAGTGCAGGATGGAGCTGAGGTAGGTGGGCAGCTCAGTGAGGAACGTGTAGAAGCCCCAGTTTTGGCCAAAATGGGTCACGACCAGGGCCCACACGGGCACGCTGCTCAGCACGCGCCGCCATGGCAGGGGGGGGACCTGACAACACACACACACCACACATTCAACTAGGCTGAAAGACCCTCTCCCAATGGTCACAAATACATAAAGGTTGGGTTTGCACTGAACTAAAACAATGAAAATAAAAACGAAACAATAATGCATAAGAGGTGTCGTTTTTTTTATCTTTCGTTAAAGTAACTTTACAAAGAAAAAAAAACCCCAACTAGGTTGACACAGGATCCAAGTAAGAAGCGCACCAAATGCCAATTCTAGGTTATACTTTGAATACTACATAGTCACATTATTTCAATTTTCTGCAAAATGTTACTTCCATTAACATAATACATATAAAATCATGTTCATTTTAATATATATTGAGCATCGGTATTTAATGAAAGTGCAAATTATTATTGGTATGGTACTATTTTGCCATTTGCAGAATAATAAAGGGAGCATCCTGCAGGATGATTTCCTTCAACAAATCAAATATTTGTTTACTTGAAAGCATTCTTAATAATTGAAATTTGGATTTTAGTCTTTTAACTATTTCCGTATATTATGTATTTTTATTGATGTTTCTTGTCAAACCTCATTTAAGACAAGTTTCACCCCCCAAAATGGATTCGCTTAGTCACAACCCTATCTTCCCATTTAACAGTTCAAACAGTTAATAAGGTCTTTTGAACAGGTCAACATAACAGCTAGCTGTAATGCCATCTCAACAATGAGGAAATGTATACGTCATGTATTTAGAAAAATAGTATTATCTGAGAGTTAATGAAGATGGCACCAGGACATGGATGGATGGGCCACATTTCAATAGAGGCCCCATCCCTTCTTGCTATTATTCTAGAGTTCCATTTTATTCATTTGCCCCCCTTCCCTCCTCCCCCCCCCCCGAAACACCCTTATAAACTCTCCAAGCTTATTCAACAAAATCTCTTCTAGTCTTGTTCTTTGCACGTGATATCTGTTGTCAGAGATGAGCGAGGCCAGCCAGATCACACATTCCAAGGGGACGCCATTCCCTGCGCATGCAGTGCTCACCTGGGGCCGTTCGATGGGTGCGCGGATGAGGAGCAGCTCCTCGGGGGAGATGCGGGGGTGGAGCTCCGGCCGTGCATGCACCAGCGCCGCCCACGCCACGAACCATGCGCACCCCAGGGCACCTGCAACACACATACAGGTCAGGCAAGGATGGAATTACAAGGAAAAAGAAGTCATGAAAGAGCGGCATAACATTTTTTTAGGAGTGTAAAAAACCTGTTGACCTTTAGGAGTAAACCAATCCCACCCGCTATTTGAGAAAAAATGTAATTTTATAAAAAGTTTCATTTATTTTATTTATAAATTCAAGTGATAGTAAAAATAAATGGCTTGAAAAAATATATTAGAACACGAATGACATGAGGCAACACATTTATAAAAAATTTTGAGGCCTAAGAAAGTACCAAATTTTGATAGTTAGAGGTTCTTTACACATATCATATTCATGATCATAATCCATCTTAACTTTAAAAAAAAAAATTAGTCTTTGAAGGTTTTTTAAGTGTAACAGATATTTCTTACGATGAACATGTATATGGTTTTAAATTCTTCATTTACCTCTAACAGTTTTTCACAATGCATTTTTTATCTATAAAAAACTGAATTTTCACACTTTTTCCTCTGGATAACAGTATTAGTATTTTACCAAAATACGATCTTGTAGAGTTTAATTAGGTTTTTTAGCAACCCTTAAAATATAAAAGAATCAATTTGAATTCTTTGAAATTTTTATCTCTAAATAAAATGCCTGGTTGAACAGGCAAATGAAAAAAAAATACAAGTGTGATTCATTTTTTGTTTAAAAAGTTGTTAATAGCTAATTTTTGCTCAAAAATCTCGTTTTTTAAAACAAATATTCATCATAGCATTAACAGTCATAGACAAACTGAAAATACAACTTTCCACTATTAAGAAGGTGTAATGAAAGTATTGCAATTTAGTTGAAAACGGATATTCTGTGTATTCTACATGTTTTGGAGGGTGCCCAAAAGAATATTTTTGGAACATTGGTCCGTCTGTCCTTTACGAAATTAAAAAGCTGCAGACAGCACACAAGCTCCCAGTCAGAGGTTTGGAGAAAATAGCACAAAAATTGATAAAACTCTTTTAGTTTTAAAGTTGAAATGAAAAACGAAATACAGACTTTGGTTCATAAGTACCTATCGGACATCGTTCTTGAGAAAATCAAGTGCATGGCCAAAGAAAGGTATGGGACTTATTGAAGTTACATACCTTGTAAGGGATACCTTAAAATGTATTGATTTATTAAGTGGAAATTCATATAGTGTTATACACGTCTAGTTTTTCCCAAGTCTTGGGTGAAAGAAGTTAAGTAGCATATGTTGAAATAATGAAAAAAAAACCTTAGCTGTAGAGAAAAATGGAAACCAGATTCAGCATACAAAACTATGTATGAAACACTACTTTAATTCAGTGCATCGAAATTAGAAGGGAAATCTCAGGAAGAAATTCAAAGTACGTACTTCAATTATTAAAAAAAACTGAAAACTTGAATGCTCATTTAAAAAGCACAAGAAGATTAGACAATCGCTTGAGAAACTTTATTTCTTTCAAATAATAAATTAAAAGAAATTTATTTTTGTGACAAATCAGTTTAAAATGACGTCAAATATATTTCACAAAAAGATTCCTTGGTTGTGTGTTAATAATATGAAATGTTTTGCTTCTATTTAAAAAGCAGGAATATTATATATTTATTCTTTGAACATAAATTAATTTAGCAAACAATAAGAAATAATTATTGAATTTTCAAAAGAAAACAAATGAAACTAGCCAAATTTAGCATGTAATTGTTTAATATAGAATTAATACTGTGTTTGGCACCTCTTTTTCCTGTTGAACACAAATGAAAAAAGAGTACAGCGGAAAAACCCTTCATTGCATAGGAATTTTCCTGTATTCTGGTCTGCTTGACGGACATTGACTACAGGAAACCGTTTTTTTCTCTTGGTTCTTCTCTCGCGGTAGAAACATGGGACTCTTGTGTTGCGTGAATCAGGGTTGCTGCGAGAGAAGAATTAAGTGAGAAACCGGTTTCCTTACGCCAGTTTAGGCGATGAATGCCAAAGAGGCCTGATTCAGACAGATTCCTGTGCAATGAAGGGGTTTTCCTCTCTTCAAATATTGTGTGGAAGCAGGTTTAGTGACAGATTCTGTTACAAACCTACTTGCTTTTGAGTTATGTTAATAATGATTTAGAGATCCTTTTTCTCTTTGAGACAAAAAAAAGTTAAATACTACCTCAAAAACTAGTGCTATGAATTTTTTAATATGATATTGGTATTCAGCAAGCTAAAATCTTTCAGAATTTGATACTTTACTCTCTTTTTTTCACTGTTGCCAAATGTTGTGATCGCAAAGAAGAAGAATGTACTAGAAGAATGTGTAGGTGAAAATGTGGATTTAAGAAATACAAAATTCTTTTTACTTTAAAATATAACGCTATTTTTCAAATTAAATTATAATTTACAGTAAATTCTACTTTATTAAAAATATAACTCTGCATAACAGTTACTTAATATGAAAATTAAAGAGTTACAGTTATCTAATACGAAAAATAACTTATAGAAAAGAACAGTTACTTATAGAAATTTATAGTTATAAGAAAAGTTGCAATTTAACCATCTTACCATTTTTCAAAGAGAAACAAGTTTAAAGAAACATAAGTTCAAAAATCCCCCCACTACAATTGGAATTAATAAATTTCTTAAATTTTATTTTAAAATAGTATATATTTATACTATTTATTTGATATTTATTATATATATTTCCCTTCTCTTAACTTTGTCCCTGGGTTTTAGTACATTCACTGGTCTCATTGCTAAAGTGGTGGAGACACTGGATGGAGCTACAGTAATTCTTCCATCATGGAAACTAGATTGCAGAAAATTCACATTTCAGTTAGTAGCCGCATTTTTTCGCACGAATTTATCAACAACGCTAGCAGTTAAAAAAACTTATTGAAATGAGCTGCAGGGCTCTATTGCTTTCCTTACAGTCAATCAGGGTTAAGGTTAATTTTGGTTAAATAATTGGATTTTTTCCTATAAATATTTTTTAAATGAGTAAAATGAGTACTAACAAAAATCTATTCCCGGTGTTGCACCGGTGTACCCTTAATAATAGTGAATTGTTTTTCGTAAACTTTTATATTTTATGCCAATTGAACCCTTCTCCACTGGTTAGCACCCCAACAGGATATTATATCCTCCCATTCTGCAATCAGCATTAATTTAAAAGTGGATATCCGATTGTAATGCAGGCTCTTCCAGGAGTTCGAGGGCTTTTCCAGAGGCCTCTGTTCATAAACAGAGAATAACCTGTCCCAGAATGTTTAAGGATCAAAAACAGTTCACCTGCTGCTGCACACGAACATGCTTTATATAGAGAGAATTGACATTTCACAAAAGTATTCAGCACATCTAAAATAGTTATTACCTCTAATGTCATAAGACGATCAAAAATCACCCAATTCTCTACAACATGTTACAATATTAATACTTGGACTCCTGCAGACATAAAGCCTGTACAGTACATTTGGTAAACATAATGAGATCATTAATAATCACATTCAAATAACAATCCTACAAAATTAAACACATGTGCTTTATGCAGGGTTGCCAGTCAAATTTAGGGATAAAATAGTCGCTTTAGTTGCCTGGAATTTCCAAAATAGTTGCAAAAATAGTCTCCTTATTATCAAAAAGTAGCAAAAATAGTTGCATCAAATTTAAATACTATATACAAAATCGAAACTTAAAACTTTTTGATAAGAAAATTGAGGAGCAATATGTGCGACTTAGGAGCAAATGTACATTATCTAGGACCATTATTGAAGAAAAAAATATTTTTTACCAATTTTTTTTTATTTTAAAATTAATCTGCAATATTTGGATGTCTACTGTATCCCACTGGAATATTTTATTTTTTACGATCACCCAAGTTTCGAGATTATCGAATCACTAGAGTTTTGCGATTATAGAAGCATCAGAGTTTCAATAACTAAGTTTTAAAAAAATTTAGGAATCACCATTTACAAATTTTTCAATAACCAGAGTTTCTTAATTTTAAATTTAAGATCGCTGCAGTTGTAAGATTTTTAGACTGTTAATTTTTTTTTCAAGTTCAAGCTGATTATTTTCAAGCTATTATTAGATTGTTGAAAATAACGATGAAAAAAGTTGGTATTAACTGTTCTGATAACCTAATCTCCGTAACTTTGACTACATTTATTTTGTTGTCTCAAAATTGAAGGATTAGGTCGCATTTTGCGACTAGGCGACTGTAAATTTCGAAGCCTGCTAAACAGTAAACACCAAATATGAATTTGATTTCCTTGACCAACTCAGAATGTTGTTTCCCTTAAAAAAAATAACTGTTAGTTAAAATATGTCTTAATTCATTTTGGAATTACCTTAAATAATTTAATAATTAAAAAAGCATTTTTGCATTTTTAGTTTGATTTTTTTTACTTTCTCCATCAAACACAAAACATACAAGTTTACAAAAATAATAGACATTTTAACTTTTTTTTATAAATATGAAAATATTATATCAGGTAGATAAAATTTCTTTTCACTACTATGCACAGAATGTAAACATCAAAGTAGCAATTTAGCAATTTCCAAAAGTCAATAAAGTAATGTATTATTTAAAAAAAAAAAGAATAGTATTATTTAAACACAACTCTGATAAAAAAAAATTCGCTATTGTAAACAATAGTTAATACTCAATAAAGTAGTTACAGGTCAAATTAATCAAACGTTAAAAACATTTGAATTTTAAGTGTTTTTGTTAATTTATTTTTTTTAATCAAAAGAACAAGAACTATCATAAAATTTTGAACAATCACTACAATGCGAGTTAAAGAGTAATGAAATAGCTTATTTGAAAGTTAATTTTATGACCTTTTTACTCCCTACAATTTTTTAAGGCTCTTGAACTTGTGAATGAAAAGCTTATATTGTACAATGAAGTATTACACAGTTTATTGGCAAGCTAATTATGCTACATTAATGTGTAATCCAATTATTTTAATTTGTTTAAAGAACATAATTTTAAGTTTTGCATGTATCTTGTCTATATGTACATAAAAGTTAGTGAAGTTTGCTTTTAAATATCTTTTACTTTCAAATTTTTCTTTCTTTTTCTTTCAAATTCACATTTAACATTTTTTCGAATAACTAAAAGTTATAATGGTTTACACAAAACTTCTGAGATGTGCCAAGGTTCTTCCAACAGATTAAAAATATAGATTCTTATTACCAGAAAACTACTTTATCCGCACGTAATTGCGCGATTCAACTATCCCAAAACTCTCACGATCCAACTATCACGAAATTTCGTCGATCCTACTGTCCCGAAACTCTCGCGATCCAACTGTCCCGAAACTCTCGCAATCCAACTGTCCCGAAACTCCGGCGATCCTACTGTCCCGAAAATCCAGCGATCCTACTGTCCCGAAAACTCCCGCGATCCAACTATCCCGAAACTCCCGCGATCCAACTATCCCGAAACTCCCGCTATCCAACTATCCCGAAACTCCCGCTATCCAACTATCCCGAAACTCCCGCGATCCAACTATCTTGAAACTCCCGCAATCCAAATATCCCGAATTTTTTTTTGGTGTGTTTCATTGCCTTTTATGATGTGCATTGTAATTGGATTTTTTCTGTTATGTGCATCTGAAACAAACAAATAACTCCCGCGATCCAACTATCTTGAAACTCCAGCGATTCAACTATGCCGAAATTCCGGCGAAACTACTGAACAGTCCCGAAAATTGGTTAGGCTATTCTATATTCCGCCGATCTATATCGCGAAACTCTGGCGATTTTACGACCGAAGATTCTGCGATTGTAAATGTGGCCTTCCGACGATTTTCGGGGGGTAATACCAAAATGAAAGATATGAAAGATCGCGCGGAAAAAAAATGGAAATAGTCGCCGATCCTTGAAAATAGTTGACAAAATGCTGAAAATAGTCGCTTTTGGCTTGATTTTGTCTAAAAAAGTCGCCATAGTCGCCGGGGGTCGAAAATAGCAGCAAATAGTCTCCTTTTAGTCGCCACTGGCAACCCTGTTTATGCTTCATTTTCGCTCGGGCTGAATTTTTTTTCAAATTGAAAAGTATAAATTCTAATATTACAATAATGCACAATGCTATTCCTAAGGAGGAATAGGCTCACGTTTTGCCTTGCTGTTCCCATGTTTATGTTTGAATTTTAAAAAATTTCTTCCTAAATCATGCCTTCTGTACAAAAAGAATAAGCTCCTAAAATTTGAAATCTGCACTTTTAATCGTTTTGGCCGCACGTTGATACGCGACTCAGTCGGTCAGGACTTCCATGTCTAGAAAAAATAGCGATCCTCCTTAGAGCAGGTACTCACCAAAGACGTAGAAGACGGCCGGCCACCCGGCGGGCGAGTCGCAGAGCAGGCCGGAGAGGGGCAGGGCGAGCACGGTGCCGATCTGCGCCCCGGAGTAGACGAGCGTGGCGAGCCGGCTGCGCTCGCCCTCAGGCAGCCACGCCCCCAGCATCGCGTGCATGGCAGGGAAGGTCACGCCCTGGGGGAGAGGGAGTAACATAATTATGCTTTACTTTTTAACTCCCAAGAAAAGCTTGTATTCGGGAATGCAAAATGTTCCCTTTTTAGGAGTGGAATTTTGAAATTGGCATCAGACGGCCTTTGGAAAGTAACGGAATTTTTCGTTACTGCTAAAAGTAACTGAGTTACAGTTACTTTCTGAAAAATGTAACGGCATTACTCGGCGTCACCTAAATAAAGTCACTGTTACAAGTAAAGCGTTACTCCAATCCCTGACTATCACATGTATTCTCAAAGCAGTAAATAAAGTATTTTATTGAGTTGAGTTGTAGAAGAATACTAAGTTAAAGAGTTATGAGTTGTTAATAATACTAAGTTAAAAAAATATAAGAGGAAGCGGTGGTCCGAAACAAAAGTGGGAATTTTAAATGATGTTTTAACTTGATTAAAGAAACAACTTCTATAATTCTTGTTCCATGTGAAACATATACAATCTATAGTTTTCACTAATTTAAAGTAAAATTTGCCAAACAGGAAACTTCTGATACAAACTGACTTCAGCGAGAACTATTCCCATATTAAGCAGGGATAAAATTCAGTCTGTGCATTGGCAGAATACTTCCTCTACCATGTGTACTAAAATGGTATATTATTTTGATAGTGATTATGCTGTTATTGTGATCAGCAATTTAACCATTACAAAAGTTTAGGGCAATTCATGTCAACCTTTTAAACAAAAATACACAGTATTTTCAATGACATAGTAAGCTTTCAACGGTCTGGCATTTTTCAGTCTCATCACACGGTAAAGAATGTATCAATGGCATTGGTGGGACTATTAAGTGTCAAGCCCGACAGGCCACTCGAGCCAGAAGTATAAATTGTCGAAAACCATGCGAGTTTGTTGAAGCAGCGAGTAAAATTTGTACTGGAATGAATGTCTTGCATCAATCCCCCCACCCCACAAAAAAATAATTAAGCAAACCTTCACCTGACATGGCAAGAAATTAAAACACTTCCTGGCACAAGAAACTTGCATTGTTTCTGATCATGTGCAATTGGCAAAATATTTTATATAGTCAAAAATTTGTACTTTTTTCCATTTCAATACAGGTTGAATGTATTGAAAACTACCTCTTTCAAAATGCAACAGCTCACAATTTGCAATGTGGCCAATGGGTTACGTGAAACACAACGAGGTTTTCATACCTTGATAACAGAATTTGCACACAACCAGAACAAGTAGGATCCTTAGTATCAACTAAAAACAGGGATGTTCAGGTTTAAATCCACAGACCATGTAGTCGGGTACGAGAAGGACAAATACTAGAAAATATTACAGCTCCCACACTAGTCAATTATACAGGATTTTTTAAATTTTAAGTATTTATTTTAATAATTTATTGTGAGCCACATAACATAATATATCTATGTTACATCATTATGTAATCTCCAAGTTGTTAATAAAAAAAATAAAGTGATATTTGAGAATAAATACTAGTTCATAAGAAAATTTTACATGTGCCATGTCTGTCACGCTAATAAATATTTTATAATATTTTACTATTTAGAATTTCTTAATTTTTTTCTTTCTGCTTGACATATCAGAATCTTATATTGATTCCCAAAAATTCTAGACTTGACATGCATACCAATTAAGAGCAAATGGTAATAATATATGGTCACTCAAAACCTGTGTCCCAATTTTGTCATGTCTGTCACAGCATGTTTTAACCCAATTAATTAAAAGTATTTTCTCTTGAATGAAAATTTTAGTGTTTTTTTTTTATAATCAAGACTTATTTGCATCACCCCATCGCAATTTTTTACCAATCAATTAACATTTAGTGATTAAAAAGGGGCAAGAAAGTTGTCATGTCTGTCACAAATGGAATGAGCATAAAAAATTAAGAATTTAAAATGATGAACTTCACTGCGGAGCCTCTAACACGTTATTTTAGATCAGCGATGCTCATGCTGTTGGAAGGAAAGGAGGGAAAGTGGACTCACCTCTCCGAGCCCCTCAAGGACGCGCAGTGCGACCAGTGCGCTCGCGCCCCCCCAGTGCGCCGCGGCGGGGGTGAGCAGGGTGAGGAGTGAGGTGGCCAGCACACCGCCCCCAAACAGCCACTTGCCGCCGCCCCGCTCTGCCAGCCGCCCTCCGGGAATCTGCAAGGGACACCAACAGGTGATGTTCAATGTTATAAAACATAAAAACTTAATTTTTCAAATAAACTCATAACTTAAACAAAATGTAAATGAATAAAACACTAGATTCAGTTTGGTTTGAGGATATTTTGTGTAGGATTTAAATAAAAGACTGGTGAATTTTTTTATAGGGTTTTAGATTTTGACTTTGTATTAGATGATGACAGTTAAATTAATTCATTTTCTTAAATAAAGCATTTTGAAAAAAGCATTTTTTTGCAGACATTTTGAGCGCATTCACATGCTATTAATTTGTTAATAATATATTCAAAAGTAAAAAACATCTTGATAGGTTATAATGTATTTTTTATTGGTTTTGGTATAATAAATGTTGCACTAGAGCTACACAGGGTTGATTTTACCCGACCCGAAAAAAACTCGGGTGGGTTTTTAAAAAAAACACTTGAAAAAAACCAAGTGGGCAATTGAACTTAAAATTGCCGTCACTGAAAATTAAAAAAAGTAAAAACTTTTTATACATCCAAAAAGTATACATTTCATATCATTTTTAATTATTATTTTAGTATTATACTTAATATATTTTTACATTTTTGTACCTTCAATATTTAAAATGCATTTACAAATTTAAATGTATACCAATTATTTAACTATTAAATGTAACAAATACATTTTTTAAAATTCTAATTTAAATTTCTATCGTTACAATATTCCAGATTATATAATTTTACACATACACAAACAATAATTGGTTCTAGACAATATATTTATAAATTTAAATATACATTTATCTAACAATATATGTAATTATTTTTTTAATTGTTCTAATTTAAATTACTTCATTCCTGATTTTCTCTCTCAAGATGTTCTGTTAGTTTTAAAAATTGTAATGTATAGATAAATAATTAAAACTTCCATAAATAAATCACAAAATCCTGACAAACACATCCAAAATACTGAAAAACCCCATAAAACCCGAAAAAAAAACTGAAAACCCCCAAAAACCCAAGTGGGGTAGGTTTTTCATGAAAAAATTCGGGTTTATAACATCCCTGGAGCTACATGAGGGTAATTTTGAGTGGGCCTGGTGAACTTGAACCACAGTCGGTCTAGTGACGATTCATGACTGAATCATGGTATATTTAAGATGCATCAATACCATTATAGGCAGCGGGACTAATTGGCAAGATTTCTTTCTGCCCTGCATGATTCAGTTACAGGATGAGTAAGACAATTACTTAACCTTGTTAGGCATTCTACAATTTTGGTAAACAAGAAAAATATAATTTGAACAACCAATAAATACATTTTCAAATATAAATGAAAGAAACTTTAGTTTCGGTAGTATTTTTAAGTGCTTTTAATTTCTAATGAAATTTCATTTAAATTTAGTTTCTTATTTTCTGGATATTGGTTATCCAAAAAAAGTAAAATAAATTATTGCCGAGAAACTGAACCAGATTTTCCCTGAAGCTCTTTTACCCCAACTAATTGAAGAACCCCATGATTAACTAGGAATCATCCTGTAATCAGGTCTGCTTGAGGGCATTGGCACCGGTGTCTCACTTGGTTCTCTCGGTACTAGCGTTTCAGGGTTGTCGGGAGTGCAAAACTGGTTTCCTTACACCAGTTTAGGCGATGACTCGCTATGTTCGCCCAAGAGGTCTGATACGGGGGAGTCGGGGGGGGGGGAGATATCGAGTCAATGGAGTTTTTTTTTTCACCTGGACTCTTCAATTATGTATGAATAATAACAAAATGTGTGCAATTAAAAATCTTGCTAATATCTTATTTTCAAATAATATTTTTTTAAATAAGCAAAATCTCCTAAAGCACGTTCACAACGAATCTGTGACAAGCATCTGGTTTGAAGTTGTAGCAAAAGCAACATAAACAAAGCAAAAGCATAAAGTAATTTGGCGCAAATTTCAGCCACCAACTTAAGATATGTGAACATCATTAATTATTTGTTCCGTAAACAAATTGTTGATGAATAAAAAAATAATTATTAAATAAGTAAAAATAAAGTCAACTAACCCTTTTCACAAAGAATAACTAAAATTAGAACAATTAATCATTCACAAATTCAAGATTTTATTTTGAAGTGAGCAGCAAACCATATAAAATAAAGTTTGTAAAAGAATTAAAATAGCACTTATCATTCTTACTATTGTAAGACAATTGATCCAATTTTTTTCACACATTTTTGCACAAGCGAAGAAACTGCAAGTTTGTTACAAACAATTTGGGTAAAAATATTACAAAGAATATAAACTTTAACAATTCTAAAATTCCACCGCCCATTAGAACCTTATGAGAGAGAAGGATGGTGAAAATATGCCCGATCACATGGTTTCGTGATCCTAGCGTTCCTCGTCTAAGGAGTTCGGGATGGGCGTAGGTGAATAAAATATGTACTTCTAACTCATTAGTTTAATAATGGATTGGCTTATTAAAGTTATTTGGTTGATTAGAGTTACCCTCAGGATATTGGGATATCATGACATATAAACAAGCACCTTAGAATGACATCAAAACTTAATAATTATGGTACTATCTCATTAAGGACGAAAACACTAGTGCGCACAACTTACCTGTGTGACCATATATCCATAGAAGAATGCGCCAAGAATGGTGGCCTGGGTCTCGGCACCCCAGGGAAACTCACCCTGCAGAAACAAAACATCACACAGCTTAGTAACAAGTGGGTGCAAGATGACATATTAAATGTCAGCTGATTTTTAGCTTCCTCTGTTTATAACGTAAAAGTGGAAGCTTTTATAATGGCTATGTCTATCACCCACTTTCATAGCCCAAATGCTACTGATAAATGTGATACGTCAAAAAATTCAGTGCATCGAACTTAGAAGACATTGTATATTTAAAAAAAAATATGTTGAATTATAAGTACTTCAATTATTAAAAAAAACTGCACAATTAAAATCTCATTTAAAAATCACAAGAAGCCTATTTTTATTAGAATTAAATCACCATTACCCCTCAAAACAATTGAAAGAGAAACTATTTCTTTTAAATAAAAAAAATAAATGATATTTATTTTCATGACATAAAAATAAATTTAGAATGACATATTTTATTTCACAATGAAATTCTTTGATTGTTTGTATTATTTGTTTAGAAAGAGGCACAAGGCATTCAATTTCTTTTCTTTAAAAAAGCAGACATAATTTTTCATTTACATTTAAGCATGTATTCATGAATAATGTCATATCAATACTATTTACTCCTTTTGATGATATCTTCTTTTGTTCCTTTCTTTTTAATGATATTGAAAATCATGTGGTGTAGTTACGTTCTGAAGGTGATATATGGCTTGATGTTAATATAGGTAGAAATGTTTGCTCTATTAAAGAGTAAAGAATATTACATATTTATTTTTCAAAACATAAATAAATGTAGCTTACAAAAAGAAACAATTACTGAATTCTTGAAATAAATTAAATGAAACTAGCCAAAGTTAGCATGTCAATGTTTAGTATAAAATTAATAGTTACTGTGTTTGAGCCTTTCTTCCTTGTTGAAAACAAATGCTATGCTTAAGCGGACTACCCTACTCTGTTACAACCCTACTTTTGTGACAATAAAATGATGGCTAACATAAGTACAGTGGTTCCACAGTAGGGCATAGAAACCTGGAAAGGAAGACACACCTGGCGGAGGAGGGTGTGTGGGGTGTGGTTGTGGGGGCGGCACTCCTCCCCACCCGGGGTGGCATTGGGGGCGGTGTGGTCCACCATGGCCACCAGCGCCACGCTCAGGTTGACGCGCAGCGCGTACACGTTGCAGAAGCCCAGGAAGCCGAGCAGGGACAGCACATAGCGGCACGGCAATCCGCCTGCAACACACACACAGAAATGGTTTGGTCTAGAATGCAAATAGAAAATGACATCAATACAAATTCTAGTTTCAATACTTTTCCAACAGGGCTGCTTTATGGGTGGCGAAACCAGGCACGTCATCCCCCAAAACTGAGAGCCATATTTTTTGTCACACCATTGTGGCGCCTCTCGCTACCCATTTTGACACTCAGATGACAATGAATATGAGGGGGATGTTAAAGTATGCCTTGCCAAGCGAGCCAAATGGATACTCAAGGAGTCTTTTACATGGCACCTAATCAGATGGCGAAAGATTTTCCCAACCAGAAAATCTGACGACTCAGCTCGGGCTCTAACCTGCAAACTTGGGCGGCCAGCACGTACCTTTCAGTCACTGAGCCGCTTCAATACTGAACAAAGGAAGTGAAGCAATACGCAATTGGAAGAGGAGCGACACACAAAACAGAAACTCGAAGAAACTCATTTTACTGGAACTCAATTTTTTGGCAGGAAAAAAAATATGTGATATTTTAAACCCAAGATTTGGAGACGAATATCACTAAATCTTACGCATAAAATATCACATATTTTTTCCTGCAAAAAAATTGAGTTAAATTCCAGTAAAATTTGTTTCTGGCAAAATCTTACATGATAAAATTTATCGTGGCTTTCTGAACTATAATTAAAGGTGGTAGGCGGGGGAAAAAGATCCACTCTTTATATAGATTTGATTGGCGTTTATTTCATTTTCTCTATTAGTTTCACTTCAGACCAAAGGACACATGTTTAAAGTAATTTCACACTTCACAAAGGAAAAAAAGCAGACAAAATGAGCATTGTATAAGATTTTTAAATACCTTTATCCCACCAACATCAGATGATGCAGCTGCTGTTTGGAAGTTTTATGGGCATCAAACGTCCAAATCAAAACTTTCAAAATACGATTTTTTTAAAATTTCTTGCAAGATTACTGGGTAAATTTTTTTTTAAAAAATCACATCAACAAAATTTATGGACGCCCCCATATTATAAAACAATTTGTTTCTTTAGAACCAACATTCACAAGAAAACCTCAGCCTAATAAATGTTTACCGAAATAACACCTCAAAATGAAGTGAACCATGTTTTGGAGAATTTCTGATAATTGCCCTATTTGAATGAAATAAAAAAAAATGACAATTAAAAATGAAGAGCTAAATGTGGCAAGTAAAGCATTTCCAAAATGGACTTTTTGATGCGAAAAGCACATGCTTGCAATGAGTTTTGGTTTTTGAGTATAAGTTCCAAACAGGGTTTGGTGGTAATATTACAAACAAAGGGTAAAATTTGTGTTTGTTTTCGAAATGAAGAAATCACAAGTATGTACCTTTGTGCCAGAAGGGATTAAGCCTTTATCCTCATCAATCCAAAAAACAAACAAGAGAAAAAAGATCTACCTGTTTTCAGTTCTTTAAAAAGGAAGCAAGTCATTTTATTACTTGTTTTTCCCAAAAAGCTTAACTCATTTTCTTTTTCTATTTCTCACTAACTATACGGTCAGGACTTTTATTAGCCATATAATTTAGTGTTATTGCGATCCATAGATATAAAACTAATAAAAAATTATCTTTTCCTTTAAACCAATCATAAATCTAACGTAGCAAAATCATGTTTTCTGAAAAATGCAAAAAAATTAACGCAACACTTTTTTTTGTATTAAAGTATTTGACAATTTTATTATTTTACCCAACATTAATAAACTTCATTTTAAAAACAGATTTGTATTAAAAAAATACTAATATTTGGTTGCACTAAAAAGGATACTTGATTATTTAAATTTCATATCCTCAATCACAAATTTATTGTGAGCAAGTCCATTTTTGACTTAGCCTACTTTAATTTAGTTACATTCAAAAGTTAAGATTTAAAAAATATCTATAAGGGTCATTCCTCACAAAGCGAACAAAACCATGTCCCCGCAAGATATCTTTCACATAAAGAAAAGTTATGCTTCCACTTGAATTAATTTAAGATGAATATTTTATCTACTTACTAATTTGAATAAATAAAAAAATCAAATATTTTGTGTAAAAATTTGAGTCCACAGACTATGACAAATCATTTCCATGGGCTGTCTCAACGTCATGTCCGTGAAATGTTTTACCTAGTTAAAAAATCCTAATTAAAACCCAATTTTTTATTAAAAAAATATGTTTTTTAATTGCATCAGTATTACTAAAACATACAAAACACTAAATATAATCATTACAAAGAATATACATAAATTCTGTGAAAGTAAAATACATAAATTCTGTGAAAGTAAATACATAAATTCTGTGAAAATAAAGTGTGACATATTTTTGTCATGTCCGAGTACAACATATTATTTAGCATGTATAAAAATCCAGAGCTGACAACTGTACTCTGTTAAAGTCTTATCAGCATTCAATCATATTCGTTAAACGTTGTGTCATTTCAAACTGCTGTATATAAAAAATAATTTGAAGTCAAAAGTAAAAAACAACGATTGATAAGACCATAGAGTAATTTCTGTGGTCAAGATAAGAAGGTAAATCAATAATTGACTTATATTTTTTGTTATTTGTAGGAAGAAAAATAAGTTATATAAGTTTAGTTTGCATGTCCTGGATCCCTGGAGTATTCATTTGGCTTGGGTTCTCTCGGCAAAATTAAATTTCAGCATACATCCACAGAGAATTCAGATTCCTTGTAATCCGAACATCAAAATTGGTAGCGAGAGTCGCCTAGATGGTGCCACAAAAAATGGCTCTCGGTTCTGGGGAATATGCCGAGTCTGCAAAGGCTTGCCCGTCAATATTGCAGCCCCATCGAAGAAAAAAAAGTTTGGATGCTTCTTTCGTTTAAGTTTAAAACTTTTCTGCCTGTGAACCCTTATTTCCGTTTTCATCATGTATGTGTATCATCATGTCCATGTATTTAAGCCATGGATGTTTTAATTATATAAGAACAAATTGATTACGTAAAAATCAGTGAAATGCATCATAGTAACTTGATATTTTGCCGTGAACTAATATAATAAAGCTGAAAATTTATTAAAGTGTAACACATCAATAAAATATTTTTATGTTAATTTTAGGGATTAAAACTTTTCTAAGTGAAACATTATTAAATTGAGACTTACTATCAGAATAATTCCTATAATTAATTGTAAGATCTGGACTATTGTTATTTTTCCAATGTAGTATGTAAGTGTAACTCAAATACAAAGTTTCAAAAACTTTCATTAATTTTTCTTGAGGTATTTCGCCTCAAATTATATCGTCTGTCAAATGACAAAACCATGAATGTGCAGATTCTAGGGATTTGCGGTTTTTGAAAAACAAAACCGCTTCTCAGTTCAATCGGTTATTTTTTTTCCCTCCGGTCCTTTGAAAAACCGGTTTTAGTTGCTTGGTTGGTTAAAAGATTCCTGCTGTCTATTTAGGTTAGGTTTGAATTTTAGTCACACTAGAGCAACAAGCGGGCTATTGGCGTCGTAATTTAGAACCACAATCATGTGACGAGTCGACACCTGAGTGCAGGTGGTGTCACCCAACGCATCTTTTAATGGCGTCCACAGGGCGACGGGAATCATAATTTAGAAAACTAATCATGTAACAAGCCGATATTAATTTCTCGACTTAAACTATCTCAAAGGTATGATTTAGGAATACTTCCTGAAATCTCAATAAACGCCTTTTTAGAAGGAATAATTTATATTAAGACGCCATTTTACATTTATAAACATTGAAATTTATATTAGTTACTCTGGTATTTTAATTAAAAAATAGCACTTCCAGTGCCCCTTTCTAAAGATTTTTGTTGACGCGTAATGTGTCATAGGAATAGCATTACCTGTAGCATAGCTCTTGATGCCTTAGGGCATTATCCGTAGCGAGAGTGTTAATAAATAATGAACCCATATTATACAAATCTATTATGATATATTTTAGGACGCCATAATCATTTGATTTATCCAACTGTATTAAACTTTTCCTTCAGTTTAGGGGAGTCGGCTCGTCACTTTACTGTGGTTCTTAATTACGCCGCTAGTCGCCAACTGCCGTCATGTAGCTCTGGTGAGACGATAATTCAACTAACAATAACCTTTGCAGTTTAACCAGTTCAAATGGTTATTCAAACCGGTACTTCAGTTTTAACCGGTTCAGTTCAATAAATGTTTTTGCCCATTTAACCGAAGCCATAAACCGGTTTAACAGTTTCCAGTTTTCCATCCCTTTGCCTTTGCACAGTTGTGTATTTGCACATTCGTGGTTTTGTCATTTTACCGACGATATGTTTTCTGAGAAATGACCCATAAAATAATAAATCGATGGACTTTTGACAATTTTTGTATCAAAAGCATAATTTTCAGGTATTTCCCGACCTGATAAGAAATTTCAGGATTTCATTTTATGGAATGATTGATTTGCACTTTTTTAAGGTGTTATTTAGTGTTATATTATGCACTTCACTCTCAAAAGAAATCTTACACGTACATTCTTTATATACACATATTTTCAAACAATTATATACTAAAAAGTATGTTTTGCAAGGACTTCAAAAAATTAACACTCAACATTTAAAGAGAGGCCCGTCAGTTTAGTGGTATTTGAGGTTTGGACTAATAAAACACAAATAAACACATTTTTGCTTGGCCATGAAATTTTTGGAAAGTTTTAATAGAAGTAGAAAGTTTTAATAGAAGATTTTTGGTAGTTTATAATAGAAAAGTTAGAATTAACAAAAATTGGAAACTGAAGTTGTGAAGTAAATTCTGCAAAGGTCCATGTATGTGTACCTCAGGAGCGAAGAGGTTAAAATAAAAAAAAATACTTGTTTGAGTACTGCCTTTTTGTTCACATATTATTGTGTAAATTTAGGAGGAAAGTCTCGATGGTTTTGGATGCAATTCAAATATTTCAGACAGGCACTAAATAGAGTTCTTTAACCAGTTCAATTACATAATAAAATTGCTAGAGGAGTGCCCAAAGTCTGAGGATCCTAAAGCCACTGTTTTTGAAGTTGTAAACTTTAAATTGTAGTGTTAAATCCCAAATTAAGACATCTGCAAACAGAGAAAGTGCTAAAAAAAAATTATTTTTAATTTCTATTCAGTTTTTTAATGTTCGATCAGAGACCTAAGACAAGTGCTTATTGTTTTTCTGCTTGTATAGTAAATATGACTTGGAGTCACACAATTGTAGAAGATCGACAGACTTTTCCCAAAATTTAGGATTGCCACAAATGTGTTTTTAATTTTCAAAAGTCTCCCAAGTTTATTTTTATCTGAAATCAACGAAGTTTTCCGATTTCAGAAGCGTTGGAATGTCCTGAATTCAGAATAGGTGCAGAATTTCAATTTCAGAAACACCAAACAAATGCGATTTTGGTATACCACGTTAGATTCCTCATCTTAAAATCCCTTTAGATTTCTGGTTTCTTTTGTGAACAACTGTGTTCGTTTTTTTTTTATGTTGACTCGCAGTCAGTTGGTTCATCAATGTGCATTTCTAATTGAAATTTATATTAATTATACCAAACATAGAACTTTTGACGAATTTCTGTGTCTTAATGCGAATAAACAATATTGGATATATATTTTAATAGGGCAGAATAATGTATTTTTTCGGCACTGCTGATCTGTCAGTAGGTTTGTCCAAAGGTTTTGAATGAGACAGTGACTGATCTTATTTTTTAAACACTAATTTACTGCCTAAAATAATCTTCACAAAAATCTAATGAGTCATCGAAAACAAGCTTTCTAAACTGTGTCACTTTTAAGCTAACCACTGAAGTGTTGTTTAAAAGTGATGTATATGATATTTAAGTTAATACATTTCTAGACTTTTGTTTTAATATTAGGGTTTGTTCATTATAAAAAGGTAAACATTTCAAAATAATAAGCAAATAGTTTGAAAGTAGAAAAATCATGTCAGCACTACTACCGAGACCACCCATCGGAAAGCAAAAAATCCTAAAGTAAATATAAGTTTTGACTATCTCAAATAAAAATTAAAAAAATTACTAGACTGATCCATTAGCTACTTTGCACTACTAAACACTTTAACTATACACCTATTTATAATTTTAGTTGTTCTTGTTGCAGCTCATTGTGCAACTCTTACTATTTCTCTTCTAAAGAACCACTATATATTGTAAAAAGTAATATAATATTTCATTTCTTTTATCAAGATAACAGAAAATAAAGTATTGCTTTCCACTCTATTTAGGGCTTAATTAGAAGAGAAATGTAAGGGAGTTAGTTGCACCTCCAAGTAGAGAGGAAAAAACCAGATGCAGAATATTTATTAAAAAATATTGGACACCCGTTCAAAATGAAAGAACAAATTGCAGATTATTCGGAGAGGGATTCCCCGGTAGCAGAAACCGCGCAGCACGGCAGCAATGCTGCAGCCCGATTTGGGGTTTGCGGCCAAATTGCCGAAACTCTCTCTTGATGCTTCCTGATTTACTTATTTTGCTGCCCAGTAATTTTAAAGAAATCTACCGATAACGTCACGTTGCATCAGAATGATTGACAGTTCTCTGGCTCTGCGTGATCGGAAGAGAATCTTGTTACTTTGTAGCTCAAGTTCAGGCCAAGTCTGACAACCAGATCAAGTTCTCTGATCAAGTTTCCAATTCATGGAGTCCGTGATCACAAGACCAGCTTGAATGTTGAAATACTTTTTGTTTGCGTTTGAAAATTTTTCTACTTCCGCTAGTACTAAGGTTTCTGATTTTAGAATATTTTAGTATTTTTTTTAATGGACTTATACACTCTTAATATATTCAGATTTTATGTTGCTAGTAAATTTCTAGTTCTTGAATTTTCTGGAAAAGTGCATGAATATTTTTTTTCTTACAAATGTATGAACCATGGTAATAAGGATATGTAATGAAAGACCAAAAGTTGGGGATTTCAAACAACCAGAACTTGATTTTAATACTGAATGAACAGCAAAAAACATGTTCATAGACAAATCTGAAGATAATCCAACACCATAAATAAAAGTAAATTTCCTTTAAAAAAAATTTTATTAAAAAAATTACAAATAAATGTAGTAGAATACTATTAAATAATTATTTAAATTTGCAGCGTTGTGATTCATAAAATAATTATCATTGTGTTGTTAAGCTATACTGCTAAACAAAATTAACCGCTACACAAAGATTGATTTATTAATAAATTCAAGAGTTTTATTTGGTGTGAGACACGCTGATTTATAAGTAACTAATTTTTCTTGAGCATTTTGCTACAGCTTTCTTCTACATTTTAGCATTTTTTTTTACCCAGGCTGATCCCTGCTGTGCATTGCACCAGTAGGTGCAATGGCTTCCCGTACCGAATATGTTATATGTCATGATTGTACTATATTAATTAAACTTAAAAATTAAAGCATTAATTTAACAGCTGCTTGCCGGTGTGCGGAAAATCTTCTGATAATGTCGCGAGGGGGGGGGGGGGGTCTTTTTCCTTGCAGCCAAATTATTTCCTTAAAACGTCATGCTGCAGCCACATTCCAAAAGTTCTGCTACTGGGAGGGATTCTAAATATATAAGCATCCAGTACACTTTTTTCACTGAAGGGCACGGTTGCATTATTGTAGCAAAAAATGTGCCAACTGTTCAAAAGGGCATTCACAACACATCATTATAATGATTTTGTGCTCATTTTGGAAATATACATATAGTATCCCTTTAATACCCCGGCAGATGTCCCCGATTTAAGTTTATGAGACTAAATTTTAAGAGTTTTATCGAAAAAGTTGCCTTAAACAGCATCAATGCCAGCAACTCCTTAAAAACAACGTCATTTCTTATACAAATAACGAATGGTACAAGTCAGCTGCTTCGGTATCAATATTTTTGAAAAGCTGAACATTCTCTTTTATACCCACACGATCGTGATAACTCGGTCAGAAAGGGATATAGGGGTTGGCTGTTGATTGACCACCTTGAATATTTCTCTTTGGTTTTTCTCTTATACAACTTATCAATTGTAACGAGGGCGAATTAGAATGTTTGTGTGATTTTTTTACCAATCAGAAGAAAAACAAATTTGGTAAACATTCTTATGCAATAATCGCATTCTTATAGCAAATACAGTAGATGCCATCAAAGTTATCTCTAAAATAGGAACTTTAAAATCACGCCATATGGTATTCGTTCAAAAAGTTCTCAACCCTAAAAAATGCATTCGAGTGGAAGATAACAAGAAAAGACTCACGTCCCCGTTTGTGGTTGGGGTCAGCATTCACGGACGAGGAGTCCTTCGGGATGAGGGGAGTATCGTCGTTGTCAGATGACACCGCGCGATTGTGCAGACTCGACACGGCCACCGCCACCGTCCGTGCCACTTCCCCAGCGTCAAAGTCCGGCTGGATCTCCATGGGTTTCGTTTTAAGAATTTTTGCCAAGTGGAGCGCACTTCATTTGTAAATGGACACTCAACAGCTGTTTACACTTTCACCATTCGCAATGAACCGCCATCTTTCGAAACTAGTGACGTCAACAAAGATTTTAACTTGTTGGTTGCTTTCTACAAAACTTCCATCTTGACAAGTTAAACTTTAATTTGTTCGAGTGGTAAGGAAAGGGGGCAAATACAATTGTTAAATTTTTCTTCCGATTTTTTATTGTAGGAAACTTAATTTTATACATATCAAACTGATTTTTAGGCTATGCTTACACTTGATTTCTTGGTACTCTGGCCTGTGACATCTAGGGCTGTGTTAAAGCACTGTTAGGATAAAAACTGATAAACAGATATGTTTAAAACACCACTGTGATATGTGTATGTATAATTATCTATGGAGTTTTTGACAACTTTCAATTAGTGTTTAAGTTTGGAAATTGAAATAATTTCACTTTACAAAATTAGCATTCTTACATAAAAACGAATTTAGGTTTTTAACGAAAAAAAAACGCATTAAGAAAAATGTGAATGGGTATATATGGGTGATTTTCTCAAAACATTAACTTTTGCGTACTTGATCAATATCTTTCATAAAAATATTTTTATTATATTTAACGATCTTTTTATTTAGAATACTCACAACAAATATTAACTATCACGTTATTACAGCAAAACAGTGCTTAAAAATATATAATAGGGTAATGTCCTATATTCCCAACACACGTTTCTAAACATCAAAACAAATTTAATGTACCATAAGTTGTCACATAGATGAAATCATTTATATTACAAAATCATTTATATAAATTACAATATGAATACGCTAATATTGATAATAAATAGCCATCAAAAAAAAAAAATTCATAGATTTTGTTCTTTAGACCATTTTAGATACGTCCCAACTTTTATATTTTTAACACTCCTGAAAATATGTCAATAAAATATGTGATAGACAGCAAGAAATGGTTAAAAAATACTTTCTAGAAAACAAGAAACATCTTTTCAGCTCATTTTAACTTAGTTGCTGATTAATTTTTTTAACTGCTTGCTATGAATTATTGAAATCTGAAATTCATTGCATAATTTAATTAAAAGAAATTTATGTCCCTCCCCTACAAAAAAATATCTTGAAGGATATTGAACAAAAGTGAAAAATTTCTGTTTTGTATATATTATAGTAATAGACATTTATGAACTATGAATAATGATAAAGAAATATAATAATTTTTCATTTACTATTTGCAAAATCTGTTGTTTTATAATTTCTGTGCACACTAAAAGTTGTTGGGAAATTTTGACATACCAAGTAATTGGCATTTATGAGTGTACCCTGTAAAGGATAAGGTCGCTCGATAGGTTCCATTCAGAGTTCATTTATCCCCCTCGCCATAGTTCATTTTTGCCTAATACATTTATTTTATCGAACAAAAGAATAGAGTTCATTTGTGTTTAATCTGATTTTTAACAAAGATCTTTTAGTGTAGTTGAAATAGTTATATTTTATATATTATTTAATATTTTTTTACTTTTAACTTTCAAATAAATTGTGAGTAAATTGCAAATTACATTTTGTGGGTAATATATTAGATTACATGTAAATTTTATAAACAAGCATGACACCTTGCCAAACAAAATTTGGAAAAACAACTTTGAATAAAGTATATGCAACAGTATCTTAAAGACTGATGTATGATATTTAAGATTGTCTACTAAAATGCAACCTTTCTTTGCAGTGAAATTACACATGTAAGGAAAAAATTTCAATTTTTTTGGGGGGGTGGGCCGCCAGCAAGATTTTTTGGGTGTTTTTTTATTGACACATTTATTCAATTTTGGGTTATTTTATTGAAATTATTTCGAAAAAATAAATTTCCTATATGTCAGAAATTATAAAACTTATTTAGATTCCACTTAATTTTGTGTATTTTTTAATTTATTAAAGTAAAAAATTGGTAAATAAAAAATATATATTTGATCTAAAATCGTTAAAAAGTTGTTCGTTATTAGTGAATTGGTGGCATTTGGTTTGGAACGTCACACTCATGAAACGGCACTGGTGATGGACCGAAAAAAAAAATCGTATTCCTCAACGACAGTTTTCCCTTCCTTGTATCTTTTTCTCCGTAGAGCGAAAATAAAGAAACTTTGCTGTTGAGCAGAAATGGGGGTGGAAAATAATTATTGAATGGAAGTAAACAATAAAGATAGCTACAGCAAAATTAAATACAAATTAAAGTAAAGCTGGTAAAATAAGATATTAAATAAATTTGAGAGTAGTATAACTTCAGAATAACTTGATAGTTGAGCACAAAAAAATTGGATAGCTGACTTGCAAATAAATAACTTTATTTTAATAATTTATAACAATTTACATATCATTTTTACAATGTTATATTTAAGAAAAATAAGTAATAAGAGGATGAATCTTGTATAATACTATGAAAATAACCATCCATCCGAACCTTGTCAGTATGAATTCTCATTACATAAAAGCTTAAGTAAAATCTGGGAGTCTTTTCCCACCTTAAAAAGCTTATAATACCTGAGGTATCTTCAATCTTATCAAGGGAACAACAAAATTATTATTATTGTACAACCTGTCAGTATCTTTAAAATTTCCATGATTGGGCAGATTTAAATCACTGAATTCGACTGAGACTTTATAGTAAATAGTAAGGAAAAACAGATGTGAATTTTTGAGTTGTACAGAGGTTAAGAGTCAAAAATCAGTTGCGTAAATAAAATTTAATGATTTACCATTTTTTACATTTATCACACTTTATTTTCATTCATTTTCTGCTCGAAATGCTGTTCTTCTCTGACTAGATATAATAACCACACAAAAAATTGCCATTAGTATTATTTTTAATTATTCACTGGTTGTCCAATTTTCTAAAAATTTGGTTAAGGAAAAATATAATTTCAGTATCCTCTCTCACTTATCAAGTTAGCACTGTTTTATTCCGAAATTTCTGATTTTGGTGTGTAGTTGTTTATATCTGAAACAACTATGCAACTAAAGTTAAAAATTAAGAAAAAAAGGAAAAAATAGCCATTGAAAACTTGTTTTAGCAATAACATTACTATGGTAATAAGATTTCTTTGGTTCTAAAATATTACTATTTATAATATGTTCTATCATTTTCAAATAAGATTATGATTAGAGTATTTATTTATTCTTAATAATAAATAGATTTTATTAAAGAATTTTTTAAAACATTTTGTTTCGATTATTTACCAAAAGCATATTTTACCATTTAAGGTTTCATTTCTATTCTAATTCAGTGCACCGAACCAATATTGGATTTGGGGCAGGTTGATTCTTTTTATTTCCAATTGTAGAACAGAACATTGAAATTCAAAACATAGTACACTAATGAGAAAAATATAAAACATAGAAGTAAAAAAGATTGATAGTCAAAAGCATGATAAAACTATTTAGTAGTTAAAGACAAATGAGTTGTAAGTGAAATATTTTCACAGAATCTTTTAATAAAAAAATAAACTTAAAGAGAGAGTTGTCACATTTACTTTTAAAAGTTGCATCTACACTGCTCAAAACAATTAGCAGAGCACTTCGCGTACTTTTGTTAACCCTCTCAGTTTCAACGTTTTATTTTTTATTCTAAAATTTGTGAAATAGATTCATTATACATCCAGAATGATATGATAAAAATTAGGGGAAAAAATCTAAATTTTTTAAAATAAAATTTAAGGGGGGAAAAATGGGAATCATAACTTTTGAATAAATTATAACAATAATTTTTTCATAACTTTTTTTGTTAAAAAAAGTTCAAATGAATTTTCAAACTTCTAAAAATGCAAGCGTTAAGAATTTAGGGTCGATTAATTTCATAAAATTTTTTGGGAGTGAATTTTATATTACCATGTGTTTTTCATATTTTCATTTAATTAAAACCAACATTATTTAATTCTTCAAAAGACATGATTCTTCCATCTAACGATAAATAAGTGCAAACTCAACTTAAAGAGAAAAAAAAAACGCAAGCTGATGATTCCAAATGGAATCATTGGGAGTGAAAGGGTTGAAACCATGAATTCCCCTAATTCTTTTGAGCAGTGTAAGGGTTGTGTAGAAAATGGATATTTTGTCTTTATTCTATTTTATAAACAAACGGTTCATAAAGAGTAGGGTATTATGAGTTCCCATTCTAAAAAACAGGATCTTACAGATCTCACAATTAAAAATAATAAATTTTGTAGTAACAGGAATTACGAACCAAAAATCTATTTTGATGGATCTCGGGCCCAAGGAAGTTTTGCACTTTCACACTTGAGAAAGTTCTAGCCTAGCAATGAAGGCGGGTTTTCTTGAAAAACAAATCATAAGGGCAAAACAGTTGACTTCCTCTTAACCAGTTGAACTGGAGAAGTGAAATGAATTAAGGTTTGAACAGTGGTGAATTGCTAAATCCAGTTTGAAGCATTTTTTTTTGTAGCAGCATCCATTGAACACATATAATGAACATTAAATATTAAGATATATACATGCTAAAAAAAATGTCTAAGACAAAACCTGAATTCTAAAATGTTATGAAAATCCTCATATACTATTTTTCTGATAAAAAGCCTCATTTAACCAGACCTACTACTTAACCCTTTAAGTACTAGAAGACGTCTGAACGGATAAACTTAAAATGGACTTGGGCGTCTTCAAGACCTTAAAGGGCTAACTTGATCCTGAACTGATACGAAGATTCATGCAGTTTTCTTTCGCTAAGACCCAAAAATTAGACTTGGAGTTAGTGTCTCTGATCAGCTGTTTATGATTATGCTTGCGAAATCAGTGAGGAGAACGGCACTTGGGTGGGAAAGAAACATTAAGAATACAGCATAAGAATTTTGATAGCGAACTACCGTCGCCTTTTAACACAGTTTTTATTATTATTTTGTAGTTTTGTTGGATTTCTTTTAATTTATATGCATATTTGTATTCAGGAAAAAAGGGACTGAACAGTTTAATTAGTAAATTAAAATGTTCAGTTTAAACAATATTCATTACAATAATAAATATTGTAAGTTCCCTAACAGATTTATAATTACAAAAATATATTAGAATCATTGTAGTGATATTAGAATCATTGTAGTGATATTTGAATGTCCTGAAATTTATAAAGGATATCCTTAAAAAATATTTAAAATTTAGTCCCTAAATAAGTGATTAGATTAGACTACCCCTTATTTAGGGACTAAAGTTGGCAGTCAACATGGCCAGCTGGAAGCTGCAGTCTCATTGGCTGGCCCGTGTTCTCCCCGCCCAAGTTTTTTCCATTGCTCCAACTTTTGCAATGACTTGTTCTTTTCCCAAAGCGTGTTGATCGAAAATATGATTGCATTATTTTATTTGCTTAATCAACAACATTTTAGGTTTTTAAAAACTTTTTTGATTGCATAATATGAATTAAGAATTGTCTGAGCTACATTGTGATATCATTTGAGCTACATATTTTTGGCGTTTAGCAAGTTTTAAGGTGCGTAATTTAAGGTTCTTTAGAAATTTTTCAAATTTTCACACTTTTATGAGTGTAAGGCAAATTACATTAGCAATCAAGTGGAAGAAGTGGTAATTTGGCTCTTATTATTTGTCTTCGATTCTTAATGTGTCTAACTATTATTAAAATTATGATTAAAAATAAATGCTTAGTTGTCTAGTAAAATTGTATTAAAATATAGTATATGTAGTTATGTTTAAATTACATAGATGGCGCAACGTGGGATGCTTGACATCACAATTGCCTAAATCACCCAATGTTGTCACTCTCCAACAATGAGGCTGGTGCAATTTCATTTATCGAAAGAAAAAAAAAGATTCGGCCTGCAAGAGCTCATTTGCGCTTGATGATTTAAGGCAAAATTGGCAATGAATATGTTTCGTAGCAGTTTGACAAAGGATACAAATTTTGGTGGGTGCTGGCGCAGAATTCCCACAGCTGTTTGGATATTCATTTGATTGCAGGTTTGTATATTAATGACATTTGTCTTATAAATAAGTAATCAATTAGGGTCATTCTTAGTCGCTGGTCAGTGACTTTTTGAGCTAGGCGACATCTCAAAAATCAAATTTTCTGAACACTGCCTTTGCTTGTGAATTTTTTGGTAACCTTAAAACTGGTCTTGATCAGCTTTTGCCTGCGTGCAACGTTAGTTTAACATCAATTTCTTTTAATTAGTGTGCATGGTTGCCAGAAAAAGTTATCAGGTTTAAAAAGAAATATTTTGTCATTTGTTTTGGGGCCAGCTACTATGATTTTACCCTTTCTTGAAGCCCAATAAATCAGAAACTTGCCACATAATTTGGCCATTTTTTAAATCAGCATCATATGGAAAAGAAACAAGTTAGTTGTAGCTGTTTTCTCATATTCAGGATTTTAAAAAAATCTGCCAGTTAAAGTGAGCCTTGATTGAGTAGAGTCCGGTTAAGAGGGAGCCCACTGTAGTTAAAAAAACCTTTCTCGTGTCAAAAAACTCAAACCTATTGACCCAAAACATCATGATTTATAACCACACAAGTAAAAGGACAGATTGTGTTTCAAATAAAATTTTTTAGTTTTGAGAAGTAGGTCACTTTCAATCATCATTTATAAAAAAAAAAGTTGTAAAATGTTTATGAAATTTTTGTTATAATTGGAGATTTATGATCAAAACACAAGATGTCTAAAATGAGGGACACATTTTGATATTTAGTAATTACCAAAATAATGAAATAAGATGGAAGTTATTACTAAATATTTAAAAAGTGTCATATTTAAATTCTAGTGCCCAAACATAAGCACGGGTTGTAGGCATCCAAATATGTAATTAAAATATGTGCTATTAAAATTTTGTGTTGTTGCCTTGTAAATTGTATCTCTAATCAGACCAAGGATTTCAATGTATAATGAATGCCACAAGAACAATAAATCTCTGGCACAACAAAGGCCAATATGAAAAGCACCATCCAGAGACTGTTGTAGGAACATCATTTTGTCACTCTGTGCCCATTGATTCTGTGGAAGGCCGCATCTGGAAGCTTTTCAAACAACAAGAGGCCGGCAGCTCTCTCCACAACATCCCTTGGAACCTTAAACAAGAATTTAAATATTATAGGCAGATTGAGTTCAACTTTTATGAATTTCAAAGACTAAAAATTCTTTTATTGGCACCATTTATATTAAAAACTATTAAAAAAATCAGTGTGAAACATCCCTTCCAGTTATACATAGGAATAAAAAAAAAGAGTGGGGGTAAGCTTGTTCTTAGTGATTGTGACCCCATTTCAGTTGGAAACAGTAATATGCCAGGCAAATTCTTGGAAAAGTGAGAAGAAATCAACAGTATTAGTGAATGGGGCAAAGAGATTTGTATTAAAATGGATTCAGGGGCAGAAGTTAATTTCACCTGTAAAGATATTTAAAATAAGCTTAGATGAAACCATTAAAGGGCATAGTTTAAAAGTTTTGAGAAAACTAAATCGTACCCATAATTTAATATATATATATACATATACATATATACATATATATATATTTTTATTTGTATTGTTATATATATATATAATATATATATATAATATATATATATATATATAATATATATATATATATATATATATATATATATATATATATATATAACAAATACAAAAATAAAAAAAGTAAAACAAAGAAATGGAAAAATATGAAAATAAGATATGGAAAGGAACCAAAAATAGTGGGAAAGGCCATTTCATCAGTAGGAAAAGCCTTTATGCCACTAGTAAACAATACACTTTTCTGTATTGGGATGGACGAGAGTCAAAGCAAAAATCCCAATTTACCCCGAAGTGTACTGTGGAAATTTCCAAAAGAAAATTAAAAACAAAATCAAAATTAAAAAGCACAGATAAAAGCAAACTTACATAAAGCAGAGGGACAAATAAAAACAAACCTGAAAACTTTGAAGCCAAACGCCCGGCACTCAGAGAACCCGAACTAAAACTCAATTGAAACTATTCACGGTATAGAAAATAAGTGCAGAGGGACGGAAAAAATATGTACAATGAGTAAAATTTTAGTGACGTCACTAAAATTTTACTCATTGTACATATTTTTTCCGTTTTTGTAATCGTTATTTTGTTTTTTCTGATTATGGCAGCTTTAGCGCCAGTTGGTAAGATTCTCTTTTTTTGTATTATGTGTTTTAGTAGTAATATATATATATATATATAATATATATATATATATATATATATATATATATATAATATATATATATATATATATATATATATATTATATATATTATATCGTCAGTAAAGTGACAAAACACAAATGTGCAAAAAACCAGGGATGGTTAAATGGGAAAAAACAGTTCTTTACCTGAACCGGTTAAAACTGAAGAACTGGTTTGAATAAAAATTTTGACCTGTTAAACTCAAGAAAAATGTAATGCTATTAGATAAATCAATTATAGCATCGTAAAACATATCACAATGGCTTTGTATGATATGGTTCATTAATTATTTATTAACACTCGACCTGTGCGGATAATGCCCTAAAGACATTAAAAACTAAGCCACCGGCAATGCTATTCCTATAATGACACAATACGTGGCAACAAAAATCTTAAGAGGGGCACAGGAAGTATAATTTTTTTTATGAAAAAAAAACCAGACGTCTTTTAATTTTAATTTCAAAGTTTAATATAAATGATTACTTTTGATAAGGTATTTTTACGATTTTTCTGTTTTTCAGGAAGTATTTGAAAATCGCACCTTTGAGATATTTTTTTAAGTAGAGATATCGGTAATGATTGTTTTAAATGTTGATAGAACGATTTTAGCTTAAATTTTTGCATGGGTAATTTAATAAAATAACTGCCAAACTATTGCTAAAATAACTGCCGTTCCATAAATGGTCTGTGCATCCAAAAACTCCAACGAATAATACCCTGTGTAGAAGGAGTGCGCATTAAATATGCTCTTAAGTCCCGACACTGTGTACTATGTCGCCATTAAAAGTTGCGTTGGGTGCCTACTCAGTTGTTGGCTCATCACTTGATTGTGGTTCTAAATTATGACGTCTATCGCCAATATTCCTCGTGTTGCTCTAGTGCGACAATAATTCAAACCTAACCTACCCTAAAAAAGAAGCATGGAGGAACCGGCTTTTAAAAGAACCGGTTTTTAGTTACTTTTAACTGGTTCCGGTTAAAACCGGAGGAAAAAGAGCCGATTGAACCGGGAAGCGGTTTTTATTTAGCAAAAATCCCCAATCCCTAGAATCTGCACATTCGTGGTTTTGTCATTTGGCAGACGATATATTCTAAGAAAGCTAATGCTTTGCTTGGGTTAGAAGCAAGTGAAAAGTAAGGTTTGATTTATAGAAATCAAGTAAATGTTATTACAGTCGAAGTCCGCCAATTTTGCTGGAATAAAATGTTATACGAATAAAGTTTTAAAAATATGATAATGGTTTTGCATATCTTGAATTAATTGAAACAATAGAGTTGAAAAATATTAAAAAATTTATTTATTAAAATTAATTTTTGAAATTATTTATAAAAAATTAATAATAATAGTTGAGAGCAGATTTTTCCATGTGTTAGAAACTGTGTACTTGGATAAAGTCTTAACATATCCTGGATTGACTGGATATCTTTGATGGTGAAAGCTTTTCTTATACACGAGTCGATTTAAATAGTTTTCTCTGATTCAATATGTGTCTAAAATCTTTCAAAAGGAAATGAGAGTGACAGAGGAGTACATGTTAAATGACAGACAATTGGACAGTTTTTAAGGGGTATTTGAAAAGAATAGTACAGTTGGGGACTCGGAGATGAATGGCTTTATTGAATTCCGGAGGGGGTAGAGTAGGTTACAATAGGAGTTTGACTAGACACGCCTACTAAGGAATCAGAATTGTGTGTGAGGTTGGGGCGAATGAAGAAAAGAAATTTTTGTGTCTCGAACTCAGACGGTTAGAAGAGTTATGTTGCTTGTTTACTATAAACAGGTTCAGTGCAACAGGATCGGAAGGACAGGTTAAAATTTGACACGCTGTTGTTAAAGATTGTTATCTCGCTCCCACTTGCCAGTTTTAAAACTTAAAATATATTAAATCTGAAGAAAAAAATATCAAGGAAGGGGTACACTATAAATGAACTCTCATTTTCTAAACAGTTCACCATATCCGAGTACCATATTGAGTACGAGCATACCAAATTGGCACAGATCGAGAAACAATTGGAGCTTGAGCATATTAGATCGGAGTTGCAGTCTAAACCAACGGGTAAATGTTGAAGTTTCTGGGGAAGTAGAAAATGTCAGTAGCATAGAATATTTATTAAAAAGTGTAAAAACATTAACTATGCAGTTACCCTCGCAATCCGAGTCCTTTAATTTTTACCTTCAGTCACTTGAGAGGTCTTTTGAGATTAAAAACGTTCCTGAACAGTTTAAGGCAGAGAAATTATTAAATATTTTACGAGAAAGGGAAAGTAACTTGACAGTTCACATGAGTGCAGGTGATATCGTGATATGTCACAGTATTCTAAAATTAAGGAAGCCGTTCTAAAGGAATATCAAAGCTCTCCTCAGGATGTTTTAAGTGACTTTCGCAAGGCTCAAAAATTTAAGGACGAAACTCGTTCAATTTGCTTCACGATTGTGTGCCACCTTTGATTACTATTGTCAGCTACGGGAGGTAAGTGATTTTAAGGGCGAGCTTATTGTTTCTGATAAATTGTTTAGCACTTTGGACATAATAACCAGGATTTGGGTCGGTAATGCAATTACAAGTCATTTAGAACACCATTGGTGAAGAAAAAATCAAAAAAAAATTTTGGACCCAAACTGATGCCAAGGGTATACCCTTGGGACTAATCATCGTAACGGAACGAAACTAAGCCCATTATATACCATTTTCAACCTATATCATAATAACCGGTATTTGGGTCGGTAATGCAATTACAAGTCATTTAGAACACTATTGGTGAAGAAAAAACAAATTTTGAGCCCAAACTGATGGTAAGGGGGGGAAAATTGGGCCCTTGGGAAAATTTTCCCCATGTTAAGTCTATGGAGCTAATGTTAAGTCTATGGGACATTGCAAGGATCTCCAATTGCACATAGGTATTAAGCAGGAAAACAAATGGTTTAAGCCCCATGACATGTCTAAGTACATTGCTGTATACATGTCTACAGGGGAAAAACAGAGTCTGTTCCGTACTCGCGGGCATCAGGGAATGTTAAGAGTAATAGATTTCAGGGTTTTAAATACGGGTCGAAATCTTTTGTAGCAGAGGTTAATAAAGGTTCTAAATGCATTTTATGTAAGAATTCTCTTTTTAAATTTGTGCCCTGAATTCAAAAAGTTGTCTGTAAAAGAGCGGTAGTTATGCTTCAACTGTTTGGGAACTCATAAAGTTACACTTATAGGTCTAAGTTGACTTGTGGAGTTTGTAAGAAAAAGCATCACATTTATTTGCATTTTTCTGAGGGGTTCGATGAGAATCGTCCTTCAACAAGTGGTGAAATTGGTACTGCTTTAAATCCAAACGCTCAAGTCTTTGTTTCGAAGGAAAGTTACTCTGACCAAACTGTAAATTTTTGTGCTCCATCTAGTACGAGTAAGGTAGGCTTCAAAATGGTTTTGCTTAGAAATGCCACAGTTCAGATAGCCAATAGGTACGGGAGATACTGTACGGGTTCATACTGCACGAGCTTTGTTGGATAACGGCAGCCAGTCTAGTTTTGTGTCCAAACAATATGCTAAAAAACTTGACTAAAACGTGTTGAGGGTTGTTGTGTCTGGGTTGAATAGTGCTACCTCTGTAATGGATGCATCGGTTAGAACAAAGATTACAAATAAAGATAGTAGTTGGGGTCTGAGTGTATCTTACAAAATTCTGTGTTTGGTTTTCTGTGGTGGGGGGAGTGTTGTTGTAGATAGTGACCAGGTTGTTCATTGTGGATTCATTTAAGAAGAGATAGATGAAACTTTAAAGCAATTTTGGGAAGTCGAAAATTTTGAAGTTGAGTGTGATCAAGGAAAGTTTGATGATGTGTTTTGCGAGGATCATTTTATGGAAACCTATTATAGGGATGAAAAGGGGAAATATGTTGTGAGTCTTCCAGTTGATGAAAATATAAATTTGGGTGAGTCTAAATTTATAGCAAATAAGAGATTGACTGGTCGATTAAAGAGATTGGATAAAAATCAGGAATTGCCTGAGTTGTATAATGACTTTATGCTTGAGTATGAACGTCTCGGTCACATGCAAGTAACTACAGATACCCCTAGATATGTAATGCCTCACCATGGTGTTCAAAGACTCGAGAGTGCTTCAAAAAAGCTCCGTGTTGTTTTTAATGCTTCTGCTTTGACCTCTTCTGGTTATTCTTTGAATGATTTTTTGAAAAACGGTGATATTCCACAAGATGATTTGTTTTCAATTTTGTTGAGGTTCAGGAAGCACAAAATAGTGATGACTGCAGACATTGTACAGGCAAATTTGGGTAAATCCATCTCAAACTGATTTGCAGTGTATTCTGTGGAGGAGCAGGGATGGTGAGATAGGGGTGTATAGGTTGCTCATGGTGACCTACTGCACAAAGTCAGCACCATTCTTGGCTATCAGAGTCCTTAAGCAGCTCTGCCTAGACGAAGAACAAAGGTTACCCTTCGCAGCCAAGGCTGCTAGAGACTTTTATGTGGACGATATCCTCACTGGGACTGAGAACATGGAGAGAGCTTCAGGCTCAGCTAACCAGCTTGTTGGATGCCGGTGGCATGGAACTGCACAAGTGGAGTTCCAATGAAGCCTCTCTCCTATCGTCAGTCAAGGCAAGAAACAAAGCAGTCTCATTTGACAAGCAAGCTACTGGTCCAATAAAGACACTTGGACTAAACTGGGATCCTGGACAAGACCAATTCATCTTCTGGACCGAACCCTCCACCAATGCAGTCACAAAGAGGTCCATCCTATCACACATTTCAAGCTTATTTACGACCCCATGGGGCTGCTGGGACCTATTCTCATCAAGGCAAAGATTTTCATTCAGAGGCGTTTGAAAAGCTTTCGTGGTATGAAGAATTACCAGATGGTCTTCAAAAAGAATGGAAAAAGTTTGCCGAGTCTCTTTCTTCATTGAGTGCAATCAATATTTCACGACGTATTCTTTGTGACAGTGCAAATGAGATTCATCCGATTGGGTTTTGTGATGCCAGTAAGGATGGATTCGGTGCTGTGATCTACATCCGATCCAAGAGCTCCTTTTTTTTTTATTTCAAGCACTTTTCAAGGAGAGTACGAACCATGTACGGCGATTTCGCAGCGAGCTAGCAAATATTACGATGTGCTAAGTTTGATTGAACGATCCGGCTTGATCTATAACTACATTATAAAAATAATGGGTTCAAAAGTTTTCTGTTATTTTTCCTATAAAAACATCGACTTACATCGGAAGCATATGCCGATGTGGATGGCTAAGTTGAAAGCGTACTAAATGTACATATTTGACTTTAGATTGAAGGTATAACCCTCGCATTGGCTAACTTCTTTACTCGAGACCGAAACGCCAAGTCGATAAGAAAATTTAAGAGTCATGAAGCCGAATTTCACCCCTTGAAAATCGTAATGGTATTCCTATGGAGAATCTTCTCAGACTAATTGTCGCCACAGTTTTAATAAAGGCCACTAGTTTCTGGCACCATTTTAAAGAACAAAAGAAGTAAAATATTTTTTTGGATTTTTTAAAAATTTAAGAAAAGTCATTGCGGTTTTCCGGAAAGCGAATTATGGCAACCCCACATTTGGCGATCTAAATCACCACACTGCCAATGGTTTTGCCAAGTAGTCAATTAGTGTCGTATTTACTAACATCTGTTGGGGGTGACCTTTGAATAGATGAATAGAACTGCCATGTGTGAAATGGCCCAGGGCTAGTAAAATAAGAGTCCTACTTTCTATGGCCAGGAGAAAGTGTAAGGAACATCTATACTGTCCACGTTGAGGGAGGAGTTGGATGTCAACCTGTACAATTGAACCAGTGATATTCTCTACCGCGCTACCCCCCCTCCCCAACTGTTTTGCACAAAATAGGGGTTTCTGCTATCAACATTTGATGATTAAAGAATTCTCTTTGGGATTTAGGGAATTTTAATAGGTTTTTCGTGTGTATAGGATAGAATTGAGTCATGTAGAGTTTTTGATTTACGAATGCAGTTTAAAAGTTTTATATGAGTTCGAAAAAAATATATAATTGCTTATTGTGCTATACACGATGCTATTATACTATGCTGAGATAAAATACTTCTTAGGTAGCACTCTAACGAAAATTAAATGTGACAATTAATTGCATTTCTTTATGATTTGCTTATCAAAAATATTTTGCAAAGAATGCTTTACAAACAATTAAAAATTTTCAAAAACAATTGCAAGTTTAGCTCTTTTCGCACTCAATTGAGGGTAAGGATACTATCTTATGAATTCTAATCAGTGTAGTTCGTGTAAAGCCATTTTCGATTAGTAAAGTCATAAATGGATATTTGAACAAGGTTCATTACAAAAGTGCCATTGTTTTTACTTTTTTTGTGAAAATACGGTGCATGACCACTATTTTCGCCACGGTGCACAATAGGGCAAAAGTCGCATAAGATGGCCATAATTAAATATCAATTTTTCAGCAAATCCTATTTTAAATTTAATTTTATTATACTTTATGATAAATGAAGTTTTGTCAAGAAATACTTGCCGTCGCCGTCGTATCATGCCTCAATGAATATTATCTGATGCCATTCAAACATTTCGATTATAAATTTATTTAAACCTTTAAATTAATTCCCATTTAGTTAATGTAAGAATTCTATTTCATTTGGTTTTTTTTCATCATTTCTTAGAAACTTTTTAATTCAAAATAAAAGTTCAAATGAAAAAAATTAATCACAGTTTCATAAATCACTCAAAGAGGACATCACAATAGATTTTACAATGGTTTTCGATGGTTCCCATCATCGATGTTTCATTATTTGTTTATCAAAAATGTATTTGAATGATTTCTATTTTATAAATAAAAAAAAGCAGCTGATATATTTTTAATTTACATCATAGCATAGCATTTATTAAGAATAATGTTTGCAGTGTTTCTTTTTCCTTTCGATATATATTTTTTTTTGTGCGTGTGTGTGCAATGCTTCTGCTTTGGGTACCGTTGAGACTTTTTTTTTACAAAGATAAGTTTGCATTGTTTGAACATTTTGAGGGAACAGGTGTCAGTCGGTAAAGTTGAATAGATTCTTACTCTAAGAAGGAAGTGAACGGTTGAATGGGTAAGGGGTTGAAATGGGGGTTTAGGTCTGGTTTTGTCCACAGGCACACCTATTTCTAATTGTTCGGCCGAGAAGGACAGTTTAGAAAAATGAGAAATCTTTGCAGATTGTAGTTCGTATATCGTAAGTGTTGCATCGAGTTTTATTTCGACTTGTCTTCAGCTTCGCTATGTCGAGATACGCTAAATGTGGAAGATCTACAAAGCTTCTTTTATCAGCCAAGAGAAAACGCAAAGGTTGCAGGAAAGGACAAACTTAACGACTTTCAATTACCATTCATTAAATCAATTACATCCGTCTGATAGGATGACAAACGATCCTTTTTTTTACAAATAAAAATCATTTTTTTTATTCAGCACCCTCCAAAGCAAAATTCGGATTTTCGACCCCACTTTAATCAATATTGAAATAATAAATTATGCAAAAAACATGTCTTTTTTCCGTAAACATTTTTATAAACGCCGAATAAATCGCAAAAATAAACAAATGCTGCAAGACTTTAAAATAAACTAATACATCAACTACGTTGATTATTCAAAAAGTTTTAATTTTAGCAATTTTATTTTAAAACATTATAAAATTAATTTTCAGAAGATTTTTTTTTTTTGCCATAAAAAATTTCTTCTTTAGGCAATCACTCCAAAAGATAAACTTTAATCATGTAATATGATTGCAAAAACTAATATCACTTTATTCAATTTCTTTACTTTTACAAAATAATGTGCCAAATGCTATTAGTAAGCTTTAGTTTCAGAAGGAAACGTGTTATCAACTAAAACCACCCAGAATATCGAAATGCAAAGAATCTCCTAAATCCCTTATCTCTTCATCCCCTCTAAGAAGGGGGGAGAGGTGTAATTACAGCCCCTGAGCCAAGCCCACTAACTGCCTACGGCCTAGGCAATTATGTCGTGGGGCCTCGAATTTCATTGGCGATAAAAAAGCGCACTGAAAAATTGCTTTTGTGCCTAATAGGCGATAAAGTGTTTTTTCTAGTTTAAAAACATGGCGACATCTGGTTTTCGAGAAAGATAGTAAAAGAGTTCGTGCCGATGAATTACTGAGTCTGAATTACTGAGTAGAGAAGATTTACAGTGACAATAAATGACATTCAAGACGTATTTTCGCACTAGTTGAAGTAAGGCGATTAAAATAATTTTACGATTCAGGTTCCATTTTTCGAACAAAAACAAAAATTTTAAGAAAAAAAACGGAAAACGTCAAAAAATAGGAAAATGACCAGAAATCAGGAAAAAGCGGAAATCCGCCAAAAAGAGGAACATTCTCATGCCTGTATACTGCGACTCCACGACAGTGCTGGCACGGCTCCGGGCACCTCCTGGCTCATATAAGGTGTTTGTTGCCAATAGGGTGAGCAAGATTCAAGAATTGTCCAAGTCATTTACTTGGAATTATGTGAAAACAAGAAATAACCCTGCTGACTTGGTTTCTCGAGGTGTTTGGCCTAGCCAAATCCATCAGCATTCCCTGTGGTGGAATGGACCTACATTTCTTTCTAGGTTTGATCTGACTGATGACTCTCCCGTCAACTGTAGACTAACCTCTTATGAAGAAGAGTGCCATAAGGAACTGAAGGTGTCCCGTGTTGAAAAAGATGACTCTTTGGTATTTTTTTGCCTCTGCAGATTGTATTCCTGATATATTTAATATTACGAACAATTTTCTTAAGTTAATTAGAGTCATTGTATTTGTTAACAGATTCATTGAAAATTGTAGATTGCGAGTTCAGAGTGGCCCCCTTCAAAAAACAGAGTTACATAAGGCCAAAAAGTTCATCTTAAAAGTTGTTCAACATCAGGCCTTTCCTAATGAGTTAAACTTTTGGCTGATAAAAAAACAATTAAGGAATCAGGTCTCAGCAATTTGGCTCTTTTTCTTGATGGTCTAATTCGTGTTGGCGGCCGACTCATGAACTCTGATCTACCTTTTGAGGCTAAGCATTCTATTCTTTTACCTAAAAGCCATAAGATAACTGAAATGATTTTCAATTACTATCATCTTAAGTGTTTGCATAGTGGCCCACAAACCTTACTGCATAGTGTATGCCAAGAATATTGGGCATTAAGTGGCAGAAATGTTGCAAGGCGGGTTGTACACAGTTGTGTGACTTGTTTTAAAGCCAATCCCAAAGTAAGTAGTCAGATCATGGCACCTTTGCCAAAGGATAGACTAAAAATAAGCCCCCCTGTTTAAAACTGGGTTGCATTTGTGTGGCCTTTTCTTAATTAAGTTTAAAAACCAAAGGAAAGGTGTATTTCATAAAGTATATGTTTGTATTTTTGTATGCTTAACTAAGTAGTTCAGTAAGTAGTTTAGCTTGTACTAAGGCAGTTCATATTTAAAGTTCTAAGTGATTTAACGTCTAATGCTTTATTGGCTTGTTTAAAGAGATTTGTAAGTCGTAGTGGGTTGCAATCGCAGATTCTCTCAGACAATGCCAAAAACTTCGGTGGCGAGGCAGCTGAAATTAAAAGGCTCCTTGCATTGTTCAGACAGGATTTAGTGAGTGACTATCTGGCTTCTAACGGGATAACTTGGGGATTCATTTCTCCCCGAATTTTGGTGGCTTCTGGGAAGCTGGTGTAAAGAGCCTCATCTAGAAAGATGTATTGGAGACCATAAGTTAACCTTTGAGGAATTTCTTACCGTGACTAATCAAGTAGAGGCTATGTTAAACAGTAGGCCATTGACCCCAATGTCAGCAGATTCCAATGACTTTTCTGTGTTAACTGCCGGTCAGTTTTTAATTGGTCGCCCTCTGAACTCCTTGCCCGAATTGGAGGTGGCGGATACCCCAACTAATCGATTATCTCGATGGCAGTTGCTAACTAAATTGTCCCAAATTATTTGGAAATCTCTTGACTATTTTAATAGCTTGCAACAGAGGTGAAAATGGCACTTTAATACTGGAAATGGTTGTCTTATTGAAAGAGGACGGTTTACCATTTTGCAATTGGAGGGATTGCAAGTGTAACCCCTGGATCAGATGTGCGTGTCGTGGAAGTGAAGACTGATAAGGGCGTGTATAAAAGAGGGATTTCAAATATTTGTATTTTGCCCATTTTCAGGTGACTAATTGTTTTCTTGTACCATTTAACAAATGTTCCTTTTATGTACTCTGGTTGTTTTCTTGAAACCTTAAGTTTCAAGGTGGGGAGTGTGGTAGTTCTTGCACTGATTTATCCAAAATATGGCCTCATCATTTTGAACATTTCAACTTGCTTTGAAAATTAAGACTGTTTTGCAAAAATCACCCAACAGTATTTTTTTAAAAACTGTTCGGCAGCTATTCATATATGCACCTGTACATTCCATATTCAGTAAAGAAAGCCACTGCCAATTCAAAGTGTACATTAAATTGTATGAGTGAAGTGAGATTTCCAACAATCCTAATAACTCACCAGGAATGCGGAGAGCGGGACGTCGTCGTCGATGGGGGCGTTGGGCAGGACGAACGTCTCGAGCTCAAAGAGGGCATCGCCCTCGCGCTCACACAACACCGCCTTGAAGAAGTGTGTCGGCACGGCGACGTCGTGAGGACCAATCACACGGTACTTGACGTACTTCTTGCCATCCTCCTCAAACCTGTGCAAACATGACATTCATAAATTTGGATCAAAACTATTTTTGATTTTAAAATTGAAAAAGTCATTAGTGTTGCATAAAATTAGTTTTATATGCATTCTTTTATATTTGCAATTTTGTTGCTATTCATTCGAAACCAAAATATCATCGATCAAAGTTGTTGTTTAGCAAATTTATCTTGCCTATAAATTAAAATTATTACTGACAAAACATTCAGTTTAAAAATAGTTAAATATTTGGAAAAGTAGAGTTTTTCCATTGAGTTGATGCATTGAAATTAATGTAGTAATTATTAACTGATAATTACATTAATTAGCAATTATAAAGTTAATTAATTATTAATTTCTAATTAAAGTAAATATCTTAAATTCATTTATTAATTTATTTTAACTTCATTCAGAACTAAATTTAAAAATGTAAACATTACTTTAGTTTTTAAAATAACACTTCCTTGAAAACATTAAATTTTGTAAAACAATTTCTGGAATTGCTACAGTTTGTTTTTACTGACATCAAAACCTTCAGTATAAACTTTATTAAGTGACAGTTTATTTTTATAACAGAACTTTTTACATTTAATTATGTATTTAACATGGACAAAAAGCAGTTTGTGTAAAAGAATAAGTAGTCTTAGGTCATAAAAATACTTTTTAAAATCATACATGGATCAAACAATAATTTTATATTAAAATCTCTTAATTATATAACTATAAGTACTGTGGTATTTATTATTGTTAAAAATTTTAATGTCATTGTTAAAATAAAGTAAAACAATTTTTGGATTTCAGAGAAGAAACGAATAAAGGATTCTCACAATAATTTTAATAAATAACAAAAAATAAAACTCTTATTCCCGCCCAAATTCTTTGAAAAATTCTCATTGCATAAAACAAATATCTGAGAGCGCCGTTTTAGTCATAAAAAATAAAATGTGACTTTTCTTATACATATTTTTGTTAAATAATTGTTTAAGAAAATTAATTCTTAAAAAATTAAAGAATGCAGCATTATCATGCAAATCTAAGATCAACTGCTGATGTATAAAATTGATATCCAATGCCAGTTATGGTTAACAAAATATTCATGGGGCTATAAAAAAGTTATAATATAATAAAAAAGTTTTTATCATAAATTGGGCAATTGTCGGAAAATTTCCAAGAGTCAAGACTTAAAGAATATTGATATTTCGTTTGGAAAACCCAAAGAAGGTTTCAAAGACAAAAATCAACACACCAACATACTTCATAATCTATGCATTTCATCAGATTCATTAGTGACTTCTGTTTTGCCCAACAAGAGCAATAAACTCGAAACCATTAGACAGGACACAATTTTTTAATTCGAAAAATCAGATTCCCTGCATTTTTTGACAAAGATGTCCCTATACAAAGAAATGTTTATGAATATGAACAATTCAGCAGCAATGAAAGTGAACAGAGTGCAGTCTGAATATGAGTGCATGTAAAGTAATTTATTTACAATTTGAATTTGTAGCGAGTCCAAAATATTTTAATATATGAAATTTAATTTCTGTAAATTAAAACACCAAAAAAGTTATTGAAAGATTTTTTTTGTATTTATTCAACCTGACTTCAATAATGTACCGTCACAAGTTTAATCAGAAAAAATGTTAAAAACACTTTATAATAAATTTTAATGCAATTTATACCACTCTGTACAGCCCTCTGACGGATAAAAAAAGCTTAATTGATTTGGGCATGGTAGATTTCAATTTGGCCCCACTGTGTGGCACCCCCTGTAAAATTATTGCTACCCCCACAATAAAGGCCCCCTATAAGTTACGGCACTGAATCTGATGTAGGTACTAACTTTGGAACCAGTTCAAAATACATCACGAAATTTTAATCATATTTGTTAATGTCCTAAAGTGGTACTATCTGTATATCAGAATTTTTCAATTTGATATATTCTATGTACAAAATTCCAAAATAGGATTTTGGCCACTTTTGAAAAATTGCAGGGCCCAAAGTTTGATTGTATTGTCTAGATAAAACTATAATTTAAGTAGTTTATACAATGAATTGATTTTTAATAAACTGAAAAATTGCTGCTGATTTAAAACTTGTCACAATAGAGTGCAGTCTACTCTACTTAGTCTATTTAGAACTACGGTTTTAAAAAAATATACAAAAATTAATTCCTCAAGTTATAAACTCCTACAGAAAATAGTCCTAAAAAAAGTTTAAGGAAAAAAATACTTTACATGTCATAATCTTTTTGATTTAGTAAATTTGTAGCACTAATACTCTCCTTCTAAGCAAATTTTCAATTTATAGTTAGTGATTATTTTTGCTTTCGTTTGAGTAATATCAAGGAAAAAAAAAATTATGGCATCATTTACATAATTTTTGTTATCATTCGGTCCCAATATTTAAACAACAAACAGTTATATAGATCAACCCAAATGTGGTTTCAGCTAAAAGGGGCTACCAAGAAAACTGAAATGGCAACCCCAAAAAGTATGAGTGTGAAAAAAAGTACTTTTACTTTGAATAGCAATGCGAGTCTGGAAAATACTCAGTGGGTAGCGTATTTAGGGTATTTATTCTGTCTTGAGTAAATACCCAAAATTAGGGCATTTTAAATTATTTCTATGCATGAAATATATTAAAAAAATTGTACATGTTTAAACACTCTTGCACACATTATTCACCTCACAATTCACTGCAATTATTATTGTAAGTGATCTAAAAATATTTGTTTAAAATCATAAATATCAATGCCAGTACAATAAGTTAAATTGATTTTTTTAAAAATTAGTTGTAAAATACATATATTTGAAATATAAACCCTATTAACTCCTTGATATAAACTTAATTTTTAAATTAATGCAATAATTTTATATAAATTTGCTTAACATATTTAACATATGAAAATATGTTGATAAGTACACATCCCAAAGAAAGAAAAACAATTAAAATTTCGAATATATTCATTAAAATAAAATTACAAATAAAAAAGGTTATTATTTTAAATTTATTGACCGACATAAATACAAATAATATATTATTAGATCAATTTCCTTGTATACTTTTAAGCTATATTTAAAATTATTGTCAGGTAAAAATATGTTCTTGTTCACATTTTTGCTAAATCTTGTACTTCAAGCAATATTTCTAGCACCTAAATAAAACTGAAAAACTAAAGTTGGATTTCAGTGTTGCAAATTGAGGCCTCTTACAAAAATACCCACAGTTCAATGCACAGCAACAACTGAAGAAGCTTCAATTTGGTAGCAATAATTACAGTTGAACCTTGAGTATCCGATCTAAATTGGTACTGGTCGGATAATAGAGAATTTTCATTCTATAGTAAAACGTACAGAAGACCGCCGAAAGTCCACAGACCTCAAATTCGCCAATGTACGAAATCCTTGCAGGTATTGCAGTTGTAAACATTAAATTTTAGTCATCTTTAAAATAGAAACTTTCTGGCAAAAAGAAAGTTCTCAACAGCCGTCAAGAATCAATGGAGAATTCCGATTTCAGAACAGCCGGAGATTCCCGATTTTTGAATGTCCGAAGTTTGCTGATTTCAGTATCGCCGAAAATTGCTGACTTTATAATCGCCCTTTAGATTTCTGAGCATGTTTTTTGTGAATAAAGGAGCTATATTTCAGAAATTTTTTATAGGGCTTACGGACGTTCGGTTAACAGAGTTCTGGATAAAAGAGGGATGGAAAAATCAAGGTTCTACTGTACTTTCAATTAATACAAATTATTTTAAATTGTTATAAATAATAATTAGTTAAAATAAATAATTGTAATGTGTTAAAATTAAAAACTAGCTCAAATTAATTATTCAAAATTATTATAATTACTAACTATAGTTAAAATTAATTGAGAAAATCAACACAACATTGAAATTCAGTCGAACCTTGTTAACGCGAACTCGCTTAACACGAAATTTCGCTTAACATGAACTGAAAGCATTATCCTGGATCCTTTGAGATAATGCTAAAAAATTCTCTTAACGCCAATTCACTTTAGGCGAAATCCCGCTTAACCCGAACAAAAATTTCAGGATGCGACTTTTTCCCCTTAGTAAATCAAAGTTTCGAATACCAAATGAAACAAAACATAAAAAAAAGCGACAAAAAAGATTATATAAATAAATTTATCTTTTACGTCTGGTTCTGGGAAAATCACGAGATCTTAAATGATTCGTCAATTTTAATCAGGTTTGCCACACTTTTGGTAAAAAAAAAATCAAAGACTATTTAAGGACTTTTCAAAGATATATTTCTCCATTTTAAGGACTGTATATTCGAACATGCAACATCTAAATTTCACGATAGTTTTAAAAAATTCATTTATTAAACGAATAAGAGCTCTGTAACTTTCAAATGAACTTAAATATGTGTTATAAAATAACCTTTTAGTTATTAAAAAATCCATCTGAAATCCCTTGCTTTGCCTTATTGAATTAAATCAAAAAGTAAAATAGGATAGGAACTGATTCACATTGCAAAAGTGTTTTTAATGAAGCCAAAATTAACATTTGCAACAGCCTTAGAAGAGTTCTGTTTATATTTGACGACACAATTAATGATGTTAAATTAATCCAATGAATGATTCGGCAAGTGTAGGAAGAAGCATTAGGTGTTTCTTTACAGAGGTCAAAGATAAAAAATATATATAAAATTAGAATTGGCTCACATTTTAAACTTATAGAATTTCATTCAAAATGAATCGAAAGCAGCAGTCTATTTCTTTAGAAACAAAACAAAAATTAAATGATATCGACAACAAATGTTTAAAAAAAAGCGGAAATTGCACCTAAATATTGTTTAGCTAAAAGCACCATTTCAGCAATTTTAAAAAAGCATTCTTAATGGCTGTTACTTAAAAAAAAATTCTTAATTTTTCTATAGTATGTAACTACAAATGAAGAACTGCCTAAAAGTTACTAAAGAAAGCAACAAAACTAATGCATATTTATTTGTTGATTCTCTTAACATAAAAACAAAGCAAATTAGAAACTGTTTACCTCGGCAGATACAAGGGTCCAGTGCAAACATATGTATTCTTGTGCTGTCTTGCTTTCTTCCGAACATACTTCTCAAGTCTGTTCCAAGTGTCTCGATTAAAACCTTTCCCCACCTGAAACACAGGAATTTTAAAAAAATATGTTCGTTTTAGTGTCCACTCCGATTTCCTGTCCTTTTAAGAACAAAAAGGAAATTGCATTTTTGAAGTTAATTATTTAAGTTTCATCACTTAATTAAATTTACCCATTAAAATTAAACCTAAATTATTTAATTATCTAAAATTAGTGGACAACAATGAAGTTAATGGGTTCAAAATAATTTAGTAAAAAAGTTATTTAGTAACAAAAAAATTAGTTTACATTATTCACATAAATACAAAGGTTTAAATTTTTTTTTAAGTAAATGGTTTTAAATAGATACACAAGTTTTACAGGTTTATATTGCAGCAGGTTTTTTTTAGGTTAATATAAATTACAGGCCCAATACAAATGGGAAATTTGCATGTAATTGTTTTATTCTTTTAAAATAATCTCCACTCGATTTGAAGAACATCGACATAATTTTTACCTCAGTTCGACCATTAGTTTATTTTTAATTAGTTTTCAAAGTTCACACCCCTTGAAAATGCAGCCTCCTTCCGGTGTGATGTCACTCGACTCCATGGGCCAGCCAGAGATTGGCAGCCGCGGTGCTTTGTGAATGTCTTTCTTCCTTATGCTTTTCTTATCGCCTCTAATCCATTTAAGCTATTAAGTTCTGGAAAATATTAGTGCATACAAATATTTTATTAAAAAATTTGAATTAAAATTATAGTTAAAATTTAAAAACCAAAAAAATTAATGCACATTAAAAAAAAGATAATTCAAGGTGTAATCGGACTTTGTTAAAGCTCCATGGAGGATAGAAATTATTATGTTTGCTGTAATGAAAAAAGTTTTAGGGAGAGAAAGAGAGAGGATAAACTATCTAGCCATTTTTAATTTAATTAAATTTGCAAAAGAAAGTTATTGAAAATCAGCAATTTTGGCGATAAAAATTAGAACTAAATGTTGTGTGTGGAAGCAGGGTTCTAGGTGATAGTTACTGTTACAAACCTACTTGTTGTACTTTCCCTAGAGATGTAAAAATAAAACCAACGTTGATAGTTAGGGTTAACCGTGTTCGAATATGAATTAGGTATTTTTATTACTAATTGTAACATGTAACATGCTCATGTTATAAACTAAATTGCTTCTATGCAATTCAAATACAAATTAAAACCAAATTTAATTAATGGAAATAACGGTATTTAAAAATTGCACATATTTTTCATAGTTACAGTGATTGGATGACCTTGTTACGAGAATAATGTACAAACATTGAATTATGCATTCTATATAATTACACAAGATACAATATTTTTGCTCGAACGTGAGTGCTGTAACACGCGTTACAAGTCGTTAAAAGCATTTCACTTACATCTTAGTAGTTTATGAATTATGCGATTAAATTTAAAAATAACAATATTGGTACATTACTTTGTCCAATCCCAGTAAAAATGAAATTTTTTTCCAATCTTAATACAGGTATTTCCATCAATTAAATTTTGTTTTAATCTAAATTTAAATTACATAGATGGAATTTAGTTTGTACTATAAGCCTGTACTAATTAAAAATATAAATAGCTGTTTGCTTCAAATTTAAACGTTTTTGAACTATGCATCAACACACACATTTTTTTTACAACTCAAGGAACAATAAAAAACAGCTTTTAACGGATTTAGCGTGGTATTTTTACAACAAGGCACTATACAATATTTATGCACACTAATATTTTCCAGAACTTATTTAACTTGGATTAGAGCACGATAAGAAAAACATTTGGAAGAGTGCCATTCACAATACACAGCGGCCGCCGATCTGTGGCAGGCCTAACGAGTTAAATGACATCGCGCCGGGGCCAGAGGCTGCATTTTCAAGAGGAGTTGACTTAATGTCAAGGGAGTGGAGTGACGTCACGCAGGGAGAGAAGGCATTTCAAAGGGCTAAGCACGAACTTTGAAAATTAATTACAAATAAAATAATGGTTGGATTGAAGTAAAATTTGTCAATGTTTTCCAAATCGCATGGAGATTCATTCACAAAGGGCATTTCTCTATTTCCCGACACGAGCAAGTTCCCCATTATGTTAAAATCAAAATCTAATCACAATCTAAAAAATACTAATATGTACCTGGTAAATAAAAGAGGAAGTATTCTAGTTAATGTTATAAAAGGGGTAGAACTTAACCTTAAAAGTTAAATTTTGACAAACTGCCCTTCAGGCAGAGCCCGCCAATAGGTCTGAATATAAGCATTATTAGATGCTATTTTATAAACAGCAACACTGGTGAAAAATTCGTCATAAGAACACATACATGGAATTGAGGAAAATATACCCCAATATTTTGAATCATTTTCCACAACAATTTTTTTTTAAAAACTAATTACAATTATTTAAATATATATTTAAATATATATATATATATATATATATATATATATATATATATATATATATATATATATATATATATATATATATATATATATATATATATATATATATATATATATATATATATATATATATATATAATATATATGCATACAATGAAGAGCTGCAGCAATTTTAACAATGCCTGCAAAACACATGCAGTTTATGGCCTCTCTTAAGGTTTCAATTGGAAAAGAGATTGTCTTTAGGACTATTATCCTTATATTTAAAATATTTTGCTCATAAAGGATATGGAAAGATTTTTAATTTCATTAAAAAAATATTTCAATGAAAATAACATAGTTTATTTCAATTATTGTTTGGAGCTTTTGCTTTCAATGTTCCCAGCTTTACTTCAAATAATCAATTTAGCAAATTGAGTACAGTTTCTACATCTTACTAATCACAATTATATGACACCACTTTATTATCAATATATTTTTTTTAATTTTTGAAATCTGATAGCTATGTTCAAAGAATATAAAAGTATTTGATTTATGTAATTGTAAAACCAAATACCTATGTCCATATAATTTCAATAACTATATTTTACCATGGAAATTCCTAATCATAGTCTGCTCAAAAACTAAAGCTAACTTCCCAGACTTTTTCAGGTCAGTGTTAGAAATCGGATGGAAAATTTTAAGAGCAATTTGCGCTACTAACTGAAAAAACTGGGAACAAATGCACACTTTTGAGAAAAATATTTATGGGAAAAATACAAGTTTCATGTAATTTATGCATAAACTATAGATTGCCATAGTTGCGCACATATAGAATAACCGGAGTTCCGCAATTTAACGATCGCTCGAGTTTCTACAATTTACGATTGTTGGAGAATCGCATTTTATGAATCGCCGGAGTTTTACGATTTAAAGATCTCAGTCGAGAGAATTTTGATAAATTTAAAATTGTTGAAGATTTTTGATTTTAAGATGATTATTTTTGGCAAGATCGTTAGAAACCACTTCAAAAAATTGATAGTGACATTTAAAAAAAAAATAGCGACGATAACTATGCATAAATTTATTTTGAAGTTGTAAAATTGCAGGATTTGGTCACATTTTGTGACTAGCGGCTCTTAATTTTGAAACCTGTTCCAGATTTTCCCTTACCAAAAATGTCCAAATATCGCTTTTAAAGGTAAGTTTGTGTCACTCTAAAGTTATTTGATGAAGCAAAAGCTAAGTCGGAACTCCTATAGCTGAAAGGGGATTCCAACCCAATACATAAATCTATGTTAGGATTCTAACCTTTATTTAACGGTAAACTTGATTCCACGAGATGGTTTTTGCAAACTTAGTATTTTGGTTTTGCAGTACATTTTTTAGAATCTTAAAATTACTTCCATCTAAAAAAACACAGATAGATATTTTTTCCAATTAAAAAAAATTCCTGCACAGAATCAGTTCAATTAAAAGTTTTCCAGCACAGAAAAATTCCCTAACTTCTCCAGGTTTCCCGGATGGGAGACACCCTGAAAAAGTATATATATAACGCATGTAATTATTTTATTGTTTTGAATGAAAAATTTCACAATAACATATATAGTACCGTTTACATACAATAACATATATAGTACCGTTTACATACAATAACATATATAGTATATAGTTTCGTTTCTTTCTACATGTAAATTGCAATGAAGCCTACTAAAAAATCCAACATTTGAATGATTGGATTTTTTAGTAGGCTTCATTGCAATCTACATTTAGAAAGAAACAAAATAACCCGCCCGACTATTTATTTGTGCCCAAATAGATAATCCCTATTAACTTTTAATAAAAAAAAAAAAAAACATGCCATGGTTTTGTACTTTATAAATATGAAAGAGGCATATGGGGGGGGCGATGAAGGATGCACTTTTAGGGTGAGCGGACCATGTGGGCTGTTCCATTCTAAAAAAGAAAATTAAGTAGCAAGGACAACATTGAAAAAACGGCGGAGAAACAAAAGCCAGGAAATGTACATGCGAAGACTCCCAACACGAAGCTGTGAAACGAAGTCTCCTCACCTGTGGCGCGACGTTGGAGAGGACGAACGTGTCGTCGAGGGCGTCCTGAGAGTGGGCGTGATTCCCCGCGGCCGCCAGGTGTCCCCGGTCGAAGCCGGAACCCCGGTAGTCAGCGTGCGTCGCCCGGAAGAAGGGGTGCACAGATGCGTCCTCGAAGAACTCGCTCTTGGCGCGGGACACGGACGCGTCACGCACCACCTGGGGGGGGGGGGAGCACACATCAACACCCTGTCATGGCAAGAAAAGAGAGGACAACTATTTCATAATACAGCGTCTTTCAAGAGGGATCGTACACCCACCAAGACAGAATAACAACCTCCCAATTCACCATGATATGTTTTTATGTTGACATGGACATTTTTCTGTAGCATATTTAAAAAATTCTTAACAAAAACAGTACATATATAGAATACATTTGAATGAAGATGTAAATTATTCTTAAAAAAATAACATGGAATAAAAAGGCACCAAAAAAGACGACACAAAAGTGATCTTACACTTTAAAAAACATTTCTAAATTTGAAAATGTCTAATTTTTTATAAATGTTAAATATTTAGTAGGATATCCTTTATTCCTTATTACATCGTTTAAAAGTCTGGGCATAGATTTAACTAAAGTTTGGGCAATTTCTGCACCAAACTTGTTCCATTCTTCATCAATTACTCCTTTTTTCAGTTGAATTTTCGATTTAATGTGGTGATTTCTTATTCGTACCTCTAATTCTTTCCAAATGTGTTCGATTGGGTTTAAATCCTATGATTGTGGAGGTGTTTTAAAAGTTTGAGGGCATATTGCAAACATAGATAGATTTTCAATCATAATGGGAAAAAAGTAGCAAAAGATTTTTTATAACGAATTTTAAAAAATTATATTATGGCGTACAAAGACTTTAGTGTGCCAATTTTGTGAAATTTATTGTTTATTCATTTTTCTAAAAAATACTGCTTGATTTTTTAGACATATTACTCAGTTTTATTAAGAACTATTCAAAGATACTATTTAACAAGAAGTTCTTAAAGAACTAAAATAGCCTACTTTTCTGTTATTTAAATACTTACTGAAATTATTATCGAGAAACAACAAGTCCCTAACAGTAAATATCATCCATAGCCGTTTCTACACAAGATTTATACACATTAGAAAAAAAAATAGGTAAACACAGCATCCAGCTATAATTTAAACTTCTTAAAGTCAAAAAATCAACTATTTTCCTTAATATTCTTTTGCAAATTAACTTAATATTATTTATCATCTGCTCGATTTATTTGCAGTTTGAAGAGTAATTAAATATTTATTAATAACAAAAAACATGAAACTACTCCAAACTGCATTAAAAAAATAAGAAATGTAAATTAAAAATAAGCAGAATTGTATGCAACAAATATATGCCTTGCCACTTTCTTAGTAAACAATTAATGAACAATCAAAGAATCACATTGTGCTACATTTTATGACATCATTCCAAAGTGATTCATAAAAAAATAACTTTGGTTCAAATATTTTTAAATAAATAAAGTTTCGCATGCCATTGTTGATTTGGCAACAGCCATTTAGATAACTCAAAAATGAATTTCAATGCTAATGCAATGGGAAATTCATCGACAGATAGTAGATTTATGTCCGCCTAGACATACAGACAGGTGGACAAAAAATATGAAAAGTCGGGTCTCTGAGATCATACTTTTCTAACAAAAAAAGAATTTTTAAGATCCGATGGATAGAACCGATTTTGAAGGGGGGTACGGACAGACAGACGGACATCGACCGCATGTCAATACCTACTTTTTCATTTTTTTTAATTCTTTCGAATTAAAAAAAGAAAAGTAGGCTAAAAATATTAAACTTATAAAATTGTTTACTACAAAGTATATGGCACAATTTCTGCAAATTTCTTTAGTTATGAGCACTTTTGGAAGACACTGTACATCTTAAAAATAGGATTCTAAACGCCTGAATCCTTATACATAGATAACAAGAGCAACTCATAAAGTGTGCAAAAACATGTCACCTGCTGGGGTGTGAGGTGCTCTATCACCCAGTGGGGGACGCGGTTCCTGCGGTCGTAGGACAGGACGTAGCTCTTGCGTGACCGCACCGTGTCCAGGCCGGGGAAGCCGAAACGCACCAACCGCGCCACCCCCTCCTCCTCCCCCACCTCCATGGGGGGGTGGGAGGCGTGCAGACCCCCTCCCCCCCACAGGGCCCCGCCCACAAACCCCAGGGCAGCTGCCGCCACCACGCTGCAACGCATTCTGCAACACAAAGAACCATGTTATAGGCTTTCAATTAAAGCTTTTATAAGGCCTCGAATAAACCCTCGGCCTAAAATAGATGAATGCTGCAAAAATGTCTTCCAAATGAACGCCCTTTTCATAAAAAGCTCTCGAGAATCGAAATAACAACAGGGCACTAATCTATTTATAACGAAAGGGTCAAATTGGAGACATTTTTAATGTCCAACTGAGCATTTTTAATTTTAAAATAAAATATCCGAGATATTAAACGCTGGTGTTTTCAAACTGTTAGAAGTTATTGAAATGTATCAGAGTAAGAATATGATATTTTTAACAGCATTTTTGATTGAATAGCAAACTAAGAAAATAGGTTGTTCGAAATAGCAAAATGAAATTTCTTAGTCAAATTTAATGTATTTGAAATGAAAATTTTAAAAATATCGAATGCAATAATATAAATTTAGAAATATTTTTTTTTATTTGTGGGTAATGTTTTAATACATATGAATTATTCTTTTTTCCCTGAGGGAAATGTTGGGTTGGTTACTGTCCTGTCTCGTACCTTGGGGGTAATTGCTCATTACTTTGATTATAGCAAATGTTTTAAAGACAAGATGTAGTAGAAGCCATTTTGAAATCCATTCTACTGAATTATTAGCATAATATGAAGAATTTTGGGTTTTCTTAAAGTGAGTATATTTTTATGTTGTCAGCTCTGCTTTGTTCAATAATTAAATAATTCAATGCAAAATTAGTTTAATCTGTGGGTTAAAGACTTATGGTCTTTTTGTGAAATATCAATATTTTAAAATTGAGTTTAACCTAAAACATTTGTACATGGTAACAAGAAATAATTAATAACATTAATTTGTCAGGCCAGTTCCTTAGCCGAAGCGTGGCAGCCAAAAAACACATCTCGAAGTCTATTTAAAAAGTCACACTATTTTTAATGGTTGTGAGAAGAGTGGATCAGAATTCAAAACAAATTCTTCTGTGTCTGCAATTTCTCTGGGACAGAATGTATTGACGCCTATTAAAACGTGAGAACTGTTCGACAGATCGGCAAGACATTAATTGAGAGTTACTAAGAAAGAACTGAATATTAAAATATTAGAGATTTGTGTGGTTAATATTATAACTTTATAGAGATTTGTACGATATATCACATGTACTATACTAAAACATTGAACTAAATTAAAAAATATTTATAAATTTATTTTATTACATTCTATATCTTAGAATATGGGTGTTTCTTGGAGGTCAACACGTGGGTTCAAGTTTTATTTCATTTTAAATAGATTAAGAGGGACTGTCAGTCCCATAGAGCTAATGCATTAGTTTTGAAATTATGCTGGCATTATGTGTGCCCAAGTATGCGTTATAATAGCTGTGTTGAATAATTTGTTCTAGGGCTCCCACCAATTCACTATTCTCCCTAAAAGTCAATTTTTTATTTAGTCACTAAAAGTCACTATTGCCCAAAACTAGTCACTTGAGACTAAAAGTACCGGCTTTTCCAACCAGTTGATCCACTTAATATTTAGCCCCTGTTTATTGTACCTATGCTCTTTTAAATTAAATTTATCCAGCAACAGGATTGATTTTGCAAATATAGATAATTTTATTCGAAGCTTATGAAAAATTAACAAACAAAATTGCTGCTTTAATTTTCTGGGAGAACTAAAAGCTGCGATTTCCATGTTAAGTCTTTTAGATTAATTAAATAATCAAAACTTTAAAACGAAGAACATTGATTTTTTAAAAACTAAACTGGTTACATTTATCGTATGAACTTCTGGCATTAAGAGGGACTGTCAGTCCCATAGAGCTAATGCATTACTTTGAAATTACAACTTTTGCAAAAAAAAATTGCTTTGCCATGTTATCCCATTTTCACTTACCAGGTATGGGAATCATTATTATATCAATTTAAAAACAAAATTGAAAAGAAAATAACATCCGGTTATTTAATTAATAATTGGCAAAGTTTTAAAATAGTGTTGCCATCTGATGTATATTTTTTGGCATTTTAAAACTACAAAAATATATAATTAAATAAATAGATAACATTTTCGTTTCAAATTTGTTACATTTTGATCTTATGTTGCCATCCTGGGGTAAAAGAGCTAACACAAAGGGCAAAGCAGTACTTCTGCGGAAGTTGCGATTCCAAAACTAATGCATTATAGCTCTATGGGACTGACAATCCCTCTTAAAGTTGACTAAGAAATTTCATTTTGTCATTTTGAACAACCTATTTTTCTAGTTTGCTATACAAAAATTAACAATTTTAATTTGTAACAAAAAGTAGTAGATCTAACGATAGTTAAACCTATGCGATGTCTGTTACTTATCAAAAGGAACAGACCTCACATAGGTTTAACTATCTCATTGAACAGGTCATTCACTGGAATTTAAAAAATTAAAAAAAAACGAAATTTAATTCGAAACAAATTGTATTTTCAAATCACAACAAAATTGAAATAAATATTTTTCAGACTAATGATGGCAAAATTATCAGCCAAACTAAAAAACAAAGGCGTTGCAGAGAGCAAAGCAAAAATTATTCTCTCAATGAGGCAGAGGAAGGGAAAGGAAATTTACATTTAAAGTTGTTTAAAGTCTAAAGATAACTGTTGATAGTGGAAATGATTGAAAAGAATTTGGCCTAAAGAATTAGTAGTTTAGAATGTTTCTATAGCAGTATATACTATAGTTTTTATTGCAAATATTTTATTAATTTTCCAGGAGTTGAGCCACTGGTAAGATCATTAAGGAAAAAACTTGCATGTAAAAAGGATGAAAGGATATGTCAAGAAGAAATCTGAAAATATTTTATGAAGGCTTTTGGAAGTATAAAACTTGAGTGAACAATCACTTTAAATAAATTAATTTGTACATATGTCAACTCATACCTTTAATTACATAGCATAAAATTGTAAGTAAAATGTAAGTGATAATAAAGTTAAAGCAAATAGTTAAAATATAGAGTTACAAAACAGTTATTTTTTTGCAATATAGTTTTTTTTTCTGTATTAACACAGAAGACTGCTCAAAGTAAGGCAAAAAAAAAAGTATTTCAGTGACAATGTTGTGCTAACTTAATTAATAATCTCAGACTGAGGTAAACAATTTAAATGATTAGGTTTAGTTATTTTTCCCAGTGAATTGTAAAGATCCAGGTAAAAATGACTGCTCGTTCTAAATCGAGAAGAAACAGTCATTAGAGTAATATTGTGCTTGTAACAGTTACTTTTTTCTGTAACTCTGTTAGACTTTTCATAAAGTAACAGCAACAAAAAAAATGCATTACTCTTTTCTTCACACATGTTCTCTTGCCATATCAATTGTAGCTGAGTTAATTTTAAAATAATATAACTGTAACAGAGTTACTATAGAATAATAACTATCCAATGCAGTGAAGTATTCTGCAGTGAAGAGAAAAAACGGTTTTGTCACTTATCGACTGCTGATTCAGGGGTCCATCCAGAGAGGCCGTTTCGCGGCCCCTTCACAAAATTACGATCACTAAAAACGGCCCCTTCACAAATTACGACGGCCCCTCAGTTCACAAAATTGACGAAACAACGGGCTAAAATTTCCTACTTCTCTATTCTTTAAAAATGTGTCAAAACCTTTAAAATTGGCTAGATGGTCATCTTGATCAAGTAAAATCCTAATTTTGTTTACGTTATTAACAAATCTATAAACTTAATCACCGTTAAAATCGGTTGTCAATTTCTTGTGCCTGATGGAAGGTTAATCCGTCCAATATTTACATTAGGGTTCGATTTAAATGGTTTCGTATTGCAATTTGGGATGCAAATTCACTGAAACAGCGATACAAATAGCCAACCGATTCGCTACAACTGTGAAGCATTTTTTTAAACGATTGTTTACTTTTTCTTCGCACCCTAATTCGGTGAAACTAAAATTTCAATAAACAACAAGTTCTAATACTGATAATTAAAATTTTAATCAAAATCGGAAGATGAATTAAGATTAGATTACACTAAATTGTTCTCAAATCTCGTCTATAGCCAGTGTTATCTCCCATTGGAAGAGGAATCCAATAATGCTTCCTGATTTACTTATTTTACTGCCGAATAACTTTCACGCAATCTACCGATGACGCCACATTGCATCAGAATGATTGACAGTTATCTGGCTCTACGTGATCGGATGAGTATCTTGTTACTTTTGTAGCTCTAGTTCAGGCCAAGTCTGACAAACAGAATATTTATTTCTGATTAAGTATCCGACTCACGGTGTCCGTGAGTCGTGATCCCAAGAACAGCTTGAATGTTAAAATACTTTTTGTTTACAGTTAAAAGTTTTTTCTACTTCGCCCTATACTGGGTGTCAGATATGAGACAATTTTTTTTAATTGAGTGTCGGCTTATACACGCTTTATATATTTAGATTTTATATTGCTAGTAAATTTCTAGTCCATAAATTTTTCTGGAAAAGTTCTTCCTAACAAATGTATACAAAAAAATTAACTAGCAATATTCGCAAAAAAAATTCACAAAAATACCAAGTTTTCACAAAATTGCTTCACAAATTCACAAAAAAGTGACCCTGTAAAAAAAAACCTGGATGGACCCCTGTGAGATAGAGATTTACTGTACTTGGCGTACCCTTGGCGAACTTTCCAAAATTGAGCCAAAACTCCGTACTTTGGCGACTTTAAAAAAAAAAACACGATTCAAAGAAAAGATCCTATGGGAATATTTCTTATGAAAACTCAACCAACGGTCCGATAGGGTTGCCGGAAAACGTTATCGGTGCGAAGTCATAATTAGAATCTTCAGTCGAAGTCAAAAAGGTTGCCAGAAAAAAATATTTATCGCTCAATCCGAAAAATCGCGCCAAGGGGGACCGTACAGTAAATATGATCCCCCCCCTGTGATTACAACTTTGCCAAGAAGTTAAGAGTGTATTAGGTAAAACTATACAGAGATTAAGCATTAAAATTTTAAACAAAATCATACCAAACTACAACGCGTAACAGAAAGAATTGCCTTAAATTCTTAAAGTAACTTATTTATTGTTCTCGAAAAATTCTCCAACTTTTGTAATTTGTCGCCAGCCCAGGGACTAGGATTTGCCTTATAAATAGCCAAAGTTTGATATATTCATTGTCGTAAATATATATGTAAAAAATAATTAACCAATAATTATCTTATAACAACATAATTATAGGATGAATAAAAGCAAATATAAGTCCAAAAAATATTTTACAAAAAGCCTTACATTTTAAAACACCGGAAACAGGAGAGTCGTAAACTACGTAAACAAAAGATAAGCCACCCGGGAAAAAATAGGCACATGGTGTAAAGCTAGCAATCCACTCACGCTGTAGCTGGGCGAGAGGAGAGATTGATTTTGTGACGTCTTTGTCACTAGTACGCATGCGCGCGAGGTCAAAGCTGTATTTTTGAAGCTGGATTTCAAGAGAGAGTTAACTTTTCTTAACTTTATTTATGTTTGTTTATATGATGAACTAAGGAATATTATGCTTAAATATGAATTTTATTATGAATTCATTAATAATATTTTAGTGGAAAACTAATTTTTATAGTAAAATCATCAAATATCAGTAATAATTTGAATATACATAAGTTTGTTGTAAGTCCTGTTTACAGTAATATCTTTGTTTACTTTTAAAAAAATACGAACTACATATAATAATTTTATTATGACCCTTTGACAATTTATAAAATACTAGGAAGAAAGCAAATTGAATACAACTAAAATTAAACTAAAAATTTGCTTTTTCGCCTTTGAAACTGCCTCTAATTTGTACAAACAAAAAAGTAAACAATGCAACTTTTAAAAGCTCAACAAATCTGGTTTTATAGGGCATGCGCAGTAGTTGTTTTTATTTCGTGTTTTCCATCGCTCCCCCTAGCTGGATACAGCAGACACGTGACAAAATCAAGCTCTCGCCCAGCTCCAGCGTGAGTGGATTGCTAGCTTAAGAGGCGATGCGGCCTCGTTGTTCGAATAAATTACTCTGTAACACCCTGAAACCTGACTAAAAACCAAAAACAATCGATAAATGTTTATAGGATAGGTGAGCTTTAGTTATGTTTCTGCTAAGAAATTCGTAATAAATCTCGTTCTGCGCGTGTCCCAAGAGAATGGAATCTTGTTCCATAAGTCTTGAAGTTCAAGAAACTTACGAGACATATTTTAGCTTCGTTTAAGGCCGACAAACGGATGTTTTTAACCAGAGGTCTTTGTATATGCGCACGCGCACAAATGAAGCAGGTTAGAGCGATGCATCTTGGGATACCTCGGTATCAGTATGTTAAGCGCAGTAGCTCGAAAAACCTGACAGCCCTGCTTCAAATCATCTCAATTGGAGGGGCCCTCTACAGAGCGGTGCATCTTGGGATACCTCGGTGCCAGTATGTTATGCGCAGTAGCTCGAAAAACCTGACAGCCCTGCTCGAAGTCCAGCTGTGTGCCAGTTCAAGTGCCGGGCAGGGCACTTGACTAAGGCTTTAAATTACGTGGCTAATTTGGCTGTGTTAAAGCTTCTTAGAGGGTAGAAGTAAACACTTAACAGCCGGAAGCGCTTAACTTAATCAAATGATGGAATATTTAATTAAAACCGGAAAAATTAATCTTTCGCAATTTGATAGCACCTGAAAAGGTTATAAAAAAAATATGCATTTATTTTTAAATTGTAAAAATAAATATTTGAATACAATACTTTTCATTCCTTTTATCGAATATCGAGAAATGAAATAGTTAATGATTTGATGAAAGTAAACACCGATTTTATTTTTTAAAGTATGTCCAGTAATTCAAATATCTTTCAGTTAACTGTAATCAAATTTTAGAACGTCATGAATGAGCCAAGAAAAAAGAAACTATCCGACAACGATGTGACTGATAGTAAAAAATATTTACGACAAGTAAATTGGATAAACAAGGATGTTGAAGTCGGCGGCCGGATGGCAAAAGATAGTCATAAAGGTATGAAGTTAAAAGAAACAGATTTGGAACAACTAGATATTGATATAATTTTAGATCACAAGGTTTTCGAAGACCAAATATTTTATCTTGTTAAACTAAAAACTCAAAGCCTCAAGTACAGTGTGTGGCTGTCTGCAGGCAAAGTGACTGGGCATCCTAGCATACTCTATTACCACCAGGTTTTCATGAACTCACCGGAAGGTCTCGATGAACGTATCATATCCTTCTTTGTGCATGACATCGTGACGCGCGAGCCTCACGACCTCCTAACCCTGACCAAGCTGTGCGCCCTGGTCTACGGCAGGACCGAGGAAGTGGTGAGGGAGCTCGGGCTCACCTTCGAGGAGCTGCGGGCAAAGGCCCTCCGCACGCTCCCCATCCCCGCCGGGCGCCTTCACAGGAAGCGCCTACCCCTGCTGCGGCTGATGCGCTTCGCAGAGGCCCGCAAGGCCGTCCTGACCGCCAACGCGGAGTGGGAGCGCGAGATCAGCGATGCATCCCCGGTCCCCGTGCTCGTCGAAAACGACGTCGACCTGGAGGTCGCGCCCACCTCCTACCGCTTCATCCGGGACTATGAGAGCAGCTACGTCGACCTGACCGCGCGCCCCGTCCTGTCGTGCACCTGTGAGGACTGCTTCGCGGAGCGGGCGTCGTGCTGCGCCTCGCACTTTGGCGGGCGCTTTGCGTACGACGCGCGGGGGCGCCTCCTCCTCCCGCCCGGCCACGAGGTGTACGAGTGCAACCGCAGCTGCGCTTGCGGTGGCGCCTGCCCCAACCGGGTCGTGCAGCGGGGCCCGACGCGCCCGCTGGCTGTGTTCCGCACGCGGGACGGGCGCGGCTGGGGCCTGCGCACCCTGGCGCCCTTGGAGCGCGGCCAGTTTGTGCTGGAGTACCTGGGCGAGGTGATCACGCCCCTGGACGCAGAGGTGCGGGACGCGGCGTACGACGTGACGGGCGCCACATACCTCTTTGACCTGAGCGGCGGCGCGTTCACAGTGGACGCTGGCCAGAAGGGGAACGCGTCGCGCTTCATCAACCACAGCTGCGACCCCAACCTGCAGGTGTACACCGTATGGGGGGACCAGCAGGACCCCACCCTCCCCCGGCTGGCGTTCTTTGCGCGTCGCCGTTTGCCACGCGGGGAGGAGCTCACCTTCGACTACCAGATGGAGGCGCGGCTGGGGGACGAGTACCTACAGGGGGACCGCATGCGCTGCAGGTGTGGCGCACCCTCCTGCAGGGAGTTCCTCTTCTGACCAGGGGTTGCAAAAGACCCATATAGATTTTTGAGTGAAAAAATAACCTGTGATAACTTATCAATTTATTTTGTGTGTAGTGTACAAACTTTTTTGTGATAACTGTTTATTCGTCTGTTTTTATCTAGGTTATATTAATAACCCATTCTGTTTCCAAATAAATAATTTAAGAAATACAGTAAATGATTTAGTTGCAAGAGAAAGTCGTGGCAACGAAATGTAATGTTTATGTAAAAGTAATTGGTTTTCTTGCCTAAAATGCAAATGTTTCTTTAACCTTGAGTTCTATTATTTCCAAGTCACCACTACAAGGTGTCTATAAAATTTTATATTTTGTTCCATTTGTATGTCAGGCTTGCTGAGTCACATATTTCTAAATTAATTTTAAAATATAATTTTTTTATACTTCATGTTAAATTAGTTTGTGATTGTTTTAAGTTAAATTGCTAGTCTAAGGATTTTATTGCAATCAGGAATTCCTTCTCTTACTTTGTTTTGCAAATTGATAACTAACCTTCTGGCCTTTTTATTAATATTTTATCTGTATTTAAAAGAACCTTAATGGTTTATTAAAATGCCTATAATTTTATTACCTTGTTTTGTTGTTTGTCCAATAAACTGTTAAATCCAATTCTTTTTCTTTAAAAAAAAATCGTAGAATTGCTTTGGTCGTAGACGTATGCAGTTTTCTTTCATGCTTTTACAACCATTCAAATCAGAGCTCTTTCCAAACTCGACAAATTAAATCTTTTTAACGCTACTTTTTGTAAAATTATAAATTTAAAAAAAAACTTTTTATGGAAAGAGGTAGTACAGGAAAAATAGATTCAAAGTCAAACATCTTAACACCTTTTCATTGTGATGCTTTAAAAAACCATCAGGTGAGTTTTTGTTAGTTATTTTTGGAAAAAAGTTTTAAAATAGAAAAGCACATCTTTATATATATATATATTTTCATTTTAATCGTGATATCTACATTGTTCATTCTTAAAAATAAAATTTCTTTGGAAAAGCTTGTGAATTTGTATAAAACATACACATTTTAGAAAGTATGTACTATGAGAAACTACTTTTGAGAAAAAAAAGTAATTTTGTTTTGAACTGCAGACAGCTAAACGTGTTATATTTGTTAAATAAATATATGGATTTATTGTGGGTGCTCTCCCTCCCTCTCGCCAGGTTGTACTCATTCAACTTCAAACTTCTTTTTTGGAACAGTGCACTTACCAATCTCCGAAAATTTAGAGATTCTTAGAATTTCCTGATTTACTAAACACGCTATGATATAATTATTTGAAGACAATTTGTCTGTTCACCACAATATTTTTTTTATTGTTTTCTGAGGGGAAAAATTTACTTTCCAGAAGTTTTTAGAATTGAAACAAAGTTTTCTATAAGGTTTCAAAAATAAAAGTTCACACATGAATCGTTCCTGTAAACTGCAGACTACAACTTCAAACATTTTCAGTAGAAAAACCAAGTATGAATTTTTATTTAATTTTTTTTTAATATTCACACTTTTGAGTAGCTCAGGTTAGTAACGGTTACACCTTAAAAAATAGTAGGTAATAATTTTATTATTATATCGCTAAAATTTAAGATTTTAATATTTTGTAATTGGCACTTTTTATAATGTCGACCCATATATTAACACTTATTAATAAGGAACAAGTTTTTAACACTAGGGTTATAGCTAACAATGTTTTAGTAGGGTCGGATGGTTCTATCTCACCCATGTTAATTTTTCTAACTTTAGGAACATTTCTCAGGAACTATACAAGATATCATTATGAACTTTTTTTTAAATATTTTGTTCCTTGCATATAGCTATTTGATTTAAACTTAGGAATATTAATTATATAACTTTAAATCTGAAATTTTTGTGTATTTTAATACATATTTTAAAATAATCACTAACTTTTTACAAACTTCTTATTTTTTAATACTTTGAAATATTCTCAGTTTAAATCAATGAGCTGTATGTAAGGAACAAAATATTTAAAAGTTCATAATGATACCTCATATAGTAGTATATAGTTACTGAGAAAAATGTTCTTAACGTTAGGAAAATTAACATGGGCCGACTCCCGTTAAAACGTTTTAGAAACATTTTATAACTTGTAAGTGTAACAATAAGTGTCACTTTTCAAAAATTAAGATTTCTTGTTTTGCTGATTTTATATTTATGTAAAAACAAACATTAACGTTGTTTAATTAAATATAAAGCCTTAAAAATAAAGACAACTAATTTGAATGAAATTTATTGCTTTTTACAGTTAATCTAACAAAAAATATACATTACAATAACACATTAAACTAATGCAAATTCCGAAAAAATTACAGTTTTTGACATTTACAGTAACTTCTTTCAAAAGATTAATCGTCAGGACTAAAAGGATGCCTAAATTGGTTTTTAAAATAAAATACATTATTAGTATAGTAAATGTTGAATTAGGAATTAAAAATGATTTAAAAACATGAAAATCACATATTTCACTTTGCCATCTAAAATTAAATCAATAAACTTCCAATAAATCAGTTCTATTCTGTGGAATCAAAAAAAAGTAAATTTGACCATGCCAACAGAGGTAAAAAGAATTCACACGATAAATAATAGCAATTTTTTTTATAATTGGAGACAGTAAAAAGGATTTTAGTTCAGACTTTTCAGTACAGAAATATTTTGTTGACCATTTATCATTGTGACTATATCATAATGTATACAACAAAAAGAGGGCAAAAATTATTTACAACTCTAATTATTTCAATATTATAGGTTGATTGACTTGTTTTAAAGAAATTTATAAAACATTTTGTCTGCTAAAGAAGGTCTATCACTTTCATCCATCCACAGATGAATATTGGACCTTCACCACAACACAAGAATAACTTTGGTGCATACATTGGAATATGTTCTATTTGAAATTAATCGGTTATTTAAATGTATATTTTAATCAACCCAAAAGTCTCACTCGAGAACAATCTTACAATAATATACTTACACAACCAATTTCTTACGGGGATCTCTTTTAAGCTGAAAAAAATTAATAAATAGAACAACAAATACTGTTATATAGCATTTTCAACTTGAATGCATCAATATTAAGAAAATGGTAAATTCGTGTCCCGACTGATTTTTTAATATTTTTAAAAAAATATCTCTTAAACTGTGTTTATTTTTTACAGGAAAGGTTTTCAAAAGTCAGATCAGTGTCCCAGACTAGCGATGCATATTTTGCCAAGATATTTTATTTGTTTTATACTTTCATAACAAATATACTTTATTCAATGTCTTGTACCGATATTACTTCTACTTTACGCAAAAATGCATGTCAGATTAGTAACATCAACTTTCGAAACGAATTCTGGGCCAAAAACTTTTTCTCGAAAGATGTCATATCTCTATACTATAGACCATGCTAGTCCTATAGTTCCATGCTGCAACTAAAAAAGTTACGTATGAAGAAACAAGTAAATTTTTTAATTTTTTTAATATGTACACTTTTAAATAGCTCAGAAATTACCTTAAATAATTAAATTTATAATATCCAATGATAGTTTTTGTACACGTGAAGAAGCCAGTGTGGTTTTCAGTTTGACAATACAAGAAACTAAAAAAGTTTTCTTATAGAGAGTACATAATTAAAAACCAATATACCTTAAGGTGCTGGTCTGATGGTGAACAATAAGAACCTGAGGAAGTACAACAATATACATATTAACAAAGGATGTATATACTAACTGATATTTTTTTTAATATAAAAATTAATGAGGTCAAATATGATGTTATTGAGTCTTTACATAGGCCTAGATCTCTTACTGGAATTACAGTCTTCACTTAGTTAACTTACTACTTTACAACTTCGTTTGACACTATTTTAAGTCTTGAACCACAGGTTCACCAAGCATTAAATATTTACAGTGACAAAAAAAAGCTTTCTCACATAAAATTCTCATGGAATGTCACTTTTCCAAAAAGAAAATCTAAAACGAGTCCGTTAAGATATCAAATATTTTAAATGCTCGTGCGAAACATAATTCAAGTTTATCTCACACCTATACTAAATGCAAATAAATCTTCATGTAATTGGATAACTTGATGAGATTTTGTTTCAATGCAAAGAAATTGATTTGAGAAAACAAATAAGTTCAATTTAAGGACTGATCATTTTATACGTTAGTTTTTTCAAATATGAAAATAGAGATTCGAGGTTGGAGAAAGGCTATCTTTGGTTTTCCATCATTACCTGAACCGAATGTATAAAATCACTTCAATAAATACAAGTGAATTCCAAATCAAAATGATTTGTGCACAAAATAAGCAATAAACAAATTACACAATAGCAATTCAGAGGAAAACCATCATGTCCTGCATTCACTGTTGAAATCAAATGCAAAAAATTGCTTATTGCTGTAGATTAGATTCATGGAATGTTTTATAAAAGGTTTTTTTTAACCATAAATGCCATTTTTATTCAAATTATGTCAAGTAAAAGTAGAAGAAATATATACCATACTAGCTTTATAAACCCGGCGTGGCACGGGTGTACCTTTACCCTTACTAAGTGATTTTTTTAATGGAAACTATTATTTTATACCAATTGATCCCCTCTCCACTGGTCAACACTCCATCAGTATATTATAAATTCCTCTGATTCTAATATTATCATTAATTTATAAAAGAAGTCCGATTACATCCAGGCCCTTCTAAGAGTTTAGAGGGCTTTTCCATAAGTCATGTTAAAATTTTAGATTAGCTGTAATATAATGGCCAGTTTCTATTTACCCTCCTACACCTGAAAATGGGGTAATCATTCCACTCCATATTCGACCACTCGACACAGCTGCCCAGTCAGTATAGGCGTTCGCTTGCATGCGATAGATCCCAGATTCGGCCCGGGCATCGTCAAAATAACTGCCGACCTATAAACCATAAACGGCCGGCCCATGCAGCCAAAAATGTCCAGTGTCTCGAATAATACCCATGTGGTGGGAGCGCAGGTTAAACATTTTTCAAAATCCCGTAGAGAGAATCGAGAGAATACATAGAGAGAATCGACACTTCTTAGAAGTATTCATCAGATATAGAATAGTTAGTGTATTTACAGTGTCATGAGACATTGTAAAAATATCTTCATTTCTTACCATTTGTAAACATCTATTAAATAAAACAGATTAACAAAAAATCAAAAGATTTAAATTCAATAAATAGAATAAAATAATATTCAAATAATAATCCTACAAATTAAACTCATGTGATCTTACATGCTTTTACTTAATTTTCGTTCACGCTGAACGCGCAAAGATTTCTTTTAAATTGAAAAAAAGTATAAATTTTAATCTGACAATGCTATTCCTATGGAGAAATCGGCTCACGTTTGGCCTTCCTACACCCGTTTGGGTTTGAATTTCGACTGTGTAGCCGTGCCTCCGGTAGTTTTGGCTGGTCGTTGATACGCGAATCAGTCAGGACTTTGCCTTTTATATACATAGATTCGCAGAACATTGGGTTCAGTGCAGTGAAATTTACATCTCTTTGGCACCACAATATAATACCATACTTTGTTGCGAAAGACCCAACTTGCACACAAAAGGAGTACAATACTTACACTCACAAAAGAAGCACATACTAACCTGTTGCCAGGAAAGTACTTATACCACAAGAAACTATCAGAAGGGAAAAACAAAATCTTGACATCCTTATTTGGTGACTAAATACAGTCCCTGTTCTGATTAGACTTATCAACAAAATTGAGTAAAGTACATATATGGGAGTAATAAAAACTTGGGTTGACATCACCATATGGTGGAAAAAGTTTTTTAGACGCCGATTTTCCAAAATGGCGGACGCCAATTTTGTTTTGTACATATTTCGGCTTTTGTAACAGCCATACTCATCATTTAGGCATCTAAATATATATTTTTAAATACAAGGAACCATTTAAAGTGGTTTTTAAAGTTGCCTGACAATTATTTTTTAGCCTTAGATCAAATGACACCGATGTGGTTGTCCTCCTCCTTCGATATATATTTGAACTATGGAGTAAAGGGTTGCAAGAATTAGAGATAAAAGTGGGAGTGGGTGATAAAATGCGCTTTGCGCCTCTACACACACTTAGAAGGCTACTCGGAGATGCAATTTGCAATACTTTAATCAAGGCCCACATACTAACAGGGTGTGATATCACGAGTAAGATTGGAACTAAAAAAAGTAAGATCTGCACTAAAAGCATCACCTGAAATTCTATTACTTTGATTTGCAGAAGACGATACGATATCGGAAGAAACAATCAACAAAGCAGAGGAATCCCTTGTTCAAGTTTTGCAGCCATCATCAAAGTGTAAGACATTTGATGAACTTCGTTATGTATTACACAAGAATAAACACCTATCAGAGCTCCCCCACGTCTTTTTCAATAAGAAATGGACATATCCCCGACGATTCTTCCTGGTTTTGCGAGAATGTTTAAACCTATCACAAGGCTATTTTCCGAATAGCTATTTTTTGCAAAGCTATTTTTAGACTGAATATGGATGATACAAAGATGCAAAAGGTGTTCTAAAACCTGATTTGCGCCTAAACAAAATGACATGTGAACTTCTAAAAAAAAGCAGTTGTACAGCATGTTCTACAAGCAGATGTAAATGTAAGTTGAACTATTTATGTGATGAAAAATGTAAAAGATAAATTATTTCCTATAAATATTACTCTCCAAATAAAACATTTTTTATGTTCCACTTTGGTTCACATATTTTTATTTAAAATCCAAAATATATTTTTGCTAAAAAATAATTGTCAGGCAACTTTAAAACCACTTTAAATGGTTCCTTGTATTTAAAAACATATATTTTAGATGCCTAAATGATGAGTATGGCTGTTACAGAAGCCGAAATATGTACAAAACAAAATCGGCGTCCGCCATTTTGGAAAATGGCGTCTACAAAACTTTTTCCACCATATGGTGATGTCAACCCAAGTTTTTTTACTCCCATATATGTACCTTACTCGATTCTGTAGATAAGTCTAGTCAGAACAAAAAATTTTACGGGACTCTATACAGGGACAGGAGCACTAAGCTAATTCATCCTTGATGAATATCTGACATCAGGAGTAGGTGTTATTTAAGAGAATTATATTTATTTTGAGCTATCGACAAGAGATAAATTCCAGTAATATTTGCAGCTATCCACTTATCCAGTATCTTAGAGATTTAGCTTTCACAAGATAAGAAAAAAAATGAGGGAGACTTTTGAAAAGGCTGATTCTAATAGACTGTATGCATGTTGACTATAAATAAAGTAGTATTTTTCACAAGAAAGAAAAAGTATTTTGCCTGTATAAAACTGCATTAAGAATGAATTGTTGCGCTGAACAATGAAAGTTACAATTTAAGAGGAAAAATAAAATAGTTTACCAATTGGTGAAGGAGTATTGCTGACAGGAGTTACAAAGGTGGAACGGGATATTCTGCATTCAAACATACAAACAAAACTTCAGTACAGAGCAAGTAAGATGCCAAAAACAAGTTTTTGTTTTCTTCAACTGTATACTTATACTTTTAAATAATTTCGCAATGAAAAGTATTAGTACAGTTGAAGAAAACAAAAATATAATTACAACTAGCTGTTATACCCGACGTTGCACGGGTAGAGGTGGAAAAATAATTAAACAGTAAATTTAACTATTTTTTTCTTTCATTTTAGTTACATAAGATATGAAGATTACCTAGTAATTTTCCATTTACTTACCCAACTTGGATATAGTAATGATTAATATTAATTTCAAAAATACCTTTGATAAGAAGCTCAAATTAAAAATACATATTTAGGTAAAAAATAATCAGTAAGAATTAAAACTGGAAAAACAGCTAAATCGTAAAAAAGGGTCTCAAACATTTATTTTAACGCAATTCAAGGGAGTTCTATAATAAATTAAGTAAGTAAATTAAGTTGGACTTGACCAATATGTTTAGGTTTTCTTTTAGGCATTATCAATAATAGATTAAAGTGGCAGAAACAAATTTGTTCAGGACAAAGATTGGTATCATCTGTTCTTCCAAAGTAGTTAAAATTTAAATCTCACTTTAAACTGATAACTCTTGGTCTGCGTGCAGAAAATAAAATATTCTTAATGAAAGCGAATTACATGATCTAATTGTTTAGATGTTATATAGCTACTCCAGCAAACAATTTGCATTTTTTATATTTATTTGTATTTTTTTTAACTGTGATAAAGATACTAAAGCAAACGATTTTTATTTTTAATATTAAATATTTTTCTAACTGCTAAAAAGCTAGCAAACGATTTTTGTTTTAGATGTTCATTTCTAATTTTTTAGCTGTAATTAAACTAAATATACTTAAAAATCGTTTTAAAAAAATGTGCAAAATAAAACTAAATAAACAATCCGTGAAAACGTGCTGTTGAAGGAGCAATAAACCTCTAAGGTCTTCAATGCATTGAATGGGAAACAAAAACGTTCGAAAACGATAGAAGGAATGGTCTGATTCGAAAAATTCTTAGTCTATATTTGTTCCGGAGATGAGATGAATTTTTGTGCCAAATTTCGTGACGATCTGTTGCGTGGTTCTTTAGATCTCGTGTCCTATACAAACAAACAGACAAACGGAAGTTGCCTTTTATATATATAGATAAAATATATTATGGCTAATAATTATATAATTTCATTAATTTATTAATTTTTATTGTAGGAAAGTCTAGATACCTTTAACAATAATTGTTTAATTATTGCTTCTATCAGCAATTCATTCATAAGGAAAATTATTCAAAATTACGTGCAATTACCCCACTTTGCATGTTAGAACTCATATTACTTATATGCAAAAATTAGTTTTAAAATTAAATTAATGTTCTTGTACACATTAAATAACGTATTATGGTTGAATTCACGTAGCACTAAAGCTACCTTACTACACTGGTATGCAAAAGTTTAGACAATGACTTCATTTAGCTGTAAAATTTAGAATTGTGATTGTAGAGTTACAAAAACCTCCTAAACATATTAAATAGTTATTTATGCAACAAGTGTGAAAAGTAACACTTTTTAAAACTAGTGGATTTTATAATGACACATGTTTTAAAAAGTTTAATTTTCCCACGTGTTTCATACACTATTTTTTATAATTACGTGAAAAATATCAAATCTCATTGGTTCAAAAATAATTCACATGCTAATTTTTTTACGTAAAGAAGATCGTCATCGATAAATCTCTGGAACTACAAACGGCAAACTTATTTTTTAGTTTAAAGTCAAACATTTCAACATGGATACTGATTCAAAAATAAAAATATAATAACATTCACGAGCATAATATTTATAAATAAAGCAGATCAATAAATTTCTGGATTTTATGAATATTATGAAATAGAAATTTTACCTGAAATGTTGGCATCTTATGAAGAGAGTGAAAAAAAGTACTTTTTTTTTCACTGCTTTTGGGTGAAAAAAAGTATTTTTTTTATCACTGTTTCTAAAAAGTATAACTTTTCGCACGCGTCTGATATTAAAATTATAGTGTAAAATCGGATTTTTTTCACGCAATTATAAAAAAAGTATTTTGAAATGCTATAATTGAAACATAATTGTTTGATTTGCTATAACAATTGGCCTAATTTCGCATTTTTATTGATGAATTGTATTTTTTATATATAATAACTTTTAAAAAAAAACACTATATCAGGTGAACTAAACAGATTTAATAACAATATTGGTTCAATTTTACACCAAACATACTATATAGTCACTTTAAATCTTTATTCAATTCATATTTGCTTCAATTGTACAATTTAACATCTCTAAATACGAACCGAATGCCTACCAGATCATTACCTTAAACTTTTGAAACAAATTCGTAGATTTAGAGACATGTATTGACCGATTTTCTTGATGAAAAGTGCAGTCTTTCCTATATAAAATCACAAAATAGCGACATATTATTCTTTTTTGCACTTTAGTACAATGTAGAGATAGTCTCCTTTTCAAAAACGACAAAAAAGTCTGTCTCATCAACGTAATTCCCTCCACACCATTATAAACTTTCTTCCTCGTTTTTGAGGGAAAAAACAGGTATTTTCAAAAGCTTATTTTTCAATATTCAGTTAGACCGAACGTGTTTAAATAGCACTAAAGAGAACGGTTAAATTGTAATCGGTTCAAAGAAACTGTTTTTTTCTCAAGAAATTTCAAACTTCAGTATAAAGAAGGAACTTTCGTAATGGTGTGGAGTAAATTTACGTTGAAATGACCGACTTTTTTGGCGTTTTTGAAGAGGTGACTATCTCTGCATTGTAACTAAAGTGCAAAAAAGAATAATATGTCGCTATTTTATGATTTTATATGGGAAAGACTGCACTTTTCATCAAGAAAATCGGCCAATGCATGACTCTAAATCTACGAATTTGTGGCAAAACTTTAAGGTGATGGACTGGAAGGCATCCGGTTCGTATTTAGAGATGTTAAATTGTACAAGTGAAGCAAATATGAATTGAATAAAGAATTAAAGTGGCTATATTGTCTGTTTGGTGTAAAATTGAACCAATATTGTTATTAAATCTGTTTAGTTCACCGGATATCGTGTTATTTTTAATTTATCATATAAAAAATACAATTCATTCATAAAAATGCAAAATTAGGCCATTATCTACTTTAAATTAGCATAATCTTGTATTTGTGTCTAAACTTTTGCATCATACAAAGTTTTATTTTATGAAAAAAAAATGTGTTATACAAATCAAAGAATTATGTTTCAATTAAATCATTTCAAAATATTTAATATGTTTAGGGTGTTTTTGTAATTCTACTATCAAAATTCTAAATTTTACAGCTAAATGATGTCATTAGTAAACTTTTGAATCACAGTGTATTCAGTAGTTCTCATGACAAGATTCCCCTATACTATTCTAATAAATGTAGTTGCTTTGGGACTACACATGGAATCAAACAAATATAGTTACTCACGAATAATTGCTGCCAGGAGTTGAAAGTGTATCATAGTTTCCACTCAATGATTTGGATTCCTTGGAATAACTTGCATTTAAACTACAATAATAAGTGCAAATATTATTCAAAAACAATTGAGATAAAATAGTCAAATATGAGCTTGAAAATCAAGTCTTCTGCCTAACTAACGCTTGCATATATATTACAGAAACAATTTGTCTATATATTTAAAAAAATAAAACACTAAAATATCTGTAAAATTTAAACTTACCTATATGCACGTCATTGAGTTACAGACATCCCAATTTTTTTTGTCCCTAACATTACTGGACAACATTAAGACTTAAAGTAATTAATATGCTAAAAATTTAAGTGAATTAAGTTTATTTTGCCATTTTGGTAGACGCACTAAGGGGCTTTATTATAAGTTGTCACAAATTTTGACTGGGATCAAATAAAAAAGCCGATGCTTGAGATGGCACTTATTGCAACCTTAAATGGTAGTAAAGATGTTGATCTGTCATAATTTAAAAAAAAAAAGATTTTAAAAGGCAAATGTGATGAAATAAGATAAAAGACAAGTTTTATCATGCTCGACGACCATGCTCGTTAACCATTTTTCACCCCCACTTCATTTAAAATAATACTATAAAACCAATTAATTTAATAATAACATTAATTTTTTTTTAATATAAGGGAGAATGACCCTTGGTCTCCAAACCACAATTCTCCAGTTGTATTGAATATTTTTTTTGTTGAGAAAATGTTTTTTTTTTTTAAATACAATAAATGTAGCTGTCTTTCAAGGCTCTATAATCCCACTTTTGAAGTTATTTTGAATACTTTTTTTTAAAATTTTGATAAATAATTATGCAACAAAATATTCAAAATAATTTTAAAAAGTGGAATTATACAGCCCTATAAGTCAGCTACATTTATCATATTAAAAAAAATTGTTTGTAAAAATACTCAATACAGCCTAAAAAATGCAGTCATTCCCCTTTAAAAACCTAGAGCAGTGGTTCCCAACCTTTTCTGGACCATCGCCTCGTATTTTAGGTTGATCAACATCCATCGCCCCCTTTAATTTTCATGTTATGTCTAATCATAATTTGAGTTAAAGTGTAACTATAAAACAGTTTTATAACACTTACTAACCGTTTATAAAAGCAACCAAAGAAGCTTTATCCGGTCACTTTTAAATAAAATAGAAAAAACATAAAACACATATTTTTTAAGAACAAAAGTGAAATAATTAACTAAGATATTTTTACTGGTTTCTAGAAAATTTAAGAGAGTTGAATGTAAAAATTGGCTGGTTTGGTTATGGCTGGAGAATGGTTTTACTGTACAAAGCTACAACGTTATTTTACTTTTCCCCTTTTGAATACTCATCGGCCCCTGAAGGCCCCTCAAGTATTTTTTTGCCCCCTTGATAACACAAATCGCCCACTTGGGGGCGATCGCCCCCAGGTTGGGAACCACTGACCTAGAGTAACACAAGTAAAATCTTTTTAGTTATCAAACTTTGAACAATAAAAAAGGGGGAAAGAAAAATAGTTTTTCAACTTTCTGTGAAACCAACAAAATCATACACATATATTCATATAGACATATTTTTTAAACAAATATATATTTAAAAGGATGTTTAACAAGTAATTAAAAAAAAGCCCTACAAATATACATTTTTGTGATAAGATTGCAATACAAGCATTGTATTGTATTGTAATTAATAATCTATACTAACATTTTTGTAAATGCAAAGTTCCTTTAAAATATACAGCTGAAAAAAGTTTTTGGCAAGACCACCAAAATCGTAACGACCCGCTTTTGATGTCATTATTTAAACAAATAATTGACTGTTCCCCGCAAAGGTGTTCTCACTTTGTCGTAGTGCGGTGGCTTGCGTGTGTTGTTGATCCCGAGAGCTACGCCGGCGCACACACGGCAATACACCACTTTTAGAGCGACAAAAATATGTTTTGATTAAATTAGAAAACTGCATGGCATGATGTGAACAGAAAATGAATATATTTATAAAATAACTTAAAATTTGACTTTTTCTTGACTTATGGCAGGGCCGTAGCGTGGTTGGGGAAGACTACACCAATTCGACATTACTTCACTATACATAGATTTTTTTAATAGATATTCAATTTTATGGATAGTATATATCAGGAGATATATGGATAATACAATATTTCTGTCTATTTACATACAAAAAAGTTGGAGTTGGTTATCCGTGACGTTTTCCTCCATGACGTGGGTTTAGTGGGTTGTAATCGGGAGGCTTGTTCTTCTACTACATCATATTCTTTTTTCATTGAGTCGTGGTTCTCTCTCATAAATTTTAAGCTTATGACTCGGCAGTAATTTGTGGAAGATGGGCGTAGGTTTTTCCAGAATTTTTTTTTGTCGTTTGTCTGTTGAATAGACATTTCAAGAGGAACAATCGTACATAATATTATATTCGCATCTCTATACTGGGGATTGTTCATAAAACTTTGTTTATAAATGCTATGTCCCCCACCGCCATCGAGTCCCCACTTATAAATCATTTGGATTTCTGTGACTTCACCTAAGGCATGTTGAAGCAAGACTTCCGATTGGACTTGGCTTAGACGTTTTACAGTTAGATCTAGAAGGTCTTGCAATGGTATCTGGGCAGCAGTCTCAGTGATCATAATATTTGGGGGATAACATAGTTTTTTTGCATTAGCTATAACATTGTAAGGTGGATAAATGTTAGCTCCTCCTACTTTTGCTCCTTCTTGGAGGTTCAAGTAATCATCTTTACCCAAGCTTAAATCAACAATAAGTGTAGAGCCTCGTCAGGAGTGTGTGCTGCAATACTTTCTGCTGAAGTCGACGGAGATTGATAAAGTTCTTTCATTTTCTTTAAACTTCGGGTTGACGTTGTTACGGCAAATTTAACATTTTTTGCGGCAGCTCTTTTCCCCCTCTTTATTAAACTAGATTCGGTTGCAAAACTGAGTTTGTCAGAATCTATTTCTGATACAATCTGCTTAATTTCTCTCTGTTTCGTTCTGTCAGAACTTTGTGAAAATAGCTTCTTTGGTCTTTTTTTTCCTAAGTTATTTCTAGAATTAGTTGATAAATATGCGGTTGGGAGGCAATTTGCGAAAATATAAAATTTCCTTCAAGACAATACGCATTTTTCTTCATAAATCTTTCAGTATTTTGTTTCGAAAGCTTCCATTTTGTTAGCAATTTGGACACAAATACTTTTATTGCATTTTTCAACTGTTTTTCATATTTTTGGGAGGGTTCGCACACACTTAGTTTGTTAAGTATATATTTGAATAGTGGTTTGTTACACTCTAGAGATGATAGTTTAAAGAACTTTTCCTTTTTAAGCTAAAAAAATAGTTCTTTGATTATTATTGTTATTCTCGATGATGCTAATTCATTACGACTACCTGGTAATTAAAAAGGCTTAAATTAAAAATGGATTCATTTGGATTCGAGAAAATTTGTATACTGATCTCCTGAAACATGAGCTATGGAACAAATAAAATTTCCGAGCGGTACTCGGTGGAACTTTTTTTAAAAGCCAATCAAAATAACTTAATTTTATTTTTTTAATTAGCTAATTTATGCTTTTATATTTATAATTTTTTTATTTAAAATATAACTATAATTAATTGATATAGCAAATTAATTTTGATGTACATACCACTTGCTCCGTTATCCATGTTTTAAAATACATAAAATAAGGACCAATTTAATTTAGCAGACAGTATTGTCCGGTGGACGCTTAGCGATCAACTGAATGAGCTTGACACAATGGGGATGAACATCTGCTTTCACAGCCGTTTAAGCAGGTGCTATCTTCTAAACAAAGATATTGTGGGTGAATCCAAGTCGACTGACTATTCCTTGGTCAAAATTAATTGTTTATTTATCATTCAGACGATGTTGAAAAAATCATTTTTGTCGCCCTAAAAGTGTCATTTTGCCGTGTGTGCGGCGGTAGCTTAGCTACCGGCAGGGTCACCCATGTCGGACAGGTCGGAGGGGAAACACCTGACCAAGAGGAACACCCTGGTCCTCCAGGTTGTGGGTTGGGCCAATCACCCTGCCTCGTAAAAAAAATCTCGATTCAGAAAACTCAAAAAGAATTTTCCGGACTGACTTTTCCCCGACGACATGGCTTGAAAACGGACTTGAAATTTGTGACATGGAATATACGGACGCTATATAGGAGTGCAGCATTGAAAAAGCTCTCGAACATTTTTCTGGAATATAAAATGAATGGTTTGGCAGTACAGGAAATAAGATGGAATGGTGAAGTTGTTGATAAGCGAAACTACAGTGTTTCTTATAGCTGCCATGACAAGATGCACCAGTTTGGTACATTGTTAGTAAGAAGGTTAGAGATAGGGTCATTGAATTCAAACCAGTTAACGAAAGAATTTGTAAATTGTGCATTAAAGGTAAAACCCAGAATCTTTCAATTATATGTGCTCGTGCCCCCACTGTGGATAACACTGGTGAAGAAAAATACGAATTCTATGACATTCTTGATAAAACCTACACTGGATGTCGCCCAAGTGATATAAGGCTTGTATTGGGTGACTTTAACGGTAAGATTGGCAAGGATGAGAGTGTGTTCATGGGAATTCACAGTCTACACGATTAGTTTAGCAACAATGGTCTCGTGGATTTTTCCATTTCAAATAATGAGGATAGGAAGTACTACATTTGAACATAAGAATATACATAAGGCTACATGGAGATCTCCTGACGGAAGAACTTTAAACCATGTATTGATAGATATAAGACACAGAAGCAGTCCATTAGATGTCCGCACATTTAGAGACGCAAATGTGGACTCTGATCATTTCCTGGTCATCTTAAAAATGCGTCATAAAATCAATAGATCTTTTTATAAAAAGAAAACAAAATACTAAAAGGATAGACATGGAACATCTGAAGACGACTGAGATATGTAGGATGTATAAGAAGGAATTGCATGACAAGATCTCAACTAGTAAAGACACTCTGCCTATAGAATATGCTTGGCATAACATAAAGCAAGCTATTATCGAGGCTTCTGAGAAAAGAATGCAAGGCAAAGAAAAGAAACGAATGGTTCGAGGAAGAATGCCAAAAGATCACAAATAGAAAAAATGAGGCCTATAGAATGAAGATTCAAAAACATTATACAAGAGATACAGAATTAAGATACAGAAAGAAAAAACAATCCTATTTAGATGAAATCTACCAAAATATTGAGTGTCTTAAGACACAAAAAGCTAAAAAAATCTACCAACTAGTGAATAATGCGAACTCTAGCATGCAAAAAGGAGAATGGCGAAATGATGCAGAAGAGCTTCTAACAAGATGGTGCGATTATTTTAAAATCCTGCGGCAGAGATGATGAAGAAATAAGTAATGCACAACTCATCGGTGAAAATGATAGAATGGAGGATAATCCACCAACTCTCAGTCTATGATGTTGAGCTGGCAATAAAAAAATTAAACCGTAATAAATCTTCTGGACCATTAAAGCAGAACTCATAAACATCAATGACAGTAAGCTATATAAAGAATTCCATAAACTAATTTGTTGTATCTGGACACAGGAGCTAATGCCCACTGAGTGGGAAGAAGTATCTGTCCTATATATAAAAAAGGAGACAATCTGGAATGTTGTAATTACCAGGGTATAACCCTATTAAACACAGAATATAAAATTTTCTCCAGTATTCTTTATGAGCGATAACTTGTTTATACTTCCAGAGTGATCAATAACTACCAATGTGGTTTTAGAAAGGAAAAACAAGAACAGACCAAATACATTCAATCAGGCAAATTTTAGAAAAAACAAAAGAGTATAACATTGGTACATATCACCAGTTCATTGATTTTAAAGCTGTATACGACAGCATCAACAGAGAACAACTACTTGAAGCTATGAAGGAATTTAAAATACCAACAAAACTAATAAATCTGACTGGAATGACTCTTAAAACCGCCAAATGTAGAATAAAAATTATGTCACATCTCTCCGAAGGGTTTACGACAAGGTGACTATCTCTCATGCCTTCTGTCTAACCTAGCTCTAGAAAAGGCGGTGAGAGATTCAGAGATAAACACCAGCGGAACCATCCTACAAAGAACAGTTGAACTGCTTGCTTTTGCTGATGACATCCACATTATTGGGAGAACTAAAAACGCTGTTGTTGATGCTTTCACCTCACTTGAGTTTGCCATGGGGTTAACCATCAATGAAGATAAAACTAAGTACTTGATTGCGACAAGTAAAACTGTAGATAGGGCTCCACTAAAGATAAATAACTACACATTTGAAAATGTTAAGCAGTTTAAATACCTTGGCACAATAATCTCAAAGCTGCAATGACTTAAAGCTCGAAATTAAAAGCAGACTAGCGCAAAGGTACATTTTTTTCATTTTCTTTCGACATAGGAGGCCAAACCTTAGAATTTTTTTTTATATCGTTTGGCTTCGGAGGTCAATAGTGGAACATAAAAGCAGGCACCCATGGCACAACCAAAAAATTGCCCCATACAAACACATTTATTAATATTTTTTGGGGTGGAAAACTTACAGACAGCATATACTGTAAAGGAGGTCCCTAACGATCTAGAACGGCGGAAAACCTAAAAATCGCACCAATTTAAAAAATAAAACCACACTTTCAGATAATATTTGAAACTCTAGAAAAAACAAAGAATAAGCAAATAAAACAGAGAAAACCCCCTTTGTAACTATAAGGGTCCCTTTAAAAGGGAGGGTCACCCTTATGGAAGCCTAATATACTTCACCTAATGTGACTTCTCCGATCCGGCTTCAAGTCCTTTATGTAGCTCCAGTGTGAGGATATTTCAACCAAGCACCCCCATATACCCAGTGAAACTAAAAGAATAGCTGCCACCTAAAAGGGGTACCAAAAATTTCCAGGATAAAAAACCACACTTTTAGTTCATTTTTGGCAGTCTAGAAGTGGCAGAGTCAACAAAGTAATAAGCCCCCAGTGTAACTAAAAGGGTTAATTATTCAATCAGGGGGAAAAAGCACTTGAAGAGTGCTAGTGAAAAGGTGAAGAAGCCATTAAGTGCTAAAAGCACTTAATGGCTTCTTCACCTTTTAACTAGCAGGATAATTTATGATAGATAAGAGTTACTTATGCTACAAAAAATTATAATGAAGTTGACTCTTACTTTAGTTTTGTTAATGTGGCACTAGGAGATGGAGTCTCTGCAATGACACCTATGGAAAAAAAACGCAACCCAATAAAAATAATGCAAAAAAACTTTCAATTTAAAAGACAAAAAACAACAACCAAGAAGTTCTAAAAGAGCTAAAATATCCTACTTTCCTGTTACTTAAATACTTACAGAAAACAAGTAAGGTTGTAACAGTAAATGTCATCTACAACCATTTCTAAAGATTTATACACATTAGAAGGAAAATACTGATGCTACCAAACTGATTTTATAACAGAACTAAATAATGCTTCAAATATTATTTTTAAATAAATACATTTTCAAGCCATCGTTTTTTGGCAACAATGATTTAAATGACGAAATTAAATTTCAATGCTAATTCAATGGGGAATTCACTGATAGATAGTAGGCAGATATCTGTCCGGACGCACAGACGGACAAAAAGTATGAAAGTTGGGTCTCTGAGGTCATAACATTTTAACAAAAAAAAAAAAAAGAATTTCTTAAGATCCAAAGGGCAGAACTAATTTTGGAAGTGGGAAGAATTTTAATTCTTTCGAGTTAAAAAAGGCTAATTACGAGACGCTTTCCATTTTTTTTTACCAAGTTTTCCATTTCTAGGAGGAGAAATCACACTCATCCTCTGTGTTACAGAAGCTTTTGAATCATTGAATTTCTGTAAAAAAAAAAGTCAAGAAAGGTACAAAAAAAATATAATAAAAACATGGTATTCAAACGTATGACTGTTATACATATCAAATATTGCCGTGTATATAATATATCTGGTGTGAATCGAACTATCGTTTTTCTAACCAATAATTTAAATCAAAGCTGAACAGATATTATAACAGTATATTTCTAATTTTAGATTCAGAATTAAATTCTTAATCCAACTATAGCATTATATTGACTTAGGTTTGAAATAAGTGTGGATAATGCCGAGTTCTGTGGCATCACCAATTTAAGATATGCAGGGAAGAGATTACATTGAGTTTTATTAAATACTAGCAAATAAATACCCCTTCTCTGCACGGACTAAAAAAAAGTTGTAATCGATCCAAGTATATGTACCATTTAATCCATTCTAGAATAATAAAGTTATGTTATTGTTTCCCCTCATTATAAAGTATAAAATCATGTTACTTATACTACCTTTAAAAAACAAAATAAAAAAATACGCTATAAAATGCACGCATAAAAGTCATCGTAATTTCCCTCATAAACATATAAAACCTTTTCGCTCATTTGGCGCATTTTTGGTAAGAATTTGGCGAGAAAAGAGATATAGCTACAAACACTGTTATTATACAACTCTAGCACATGGCCTTCGAACAACAAACCAGCTTATACATGTTTTAAAAAAATAATCATTTGGCACGTTTAGGTAAGAATTTGGCGAGTTTGGAAACGTCTTTGGCAAAAAAATGAAAACAAAACCCTAATATGTAGCTCTAGTACGATGGCCTTAAACAACCATCATAGTTATAATTCACGGAAATAGCTTAAATATACACATTTGCAATCAACAGAACCATCAATGAAGAAATCCATCACCTAAACCCACAATAAAATCCTGGAATGGAGACTGGACGGAATTACGTCACTTGAAACATGTCAATTATTTTTCAAATAATGAATTTAGTTTCTGAAGGTAAATAAACATTTTCAATTTGAATTATTTTCGTTAAAAGTTTTATTTAATTTTTTTCAGCAGATGGCATCAAGAAAGTAAAAAAATTATCGGATTTGAGCGAAAGTGGTGTATTTTTTCAGAATATTCAAATTTTCTCTAAAAATAGAACATTTTGAGCTCTGAAAGTTCAAAATCTGTAACTTAAGTATGAACTACACATTTGTGCCAAGTTACGAGTCAAACAAATGTCTAGTTTATGAGTCTATAAGAGACATACACACACACAAAACTTCATTTTTATTATTATAGATTTTTTGAGAAAAAAATGTAAAATTGTGCCTTTGTTGATTTAGAGAAAAAAAATGACATGTATTGGAAGGTACTTAACTTAATGCATCTTTTAAAATCAAATTCTTAGGAACACTCAATCAGCATTACAATAAAATTCGTGTTGTTATTTGTGGTTCCAAATAACTAAACAAAGAACGTTTTAAAAAAACTTAAAAATAAAAATCTTTAAAAAATTTAAGAAAGCAATTAAAAGCAGCTTTTTCAAAACCAACATAATCGTAATATGATAATGTATGGGAACTAATGTATAATGTACCAAAGGTAGTAGTTTAGAGTCAACTGATAAAAAGAACTTGGCAATAAAGAGACAAAATACAAACACTCCTAAGCCAAAGAAATTGAAACCAATATTGTTTACTGGTAAGCTAACCTTTAGGTGTTTTAGGCAACTTTTTAATAAAACAGTGCACTAACCTTAGTATTGGTAATAAATTAATTTTAGAGTAATATTATAAAATCAGAATTCATGTTTTTAATAAATTAGTTTAAAATCATAAAAGTTTCAAACTTGCAAATGTTTTGATTTTATTTAAAGAGAAATCAACAATATTGCTTAAAGTTTTATCATGTTTAAAGTTTAAGCAATGAAAATTTTACTATGTTTTATGGCAGTTATTTTATTTCACTTTATAAATTTTAATGTAACCTAGCAACATATTATAATAAAAATATAATTCATTACAAAATAATTCAACTCACTTCAATAAACTTTGAAAGTACAGACTCGAGATTGGACCTAAAAGTAATGAAATTCAAAGTAGAATGTTAAGAGAAAACAAAGAATATATAAAAAACAATGGCATACTTTAAAAGAAAAAAATAGTTAAAAACATTTGCACAAAATTAAATACAATTGAAAGTTTTTACATCACAGATAAAAAAGAATACTTTACAAATGGAATTATAGAGCTTGGGCATTCGTGAATTACTTTGCTTACAAAGCAAATACTACACAATTTTATTTTTGAGTTATTTACACATAGTATATGTTGAAGAATAGACAGAAGTAAAATGCTTCATATTAACATACAACCTTAAAACTACCTATCACAATCAAAACATAACAGAATAAATTGATTCTTTAAGTACCATTCAAAAAGCAAAAGACAATCATTCAATCGGGCCAAAAAGAATAATTAGTAATAAAAATATAACGTCTTGTGACTCTTCCTAAACAAATAAGAAACAATAATAGAATCTCATCATGACATATTATCACATAATACTAAATTGATTTATATCAAAAACAAATTTCTTTCAAATTTGTATCGAATATAAATAATTTTTGTGAGTTTGTTGTGACTGGCAATGGTGATTTCATTCGATTACAAATGGCTTTCAACTGCTTTTGAAATATTTGGCAGTTTTTTTTAAGTAGTACTTCGAATTCAAAATTTGAGATGACTTCTAGTTTCAATGTGCTGTCACTAGTCTGAATGGGCTTAAAGTTCTGTTGAATTTTAATGTGATATTGCATTCGTAAAATCCTCACTGAGTTCCTCCCAACTGATCAAGGCAAGAGGACAGGCAATTTAAAAAGGCTTTGGTACAATACCCAACTTACCTAATACCAAGAATTATAAAATTCCTAATTAAAAATACTTACTGAGGTGAGTTGTTCTCAAATGAAGACCTTGAGTGCCCTGCAATTAAAGAAAAAAAACTACATTTATTGTTTTGCACATTCGGGGTTTTGGTTAGATAAAAATGATTGTTTTGATTAACAACAAGAAGTTCTTAAAGAACTAAAAAAAACCCTGTTACTTAAATACTTACTAAAATTCTAATAGGAAAACAACTAGGTTCCTGACAGTAAATATCATCAACAACCGTTTCTACACTAGATTTATACACATTCGAAATAAAATCGCTAAACACAGCATCCAGCTATAATTTAAACTTCTAAAAGCCAAAATCAACTATTTTCCTTAATATTCTTTCTCAAATTAACTTAATATAATTTATCATCTGCACGATTTATTTGTAGTTCGAAGAATAATTAAATATTTATTAATAACAAAAGTAATGAAACTACTCCAAACTGCATTTAAAAAAATAAGAAATGTAAATTAAAACTAATATGCAAAAAATATGCCTTGCCTCTTTCTTGGTAAACAATTAATGAACAATCAAAGAATCAAATAGTGCTACATTTTATGACGTCATTCCAAACTGATTCATGAAAAAATTATTTTGCTTCAAATATTTTAAATAAATAAAGTTTCTCATGCCATTGTTGATTTGGCAACAGTGATTTAAATGACTAAAAATTGAATTTCAATGGGAAATTCACTGACAGATAGTAGATTTATGTCCGTCCGGAAGTACAGAAAGGAGGACAAAAATGAAAGTTGGGTCTGAGTTTATAGCTTTCCAACAAGAAAAAAAATTTTAAGATCTGAATGATAGAACCGATTTTGGAAGGGGGGTACGGACAGACAGACGGACATTGACAGCATGTCAATACCTACTTTTTCATTTTTTTTATTATTTCGAATTTAAAAAAAAGAAAAGTAGGCTAAAAATACTACATTGAAAAAAAACCTGATTAATAAAAAAAGATCTTTCGACTAACATCTAAGATCTAGCTAAGCAATTTCTTAAAAAAATTAAGACAAAAATAAATACTTTTTTCCCCACTTAAGTTTTGATGGGCATTTACGAACAAAGCTTTTACAACAATTTAAAAATAAAACCATCACAATACGATGAAATACATTTTTAGCCTACTTTTCTTTTTTTAATTCGAAAGAATTAAAAAATGAAAAAGTAGGTATTGACATGCGGTCGATGCCCGTCTGTCCAACTGTACCCCCCTTCCAAAATCGGATCATAAAAATTCTTTTTTGTTTGAAAGCTATGACCTCAGAGACTCAACTTTCATACTTTTTGTCCGCCTGTATGTACGTCCGGACGGGCATGGCACGAGAAACTTTATTTAAAAATATTTGAAGCAAAATAATTGTTTCATGAATCTGTTTGGAATGACGTCATAAAATGTAGCACAATGTGATTCTTTGATTGTTCATTAATTGTTTACCAAGAAAGTGGTAAGGCATATTTTTGCATACAATTATGCTTAGTTTTAATTTACATTTCTTTTTTTTTTAATGCAGTTTGGAGTAGTTTCATTACTTTTGATATTAATAAATATTTAACTATTCTTCAAACTACAAATAAATCGGGCAGACGATAAATAATTTTAAGTTAATTTGCGAAAGAATATTAAGGAAAATAGTTGATTTTGGCTTTTAGAATTTTACATTATAGCGGGATGCTGTGTTTACCAATTTTTTTTCGAATGTGCATAAATCTAGTGTAGAAACGGTTGATGATGATATTTACTGTTAGGAACCTAGTTGTTTTCCCGATTAGAATTTCTGTAAGTATTTAAATAACAGGAAAGTAGGCTATTTTAGTTTTTTTTAAGAACTTCTTGTTAAAATTATGTTTTAACAAAAGTTTAATTAGATTATCAATTATTATTTAAGGCTCAATTAAGGATTAGGTTTGAAATAAGGATTAGGTATATCAGTTTTTGGTGTGCAGCTATTTAATGGCAAGCTGTTTACAAATTTTCTTAAATTTTTATTTTGTGGAAGGTAAAATTAATAAAAAAATTTAGGCTTGTTTTTCTTGTTTGTTTCATAACTATATAAAGAGGGGGGGCGGGGGAGAATATTACAAATTCAAATCTAGAAGGTTAATATACTTGATAACAGTGCTTGAGGCCATATAATAGCAATTATTAGTAAAAAAAAATTTACTTACAAGCTGCCCAACGTTTCTACAAAAATACTGGTATCAATAACCATATGATAACCCAAAAGTGTTAACAATAATACCAATTTTCGAAATCCACTTATTGACAGGAGAGAAAAGTATTCTATAATTGCACTTATCTACTTTACAAATGGCATTGGAATTAAAGATCTCGTAACATGTTGATGATGGCACTCCAGTAAAAGCATAAACCACACATAAATGTTTTCATACTTAAGCAATGAATATCCTAGAAAGTAAACTTTATAAATAGCATCCTTTTTTCGTTTCTAATTCAAACTAGTGAAAACAAGCCTTACCTTTTTCATGTCTATGACTTAAACTGCTAGATGTAGGATTAATACACCTGGAAAAACACTAATTTTCAGATTAAAAATTAAAGAAAAAGCTATTCAATTCTTTGATTAGCATTAAATAAATTTCAATTTGCTAAGCAACAATACAAATATATTTGGAAATCTTTACGAGAAAATTTAATTTTATAGTTTTTTTTAAAATGCAGATTTGTTACAACAACATTTGGGTTATTTTGTTACAGTGGAAATTACTCATTTTATCTTTTGCACTGAAGCATAAAAATATGGCTTGTTTTATTCAACTTTTTTAATAAAAAGTAACGTTTAAAAAACATATTTTTATTTGAATCACGGGGGACCCCATGATAAGCTGAATGTTTTTTGCTCCCCCTCATCCCCACTATAGCTGCCAGCTATAGTTGGCCTAGTAGTAGTCGTTTGATTTTATTTCTAGATTCAGTAGAAATTATTGATCATATACAATATTTTAATAATTATTTGTTTATGCAGATGTGAGCACTTAAATAATAAACAAAATAAAGGTACATGATTATTATATTATCATAGATGTAAAATAATTAAGGAAGCTTTGTCCATTTTTAAAATTATTAAGTCCATGATAAATATTTACTAAAATTCGATATTTATATAATTTTAATTAATCCCATTAAATAACATTTATTAATATAAAACTAAGTTTTTCTTAGGCAGGGATAAAACATGTTTTCTCATGAAGGTAAATAAAGTTTTTTTACCGTGGTATTTACCGGGTGCGGTGTATTTGGCGGGTATAATACCTTGCCAAAACCTGGAAATTAATTTTTATTAATTTTTAAAGTTTGCGCTAAGCTCCACCCATTGAAAACTCAACCTGCATCCTCTACCTCCGGTGTAGTGTCACTGGACACAAGGCCAAACAGAGATCGGTGGCCACTGTGTTTTGCAAATGCCATTGCTCTTGATGCTTTTTTTTACCATGAAAAAGCAAGAAATGCTGTTTTGGCTTTTACAATATGTTTATAACGGTAAAAGGGGAAGCTTCTTCAAAGACTTCCCGTAAGTCAAACACTTTCAAAGTCCGAAATATTAATACTACTGACAAGTGTCATACACCAAATTAAAGCAAAAAAAAACATTCTAGGCTATATTCCAAATTTCATTAAAAAAAAATTATTAGAAGTATATTTAAAATTCAAAAAACAAGAAAATCTTATGCACATTTTTAAAAAAAGTTTGTTTTAATATTTCAACTGTTGCAACTTCGTCAAACACACGAGAAACTTTACTTAAAAAAGAAAACATAACCTTAGGCAACAGAAATACTAAATGAAAAAATAATTTACTTTCGAGCCTCAATTGGTGAATCTGTGTCAGGAAAGAAAGCTGAAAGGAAATACAGTGCCTGAAACAAGCCAATTGTATAAAGACTCCAAAATACAAATCATAAATTTCTTGAAAATTATCAATCCTTGTTAGAGAAAAAATAAATTTAAATGGTCTTATAATAAGTTTCACTTCCATTTTTAGAGAAAGCAATTTTACTAAATTATAATTCTTCGAACTTTAAATTAATTTAACAAATGATAAAGATTATTAATGTCAACATTGGTAAGAGTGGAATGGCTGCAGCGCAAGCACCAATCTGCGGGAACTCTTGTTGGCAAGAGCGGACATGCTTCAGCGCCAAACGGGGAGCGGTTGTGAAGAAACGTTGATGAAGCAACAAAATGGCCGCTGTGCCTGTAACTTTTAAATCTCCTAGACTTTGAAACTAAATTAAACTGAGCCATATGAATTTTTTTATATAAGATTAATTGAATTTGTGAAAGAAAGTTAATGAAAATAAGAAATTTCAATGACTAAAGTATAAATTAGAACTATATCCTGTGTTTTTCAATTTTGTTTCTAATTTTATAACTTGTGTGTGGAAGCGGTTCTAGGTGACAGTTACTGAGAAAAACCTACTTATTTCTAGGAAATATCTAGGGAGAGTGAAAGTTAGTTTCGAATTTGAAGCGAGTATTTTGATTCTTAATAATAACATGTTTATGTTATAAACTAAATTGCATCTATGCAAATACAGATTAAAAATAAATTTTATTGATGGAAGTAACTGCAATTAAGAAAGGGAAATATTTTCCATTGTTACAGGTATTGGACAAACTTGTAACAGGATTAATGTACACACTTTGCAATTTTTTTTTTGACATTTCTTATAAAGTTCTAAGAAACATGGAAAATTATTTTAACGACTTGTAACACGCATAGAGATAGTAATATAGATAAAATTTGCGAAGTAAAATAGATAAAAATTTGCTGCTATACAATGCCACAGTAGCATCATTTAACATTATCACTGCTTGAAAACCGCAGGTAAGTATGTTTCTCACTTACTATGGCAAACATTACCAAACTCTTGCATATGAAAGTCTTTTCTATGAAAACAAATATTTCCTACACTTTCAAAACAATCCACTGTGGTGAAAATTTCTGGCTTATCTAATACTATTATTATTTTTTTTATATCAACTTCATCAGTTATTTATTAGTTTTTTAACAAAAGAGAAGTTTTCTTTGTTTAGACTGATTTTCCGGTATACTGGTTAATTGGAATATATATCTTTTTTAAAAAGCGATTCTTACCAAATAAAGGAATTTAATATAACACAGAAAAATGAACTGAATAGGTTACTATTTTCAATTAAACAAGAAGTTCATAAAGAACTAAAATAGCCTACTTTCCTGTTACTTAAATACTTACTGAAGTTCTAATCGGGAAAAAAAACTAGGTTCCTAAAGTAAATATCATCAACAGCCGTTTCTACACTAGATTTATACACATTAGAAAAAAAATCGAAACACAGCACCCAGCTATAATTTAAACTTCTAAAAGCCAAAATCAACTATTTTCCTTAATATTCTTTCGTAAATTAATTAAATATTATTTATCATCTGCTCGTGATTTATTTGTAGTTCGAGGAATAATTAAATATTTATTGATAACAAAAGTAATGAAACTACTCCGAACTGCATTAAAAAATAAGAAATGTAAATTAAAACTACGCATAATTGCATGCAAAAGTATGTCTTGCCGCTTTCTTGGTAGATAATTAATGAACAATCAAAGAATCAAATTGTGCTACATTTTATGACGTCATTCCAAACTGATTCATGAAAATATTATTTTGCTTCGAATATGTTTAAATAAATAAAGTTTCTCATGCCATTGTTGATTTGGCAACAGTGATTTCAATGACTCAAAATTGAATTTAAATGCTAATTCAATGGGAAATTCGCCGAAAGATAGATTTGTGTCCGTCCGGACGTATAGACAGACGGACAAAAAGTATGAAAGTTGGGTATCTGAGGTCATAGCTTTCTAACAAAAAAAGAATTTTTAAGATCCGATGGATAGAACCGATTTTGGAAGGGGGGTACGGACAGACAGACAGACGGACATCGACCGCATGTCAATACCTACTTTTTCATTTTTTTAATTCTTTCGAATTAAAAAAAGAAAAGTAGGCTAAAAAGTCATTGTGACAAAAATGCTGTAGGCAGTACAAAATGGAAAAAAGGAAACTTTGAGCAAGGCTAGCAAATGTTTTTCATTTTAATATTTGTGTTTAGCACATTATATTCATCCAGAAGTAGTTACTTTCAACTAGGCCTTATTTTTTTAGCCTACTTTTCTTTTTTTAATTCGAAAGAATTAAAAAAAATGAAAAAGTAGGTATTGACATGCGGTCGATGTCCGTCTGTCTGTACCCCCCTTCCAAAATCGGTTCTATCCATCGGATCTTAAAAATTCTTTTTTTGTTAGAAAGCTATGACCTCAGATACCCAACTTTCATACTTTTTGTCCGTCTGTCTGTACGTCCGGACGGACATAAATCTACTATCTGTCGGCGAATTTCCCATTGAATTAGCATTGAAATTCAATTTTGAGTCATTTAAATTACTGTTGCCAAATCAACAATGGCATGAGAAACTTTATTTATTTAAACATATTTGAAGCAAAATAATATTTTCATGAATCAGTTTGGAATGACGTCATAAAATGTAGCACAATTTGATTCTTTGATTGTTCATTAATTATCTAACAAGAAAGCGGCAAGGCATACTTTTGCATACAATTATGCTTAGTTTTAATTTACATTTCTTATTTTTTTAATGCAGTTTGTAGTTTTATTACTTTTGTTATTAATAAATATTTAATTATTCTTCGAACTACAAATAAATCGTGAGCAGACGATAAATAATATTAAGTTATTTGCGAAATAATATTAAGGAAAATAGTTGATTTTGGCTTTTAGAAGTTTAAAGTATTAGCTGGATGCTGTGTTTCGATTTTTTTTCTAATATGTATAAATCTAGTGTAGAAACGGCTGTTGATGATATTTACTGTAAGACTTTTCTGTAAGTTTTTTCCCGATTAGAACTTCAGTAAGTATTTAAGTAACAGGAAAGTAGGCTATTTTAGTTCTTTATGAACTTCTTGTTTTAATTTGTTGTGTAGTGCAATTCTTGCACTTAAGATTAAAAAATCTAAACTAATACTTAAATTTTTTAATTTAACTATAAAAACTAAATTTAAAAGAGCTTAAAAATATGTTGATAAATTAAAATATCCTTCCAAGTTTAAAAGCAAAGAATAAGTTTTTTACAATTTGAGTAACATAAAAGAACACACCTCTGCATTCCAATGTATTTCTTTAGTGCATCATTTTCTAGAAATAGTCTCTTTCGCTCACTGGAAAAAACGAAACATAAAAGGGGGAAAACGGTGATCTCTAGTATTTATCCATTCAATTCAATTTTTTAAAAGTAAATTACTTCCTTTTTGAAGCACACAGAATAGCAGACACCTTTACACATCTGATATTTTCCAAATATCATTCTTTGATAATGGACACTAATTGCCTGTGACAGGACTTCTTACACGGTTACATATGTTATTACATGTTGTTAAGTGAACACTTATATGCTGTTGAGGGCGAAAAATCTACACAACTTAGAAGACACAGTGCAGAGTTTAGCATTTTTCTTCTGATCATAATGAAAAAATTGTTAGACTTGGTTTAAAGCAGAGAAACTCTAACAACAAACTCAATTTAGTGCCTCCACTTATATTTTTGCTTCTAACAATTTTTCTTATTCAAGAAATATATATATATTTTTAAATACTTCAGTGTAAAAATATAACTAAAAAAACAGGATTTAGATTTTTATAACATTTAAGAAGTCAACAACTAACCTAAGAAAGTGGAATGTTGAGTGAAAATAGGTATTGAAACAATCCTATTTACATTTTATGAACTTTTGCATTTTACGTTTGAAATTAAAAATAATGCGTCTTCGGTTATTCTTTCTATATCATGTGGAAAAAGATTATACATAAAACAGCAAATTTTGTGGATTTTTAACATGGCCTACAGTTTTCTAGAAACATTTTTAGTAGATTTGACTTTCAGAAATGACGGGACTGATTGCTGGGATGCAGCCGAGCTGGAAAAGTCACCTAAGTAAGTTTAAGCCAAACACACAGAGGTAAAACTGACCTTTGATTTGGCGACTTTATATGCTAGTTATAATTTGGCCAAGAAATTGCATTTCAACCATTAAATTTTTATTACTGTTTGCTAAGTAAAATATGCTAGGCAGATTTGATTTTTTGGCAAGCTATGTAATACTATTTTAACCTTGATATTTTTAAAGAATCGAATTGACTTTATATTTTTTCCAATGATTAAATTAAAAAATTAAAATTTGGCCAACCTGTGAAAAAAATATTGGGAAAGTGTTTTTAAGGGGTCCACCAAAAATTGTAAATATTTGTTGCTTTTGTATATCAGCAACAAATATTTATTTCTAACACACATTAACACACATTAGTCCAAATTATTCTTATAAAACTTTACCTATCAATATCTTTTAAATTTTTCAATAGCTTCCTAAATTCTTCTTTTACAGTTTTGAATTTTTTAAGCTAAAAAAAAACATGCAGTTAAAGAAGTTAGATTATTTTTCAAGTAACCTTTAACAAATGAAATAATATTCATTCAAGGCAACATTTATTCAAGGCAACATTTAAAAAAGACGGTACAAGTTAATGATCCTATTCATACAGTGTTTTAAAACTACAAGGTTGGAACTAAAGAGCCTTTTTCTTAGATGGTTGCTTGACCAAGTTTAATTCAGGGGTGAGATTGGACACAACGAAAAAAAAATGAAAATAGAAATCTTAGGATGGAGTGAAAGAAAGGAAGGAAGAAAAAATGAGGATGGTTTGTTTTAAATTGGAAAAGGAATTGACTCATCTCATGAAGTGTTGACGTTAAGTGTTTAAAAATTGATAATCAACTCCAAATGCTTCAAGTTACAGAAAATACAGCATAAAGTAATAAGAAAATAGAATTAATAATATATATTATTAATTCTATTTTCTTATTACTTTATGCTGTATTTTCTGTAACTAGTACTATTAGTAAAATATATAATGAAGATTCATGATTTTAGTACACTACAACACAAATTTTTCAAATAAGCAAATATAATTTCAGTATTTCAAGCATACAATGGTTTAAAAATTTTGAATATTAGAAGAACTGGAATAGAATTTTAAAGTCATAGATGAAAAAAAAAGAATCAAAATTTTATGACCAATTTTAAGTTATAGTTATTATACAGTTTAGCACCAAAACAATAATTTTATCAACAAAAGACAGTTAGCTTAACGCCGAGCGGTACGAAAATTTGCCGTTATTTAAATTGTTAATGGGATAAAATTTTAAGAATTGGAAAAAATTCTTATGTTGAACTTGTTTACTTGATATTAAACTTCCATATTTTAATAAGTTACACACAAATAATAAAAAAATACCTGTTTTTTATAATGTGTCATGAGTCGAGCACGATGGCTTTTTTGAAATTCCGACACCTGAATGAAAAAATTCACTTTTAAAGAACTTTAAATCATAAATTGGTGAATTTCTCAAAATATTAACTTAGGTGTTCCAGATCAATATCTTTCATGAAAATAGTTCTATTTTCATTATTAAATTTCTTTTTTTAATGCTCACAAGGAATAAAAATCAACAAAAATATCACATTAATGTCATAAAACTATACATAGAACAAATTATATGTGAAATGCCATTATTTCCCGTTTTGTGCGCAACACACATCTCAACTTCACAACACATTTACTATATTATGAATAGGTCACAGAAATTCATTTGTATTATAATATGACAGTTTATTTTAATAATTATAATCAACTTGCTTTGTAAAAGCAAATATTACGATGTGTTAAAGTTTGGTTGAACAGTCTATCCTGAACTGTAACTATATTATAAAAAAATAATGGGTTTTAAAGTTCTCTATTATTTTTCCTTAAAAAAAATTGGCTTACATCGGTAGCATTTGCAGCAGCCAATGGATAATTTTTTTGCATCTGTCTAGCTCTAGTTGAGAGCGTATTAAATGAATGGATTTGACTTTAAATTTAATGCAGAACCATAGCATTGGCTAACTTTTTTACTCATAACCGAAACACCATTCAGATAAGAAAATTGAAGCGCCGATTTACCGTGCAATAAACAACATTCAAGACGAAATTTCGTACTAATTAGAGAACAGCAATAAAAATAATTTTATGATTCAGTTACCATTTTTTGAACAAAAACAAAATTTTGAATGATAGCGGAAAACGTAAAAAAAAAAAAATCGGAAAGTGACCATAAATCGGAAAAAAGTGGAAAATTCTCATGCCTGAGCTAATTAAATCAAGTATAAACCTTTTCATGTTTTATTTTTCTTTTTTGAAACTGAACTGTTATCTTGAAAATCTACAATCACACAAAAAAAGAGGAACTTCAAACAATAAAAGAATATGTACACTTTAACAGGGAGAATAAGGCAGTTTTGGTTGTAAAGTTATTTATTAATAAAGTTATGGGAATTCTTTAAAAGTGCACAACTTCATTAAGAAATTTTATAATTCCCAAATTAAAACTTAAATTACAAATGACTACCTGATACACTTCTCTTAATTTTTTCTTCAAGAGATCATCTGGATCAGTGAAATAAATTTGTACATCTGCTTTCATCTATAAAAATTTTTAATTAAAATTTATATATGTTACATAAATGATCTATAACATATTTACATTCATTTTACAAAATTCCTGCGTACAAAAAGGACACTGAATCTTATCTATTGAAAGATCCGAGAAAACAAATCAACCCAGTTTACAAAGAAATAAGCTAAACAAGATTCTATAGTTCCCGCCACCCTTATTTGTTACACTTTAGGGATGGAACCGGTATTTGAAAAACCGGTTTTTCTGAAAAACTGCCATCCCTAACGTGTCCGCTCAATAGTAGCCTACCACACCATAGAAATTGATCCTAGAAACATGATGGATTCAAAGAACAGCCAGTCTATCTTTGAAGTGAACACTACTTAAAATAACACTACAGTAGACTCCTTCTTAACCGGCCTCCGTTTAACCGGATCTCCGCTTTAACCGGGCTGAAAATTTTCCACCCTTAAAATGTTAAAAATACAAGTTTTTGGTTATTTCAATCGGTTTTCAGTGTCGCACATGTTTCAAACGTGTGGTTTGTTGGGGAGAATGGGGGGGGGGACTTGTTGACCTTAGAAGGCTGTGGGGATCGACCGGACGTTAAAATGAATTAGCAAAGGGGTTGAAAGGGAGGATTTTGAAGGGACCCGTGACGATTGTTGTCCTTGTAGGATTGTGGTGATTGGTCGGACCTTCCCAATCTATTAGTGAGGGGTGGATAGGAAGGTTCTCAGTCAGCGTTTAAAAGTTGATTTTTTCTCAAAATGGCGAAAAGTGAGAAAAGAAAGCGTGTAGTACTCTGTATGGAATCTCGATAAGATGCCCTAAAAAGGATTGATAAGGGGAAAAGTTTGAAATCAATTGCTTTGTCTTTTGGTGTTGGTGAGAGCAGTCGGTTTTTTAAGGTATGTCATGAAAAATGTAAAATACTAATGATAATACATACCATCAATAAACAAAAGTGCAATCAAATAAACATCTAAATTTCAATTTATTTAATTTCTCCGGTTTAACCGGATTTTCGTTTAACCGGCTTACCCTCGGTCCCATTTAAGCCGGTTAAGAGGGTGTTCACTGTACATACAATTATTTCCTAATGTTATTTATTGCGGGATAAATCAACAGCAAGTTAATCAGAAAAATTATACATGTATACGATGTCACTCTGGTTAAAAAAGATGTATCAGCCCAACCCAGGATAGGAAAGGTTCAATAGTATTTAAGCTAATACTATATGCATTTGATAATTATAAACAACTGTTAAGTATACATACTGAAGAGGAGATGGTTATTGTTGAACAGGCATTTCCACAGAGCTTGCATTTGCCTCGAGCACCTTTTAAAAAAAGTATGAAAAGTTAAAAAGTACCTTTCCAGAAATAAGTGGAAATTAAGTTTCACACAGCCACTTGATGAGATCATAGCACATCCTATGAAATTGGTCAATTGTCTGGGTTTTCCTACGCAGAAACAGTGACAATAGTCCTGTCAACTCATCCAAAATAGCAATGGGAACAAAACAGCTTTATGTTGAAAACTCCCCTTATTTTTATAACTCTGGATAAATAGTAAAGATCATATGTAAAAATTAGTTACAACTTTAGTTTATTTTCTCATTAAGAACAATTATTAATATTACTAACATAGTGAGTGGCCTACAGCCATAGGCGTCGACTCTATGGGGCCTCAGGGGGCCCCGAGCCCTCTCAAAAATTCGTTAGGGGGGACAGAGCCCCCCCCCCCAATACTTTAAGAACATTATTAGTTATATTATGCATTGTAAAATCACAAAATTATAAGTTGGTATTTTTTATTTCCATTGTTTGACGATAACTACTGTACTCTCACTTTATAAAACTTTTAGCATTAACTTTGATATATTATATTGTTTTTATTTAATGAACCCTGAGCCTAATCCAAAGTAAGCTTTAATTAGCTATTTCCCTTATTAATATGATACAAAATACAGTGGACCCCCGGAAACTCGGGACTTGAAGGGTGTCGAGTTTACAGTAGTGATGGATTGTACATACAGTAATAGTCTATAAGCATAATTATGACTGTAAATTAAATTAGCTTTTTACGAAAATACCGTGCTTGTTTATGTTTCGTTTTTCAAAGCCAAAAAATGTGTCAGGCTTGTCGATTTTTCGGGGGTTCTAATGAATGTTCAGCATACGACTCTAAAATGCTTAAAAATACTTTAACTCACTATTTTCATCTAAAATTTAGAAAATCTCCAGGGACAATACCGGTATGGCCCCTTATAACCATAGCAGCAACCTTATAAAAAGAAAACCACTTACAGAAATTGATAATCTTGGTCTTAAATTAAAGCTATAGATATGCTGATTAAAAATAAAAGAAAACCAGAAAATCAACATTTTTGCCTCAGAGGGTTATTACTTGTGGTTAAATCCTAGTTTCGGTATACGGCGACTTTTTCGGAACGTTGGCGATAAATAATTCCAATCTGGCAACAGTTGTTTGACTTCGCGGTTTCCGAGTAGCATCGTCTAATCACGGGTCGCTATGCGATGTTTTCTCGCCAACAAGTTTGCCGAGAAATAAAAAGTCGCCGTATACCGAAACTAGGAATTAACCCCATTACACTTATTGTATACTATTTTTTAAAAACTTACATTGTTCTTCACAATCTCCACAGTATATATGACCACAGCTTGTTAACAAGAAACTTTTTTCAGGATCAGGGAGTAAAAAACAATTATTGCAATGAACCCAATCCATAGTATTAGAGCTGCGTAGAAGAGAAAACAGTTTTACAATAAAGGCAGGTGTGATAAAGGGACAAAATCATTTATTGTTAATTTTTTTAAAAAATGGTAGGTCTGTTTATACCTAGTATTGAAGTTTTAGTGGAATGTATACCAATTTCATGTTACATTACTCTTGGTTAAAAAAAGCAGGAATTTTCTACAAATTATATTTATAAATGCCAGTAAGCAGGAAGTAGGCTCAACCGATGCATCAGCGCCGATAGTTTAAAATAATCTGCCACAGGCCATGGTATCGATTGCCGATGTTTACGAAGTGAAAAAAATCTGTCGGCCTTGAAAATCATTTATACGCCGATGTTTTTGAAAGGGGAAAAATTATACCCCAACATTTTATACGTTTTGGGCTCAAATGAGATCATAACAGTTTTTGTTAAGAAGTGATATGACGATTTCTCAAAATATGTGGTACTTCTCAGCAAAAATAACGCATTAACGTTTCACTTAAGTTTTAATTTAGGACTAATCGTTCAACCAAACTTTAACGCCTCGTAGTTACTTTAAAATGCCTGGGTATTTATAAACAAGGGTAAATATCCCAAATCACCCGGAAAATACCAAGGAATTGCATATACATAAAATATAAAACACATAAGTTAGAAGTTCATACCTATAAGCACATACGTTACCTATTGCAAATTTTATGCAGTATTCATCGGATACAAATTGACAGGCTAATGTTCTTTATTTTATCACACAATTAAAAAATAATAAAGCAACAGTTTTTATTCAGAAAGTAGTTCACTTAGATTTAGTATTAAGTTTGGGTTTTCTTATTTCGTGCTGTTCTATAAAGAGATATTGCCAGATCCATGCACAAAAAAGAATTTTGACTAACTACAAAATAAAAAAAAATTCTGATTTGTAAAAAAATTCTTTTTCAATCATATTGAAGTTAAACTTTGTTTATATTATAACTTTTTATTAATATTTCCTGTTATAAAGAAAAAGTTTGACCTACTTTACCATAATCGAAAAAAGATTTTTGTCTGATGCAAAAAGGCTAATCCTAGCTAAGCATAGTGTTAACAAACATATGGTAAGATAGTTTGTAAGTGGAAGTTGGCATCAGAAGGAATTGTTTATTATTATTGATGGTTTGTTGTCAATTTTAATCACATTCCATTTATTAATGCATTTGTTCTTGTTGTGAATTATTATGTCGGAGAGATTTACTGTGACAAAATCTTCATCTCACAATTCGAATGCCAACACTGACAAAAATTATGGTGCAATGCAAATTGCGGATGAATCTGGAAGATTGCAGGATGATTATTTTGGTGAGTTAACGTGTCAATAAGATGTAAAAAGTGCACTTTATTTATGTTTATACAGCTTATCTGTTTTATGTATCTATCTGTAAATAAAGTATTTGACTTAAATACTATGCTCTGTTTAAAATTTGACTCTAAACATGATCTTTACATAATGGAATATCTTCAATTAAATGTACTCGCATAGTTGGTACCTTTTATTTGTTTGTGTTATTAACACCCTCGAATGGATCGCGTTTTCTTTTAGGAGCGGGAGTTTTGCTGATTTAATAAAAAAATATTTTAGGATTTAAAAAAACTGAAAAAAAAACCTCTTTAATAGAAATAGAGGTGTTATAACAACTCGGCCTTACCTATCTGACAGTGAAACTCGAAACCGTTGCCACTCACAATGTGAAACATGCCCATTGAGCTAACAGTTATAGCTTTATGTTGATGACAACAAATGAGGAAACACCAATATAAAAAAAAGCGTAAAGTGGCCAGAAAATAAAAAAAAAAAGAATTTCACATTAATCAATAACAAAAAAAAAGTTATTTTCCAGTTGTCATCAACATGAAAATATTTATAAAGTGTGGAGCTGTTTTATATAATATAGTAGAATTCTCAATGATATTTCAGCAGGAACACCATAATAAAGGAACAAATATTTGAGCAGTTTAAAATTGAAATAGGTATAAAAAGAATTTTAAGGCATTAATATTTCCTGTCTTAATTTTTTTTTGTTTTATTCTATGCTACAAAGTGTCAGATAATTAGCTTGTGTTGAACGTATTGAGTAAATGATACATGACTTCACTTGGCCAAGCAGTTTTTAATTTTAGTTAATCATTTGACCACTAAACACTAAAGCATAATAAACTGAAACGACCAAAAATTCAAAACTAGATAAAAAAGGATTTTTCATAGAAATTTTGGGGTTCTGCTGCTTTGGAATGCTTCCTGACCATTCTTCGAGCAGTCGTTGTGGCAACTCGACCGTTATACCCTTAAAAGCCGCCCGTACCAGGCAGTTGCTTGTGGAAACCCAGCAATCCTTAAAGCAGTCGCTAGTGAAACTCATTTTATCCCCTACTAAATCATGGCAATTGATTGTAATTCAATTGTGTGTAACTAAAATCAAATTGTGTTGTACAAAAAAAAGCTGATTTAATACAATAAAAAAAACACAATAGGCAAAAAGTTTAAACAAGCTGACGATGCTCACTTTGTCTAAAACCAAAGAAACAGCTTTTCAAAGCAGATACTCATTTTCACTTCTCTTCGAAGCTGCAATAATTAAAACAAAAATTAAAATGAAAAAAAAATCGAATCGGTTAAACAGAAACTGTTAAACATTAGATTAAATTAGTTAGAAACACTTACAAGTTTTAAAAAATATATTTATTTATACAATAGTCATCAGTGCAGTGCAACTTCTAAAAAAATATAAAAAAAAGTTTGGACACGCAACCCAGAATGGACGGACACACTGAGGATGTCAAAAGAACACAAACCAGTTTTCAAATAGAAAAATTAACAAATGTAAACAATTTTTCCTTAGGTTACGCTTCTGCAATATTTTTTGAGCGACTGCAAATCAAAATTTCGCACGTTTTAAAAATCAAGAAAAATAATAGCAGTTTATACATATAGAACTTATGCGTTATAATAGTGCAGAGTTTCCAGATTTGGCGATAAACTCAGCCTGTTAACTGTAATGAGCCTTTTTGATTTTCAATTCCTTCCTGTTAAGCTTAATTAAAAAAAACTTGACACTAATTGAGTGGCCCATTATTATCAAGTTTTTTTTATTGTAGCATTTAGGGATAAGGCAACACGGTTTATACTGCAATTGCAAAACTAATTTTTCTAAAATTTTATTCCACTTTGACCCTGTTACTGCACACACTCTTGATTTACACATCCAACTGCTAAAATAAAAAAAAAATGAAACTTTATTTATATAAAGTACAAATTTTGTAAGTTTACTATGAAAGCACCCCTCTATTACCTGTTATTTGTAAAGTTTGCTTTTACATTATAACTATATATTTTCTTAATCTACCTACATTAAAAAAACTTTCAGAACAAAAAATCTTGATTGCAAGGATTTATTCGAGCTTACCTCTTTTTCTTTACCAACTCTAATTCCCACTTTAAAATTAATTTAGTTGCAGTTGTCGCGACTAGTTTTAAGAATCATCAATATACACTTTTTACATTTTTTTAAAATTACAATAAAAAAATCCTACCGGGAAAATTCCATTTTTGAAAACCGTATTTTTACATTTTCACCCATATTATTTGATCCAATAAATTTGCCAAATAAAGAAAATGTTCTTGTAACTAGCTTATGGCGTTGATGATCTCTGTACCTTATTTTAAAAAATTACCAGATTATGTTAATAAAAAAATTAGTTAACATAACTTGATTAATGAATATCAGCTATAGAAGGTTTGTTCGAACGATAAAAAAAACCAATCATACAATGTATTATGGGACATACTTTTTTCTGAGTCAAATGACAGTCCAGATGGAGGAAACTTTGTGAATTTATTGATTGTAATTTCTTAAAGTTTTGCCATTCAGCACAGCAATTTGTGAAAAAGGTTTTAGTGTTCTTAATGTAATTAAAACCGACAGTCGAAATAAACTAAAGATATTCAGTAGCCTTAATGATTTGATGATGATTAAAATTAAATAATGGTACATTTAGTGATGATTATAGTTCAAGAAATGCAATCCAGCTTTGGTTTGAAGATGTCACAGTTGGTAAACGTCCAGAGCTTACGGATAACTTAAGCACAAATAGTATATTTGTAAACAAAAATGGCTGTTTTTTTTATGAATTTCTAACACTGGTTAGGAATACAAGGTGTTGTGAGAAATAGGTTGGCTTGCACAATGCGAGGGAGAATAAAAATTTTCACTTCAACTCAAAAGTGTGTCAACGCATCAAAGTTAATAAACTGGGTGGTAAAAAATGGGGTTATAAGATGTAACATTTTTTTTAAAATATCTCATTTAATTTTCACGGTAACATGTCGCAACTAGTGATGCCTATTTTGAAATAATATCTTATTCATTCACATATAAAATATCATGCATAAAATGTCGTAACAAATACACTTTAGAATGGGCCTTTGATGCCCTTGTGCCATTAAACCTAAACATCCATCCAAACCTTCCATCCATCCACACTTTAGAATAAAAACTATTTTATTTGATGTCTTTTCTCAATATTATACAGCATTTTTACCAGAAATATGCAATAAACGCAAAATATGCATGTCGCAAGTTTATATGTCAGATCGGTAACATCAACTCTTGAAACAAGTTCTGGGCTGAAAACATCATTTACCGATGAGAATTACGTCATTGAATTTTCCTTGTAAATGGTTTTAAAGATTTCTAGTTCAAAGATAGGTAAGAATTTTTGAATATTCTTACCTATCTTTGAACTAGAAATTTTGAATATGTACACTTTTGAATAGCTCAGATCGCTGACACACCCTAAAATAATAGAAATGCGTAATATTTTATCTTTTTTTAGATCAAATTATAGTGGACATGATGAAGCCGACCTGGTTTGACCAAAAACCTGACCCTGACCTGTTTGAGCCAAAAAAAAACGTGTGTACACAACACAACTTTAAATTACCTCTCAATATATATCAAAAGGTACCCTATAAGATAATTTCATTAACATTAAAACCTAAAAGAGTTTTATAGCCCATCAAATTTTATTCTGCATTCTCCCGGCCAACTTTATAAAGTCAAGAAACTCTGAAAGTACTAAAATAACTTTTACTTTAACACTTCTAAAAATTCTTATAGGACATACAAAACACGGATTACAAAAATATGAATTCTTATGGACATACAAAAACTGTAAACTTTTGAACCAAAAAAAGAATTTTTAAAATTGAATAAGAACGGAAATTGATGAAGGTGTGGATAGATGGAGGAAACGATAGAGGAACAATCAAACAGACAAAAAGGGTAAAATAGGTCTCCGGTGTCAGATCCTCCAAATAAGTTTCCCTTTTTGGATATAGCTTAATGATATAGGGGAGGGGCTGTTTATTTGCAACTTTTGGGAAAACATGAAAAACTGGCCTAGCATATCTATCAGTTGTGTTAAAGTGGAATTGCTATATTGTAGCTGTTCCCCGTCTTAAAATGGCCTTTATTAAAATTAAGTAGAGCAGACGCATTTCTCAGTACAGTGCTACTTTTTAGGTCCTACCTGTTTCAAATAGACCTAAAATATGTCATGTCTTTTGGATGTCCTGCATTTTGCGTGATGATTACAATTTCTAAACTAGAACTGTAAGCAGGATACTTTTCTTTGTCGATAACTTGTAACTCAACCAGAATAAAGCAAGAGAACTATGACATTATATATACTTTCAATCATCGTAGCCTCTCATAAATAGCTAGCAAGATTTATTACATCATAACCTAAAAAGTTACATTTAAAAGGAAAAAAAAACGTATAAACCTGTTGTTCTAATATGTTTAAGTGGTTTGCACCATATTATAAGACTTGAGTCGATTTTACAAGACAAACTATAATAAAATGAGCGTGAATTCACTTTTTCTTTAACACAACTGCATTGACATTGAAAATATCTGGTTACCGTTCAGGGTAACCCCTGAATAAAATGATTTATATTCGCGAACATGGTCGTGTTAATGGATAAATTTGTATATTAAATAAGTATACAATGTATAGGGGCTAATATTAATTTTAATAATCGGTTGAAACAGGATTTAAAGAGACTTAGCAAAGCGGTACTTTTAGCTAGATTTTTAAAACAACAACATATTTTTTGTTTAACTATTCACTGGTTCAATGTCAACATTTTATTGCCAGCTCTCCCGTCGTGAACGTCGGTTTGACATTAGTGATACTAATCAAAAAGAGACGAAAATTACCACGCGTTTTCAAGAATGGAAGTTCCTCTTCCGGCGAATTTATTTCTCCGTAGAGGAAACGTAAACAGAAGCCGCATGGAAGCTGCCGTACCACGTGACTTGGCTGCCACAGCAACCAGGGTGGGTTGTCGACTTTTTAAGGCACGAAATCGCCAAAAAATGTCTAGAAAAATGAATGACAATAATTCAACGCTTAGTAATATTTTTGAATCCTATAAATATGCCGAATTTGCGTCTTGGTAACTGTAAATAATTCTCAATATCAAATACTTGCACATATTGGATATTTCGGAGCTTCTTTTGCAAAAGTAGGCTTTTTCAAAGTATTAGTTTGGGCGATATTTCAGCGCCAACTAACGCATGCGCTAAATGTGTTGTTGGTCGTTGTTGACAGAGCCGGCAGCTGTCAAGTGTAGTGTGCCTTTCTTCTCAGTTTTCCAAATGGATCCCGAAAGTGTGTTCTCTGATTCTGCCTTGAAAGTTGGGAAAAAGTTCGAAATCCTACCCGTTCCGAACAAGATGAATGGTCCTTGCCAAACTTGTGAAAAAGAAGCAAACGACTTGTCGTGTGCATTATTAAAAGGTACGAGGGATAATAGTTTGTTAATTCACTTGCCCCTGAAAGAAATTGTATTCCAAATGGATTACTAGTTGATAATTGACAGGTGCATACTTAATGTTCGGTTTAAGAAGCAGTTGCTTCTGTAAAAGTATCACGAAATATTCAACAGGTGAAATAGGTATAAGGGTCTCCCAAAAGTGATCATACACCAAAAATAATAATACCGCATTCTTCGCCATTATATATTTTTATTTCGAAAATTCTTCTGTAGCTTATTTTAACAGTTCTTAATGTAGCAGTATAGAATAAAATCTAATTACAATCTAAATTATTTTTATTAAAAGGACAAAGAATAAAATGGCACAAAAAAAATGTGTGAAAAAATGTTATAAATGTGTATTAAAAAATAAGTGCAGTTTAGAGAAGCATTTCGAATTTTTCAGTATTTAGCAAGAATTGTTTATAACAGCTTTTAAGCGTCGGGACATAGATGTAACTAAAGTTTTTGTTATTTCTGCACCAATCTTGTTCCATTTTTCGATCATGTTTGTTTTCAGTTGAATTTTCGCTTCAATGTGAACTTTTTATTTGCACTTCTAATTATTTCCAAATATGTTCTGCAGGGTTTAAATCCGGTAATTAAGGTGGTGGTTTTTTTTACGAGATTGGGGGCAATAATAGAGGCACTATAGACAAACATTCAAAACTGTGTGTGTTTGGGATCCTTGTCTTGGTAATTCACGAAGTTGTTTTAAATGCCCACATTTTGTGCTGACACTTTTAAATTGTTGGTCAAAATCGTCACATAAACTGAACGATCCATTATACCATCAATGAATTGAATACTAAATTGCCTACTCCAGTTGCTGACATACACACCCAAACCATAACACTTACACCACCGTGTTTAATTCTTTTGGATTAAGTTTTTTTTTTCTTCATCATACAATTACGCACCGAACCAAAGATGCTAAACCTACTCTCATCTGCTAATAAGACATGATTCCCTTTCAAGCTGATTTACCATAGTTATGGCAAAAACAAGCCTAGCAATTCTGTTTTCCCCAAAGAATTGTCTGTGCGCCCATGTATAACAACATTTCTAAGGATTCTACAAATAGTTTCATAGGAAGTGTGGAAATAGACTTTTGAGAAATTTACTCACGAAATTCGTTGAACCCTGGCTGACATAAGTTGAAGACGACCCTCGGCTTGTTTTTTAAAATCATTTTTGCCTTTTTAAAATGTTTTATTCTACTTCGAGAAGTTGAATATTATAGGAGTAATAATTCCTCTAACTGATTTTGCAGCTTTAAAATAATTTTGGAATGTATAAACTTGTTTCTATACACACATGCGCTATGTCTAATAAATAATAATAGAAATAGAAATAATAATAGAACAAATAATTGAGAAATTAAATGTGTACCGAAATAAAACAATTTTAGTGAGTTTTTCAATTAGAATGAAAACTAAGCTGCAAAAAGATATTTGTATAACAAATTTAAAGAAATAATATTTTGGCATATAAAGTCTTGTATGCTAATTTTGTACAATTTTCATTCATTTACTTGATTTTTTGGGAAAAGAGTATCCCTCGGTTTTATTAAGAACTATTTTAAGATATTATTTAAAACTATTCAACTGATAAAACTGCTTATTACAAAGTATATAGCACTAAAGCCCTCGATTCTCTCTGACTTAAGTAGAGACACTGTTTTCCCCGGCGCTTTTATGACGCTTCGTTTTCCTATTGGACGTCCAGAGTCACGTGTGAAAGATGCGACATCTTGGGTCTTTCTTTAAATGGGGATTTAGTTTGGAATTGCGGTCTTGTGAGTGTCATCGTTTTTGTTTCAGCGAAAACTTGCTAACTATGTTTAGATAATTTTTTACCAAGCTAGTTTTTGATAGATGTAAGACTATTTCATACGAATATGCCGAATTGTTGTGCTTTTGGATGCGCAAACAGTTCAAAAAAAGGATTTAAATTGTATCGCTTACCAGTTGAAAACATACACTGGAAAAATATGCTTTGATATTGATTTTGACAAAGATGAAATTTCTATAGAAATTGTAACTGTACCATGTCGACTGCCAGAAGTGAAGAAAGTGCACTTTATTATTTATGTGGATGCATTGCAAATATTAATTAAATCGAAGTAAACTATGTTCCCTTTGTAAAAATAATTTATCTAATAATAACTGTGTAACTGCAAAACAATCATTTTCAAAACTTAAAGAATTTAAAAAAGATATTAATCACTTAGTTTATGTTTCTGAAGAAGTATATAGCATTTTACTTCATTTGGAAAATCTTTTCAGATCAAATGAAGAGGAAATCCTACAGCCAAAAATAAATTTAAAATCTTTACAAAATCTTCTACTAATATCTGTAATGGAGCATTTCAAAGATTTCCCTCAATGTTGTGAATTGATCACTAAAATTGTAACTATTTTTGTTAATCATAGAGTGCATTTTTTAATCAAAAAGAAAAATAAAGCTTTGCAACAAAAAAAATTTAAAAAATGTTCTAGCAAAAGCATTGGACTGAGAGTTGCTGTATCAGAGATAATGTGATCTATATATTTTGCTTGCTAATAGCTTTATAGCTGTGGGTTATTATTTATAAAATGTACACTTTAATTACTGTTATTAAATAAAATATGACATTTTTTGTAATTTCTGTGGGTTTATTTAGATTCATAAGATAATTTAATATTGCATGTGCCCTAAATATTTGTTACAGGAGAATGTCTAAATAGAAATTTATAATTGATGTTAGAATGTGGCTTTAATTTGAATTTAATTTTAAAGAAACATATAGGTTAGTAAAAATTTATGTATTTCAATCAGGATTTTAGCGGCTCTGCCAAAATCCAGGCCGGGTGTTTTTTTATATAAGTATATAATATCAGTATATAATATTAGTATATAATATATTAATTATTCATGGTTAAAAATTTATTACTCAGGATTAAAGAAATGCAGTTAATGTTAAATTTACAAGCAAATCGATCATTTTGGCTGCTAAACGCGAACCATTTAAGAATCGAAGGTTTGAGATTTTAACTTCTTAATAAATCAAAAATCAGTTACATTTAATTCGGTACATTTAATTCGTTAAATATAAATTTAAGTCTTTAATCAATTTGTAAAGAAAAGAAAGAGAGCGAAGTACGAGGAGAAAAACGAAGCGTAGCGTAGCCGTTCCCCCGGAGACCCAAGATGGCGGACAATTGAGCTTGTCGCTACTTAAGACAGGGAGAATCCAGGGCTTTATATAGCACATCTTCTGCAAATTTTTGTATTGTGCAAACCCCTTTGAGAGATACACATTTACACCATTAGGGTTAGCAGAATAAAAAAATATAAATGCAAGAGAACTTTTTAGAAAGATTTGTGTCGAAGTCATTTTTGGTGCATATTAATTTTTTAATAATTTGGTAGTTGATCATCAAATGAACTTTTCAATATTGTCAACATGCATGTTGACAAGTAGCATATGGTTGAGTAATTTTTTTAAATAAAAATTTGAATAAAACATACATTGAATCTGGCGCACCAATCTATAATGCTACGATATTCAGTTGTCGATCCGTCGAACAATTCCCACTGTCTAAGGGCACATTGTTGGATCCCTTCTGAAATTACAAACGCAGCAGATTACTTCTCGCCTCCTGGTCCTCCCTTCTCACAACTATTGAAAAAAGATTAACTTACTAATTTGACCTTAACAGCGAGATTGTTTGCCTTGGCTGAATTTATTCGCCCTACGTAAAAGTCCCGAAGGCTTATGTTAAGACTTTAAATTAGGGATGCACCGAATACCAAATTTGGCCAAATACTGAATAACGAATATTCGGCCAAAGTCTAAGCCGAATATTCGGCCTACCTAAACCAATTTTTATTTTCTGTCAGATCTAAGCAAGTTGTATTTTTTATTCATCAATTTCAATTAAACATAAACATATAAGTACACAATCACACAATAATTTTAATACTATTAAATTTTTAGCTATTAAATTTTTAATTGAAGCAACACAGAATAAAGTAGTACTCGTTTGCAGTGCCGGATTTTGGCCTAGGGGCCCAGTCAGGAAGGGGGCTCTTAAAAAGATAAAATCGCCAAAAAATACTAAAAAAATTTGAAAATCGATACTCCCAAAACCTATCGCCCGATGGCCTCAAAAATTGCCCAATTTGCGAAAAATCGCCGGACCTGGCAGCCCTGGTCCGTTTCCTGTAGTTTATTAAAGTCGATTAAAAATTATATGTTCTGTACTAGTGTATTTAATTTGCTAAATTTCCAAAATAGCTTCGAGATGGTGGGGGCTGGCGGGCCCCCAAATGTCAAGTGCCTAGGGGCCCTGAGTCTTTAAATCCGGCACTGCTTGTTTGTTATTAAAACAAGCCTTTTAGAAAGTGTAAATTGGTAAAATCACAACACGAAAACGAAAGTATAAAAACAAAAACAGAAGTAGTTGGATCCGGTGTAGAATGAAAATCAGAAAAAAATAATAAAACCGTGGCTTACCATATTATTATACAAATTTATTTTTTTTATCTTTTAGTGAAAAAATTACAATTGTGATATATATATATAGTAATTATTGTTTTTTTTTAAAGCCCACTTATTGTAACTGTTAACTTAGACATGTATATTTTATATAACTTGAGTAAAGCTTATTTTAACATAAATAACTAAAACTTAAGAATTGAGTCTATTATAAAAGAAAACAAGTCATGTTTGGGAATTTTTCGACGTTTTATAAAATGATAACTTGAAGAAATTTGGAAAATTTTAAATTTCGCTATTCGGCTGACTATTCGGCCGAATAGTTAAGCTATTCGGCCAAACCGAATATTCGGCTACAGTGGCCAAATAGGCCGAATATTCGGTGCATCCCTACTTTATATGCTTTAATCTATAATAATAAAAATGTAGGAATGTGAGTTCCTTATAGACTCTTAAACTAGATATCTAATTGACTCTAACTTGGCACAAAGGTGTAGTTTGTGCTTAAGTTAAGATTTTTGAACTTTCAGAGCTCAAAATGCTCTGTTCTTAGAGAAAATTTAAATTTTCTGAAAAAACTACACCACTTTGCTCAAATCGGATATTTCCTCTTTCATGTTGTCATTCAGCTGAAGAAATTAAAATAAAAAAACTTATTTATTTGATAAGAGAATATTGTGTGTTTCAGAGCGGGGCGAGGGTGAGCCGATCGTGGCGGGGGGGAGCCGCCTCTCCAGCTACGAGAAGAACCTCTACCTCTACCATGTGAGTAAAACCCTCCTCTGGCATGTGTTGAGCTAAGTAGGATTGAAAGCTATTGGTAAGGATTTCAGATTTACAAGAAGAGGATTTTATGTTGTTAAGCCCTGGTGAGATTGCTAGAATAACATAAGATCCTGACCATTGCAGATTTTTTCTTGAATTCTTTGCACGGGAAATTATAAATTGGGCAAACAATTATTAATATTTGATATCCGACACTTTATATGGAAAGAGTGCTCCCATCCAGAATCCTTTGTGTATTGTAGGAGGAGATGCCAGAGCGCCCGCGAGTGGCAACCCTGCTGAACTCGCTGGCCAACTACCACGCCGAGATACCTAGCCCCACAGACGAGGCCGCCCCCACCACACCCCACAAGGTGAGACTTTTTTTTATTTATTAAGGTAATCATTCGTAGAGTGTGTGTGGTTGTTTTTTTGCCGTGTAGGAAACCCTCTTTAACAATACGTTAGTTTTTCAATAGCTTTGTACATTGTGGTGAAGGAGTTAAAAAGGGAGACAGTGTGATCTCCTTCCTTTTTTAAAGTTTCACCCCATGGGATTGTATATTAGTCTGAGCCTGAACTTTTTTTCAAAAAATGTTTAGGGTCACAGATATAAAATCTGCCAGTCTCAACCTGACATATGTTAAATTTTATTGCATAATGGAAAGTCTTTTTGTCTCTGAATCAGATTTAAAATTGGAGAAAATTTTCTAAAGAAAAGTACGAGTAAAAAAAATCACTAATTTACCCAAAATTCCCTAGCAATAATACAAAAATAATACTATATCTTTTTAACAAGAATACCTCAAAATATTTAAAGTTTTTGGCTGACCCTTCTATTATCTTGATCGTGCATAATTTGTGATAATTGGGCTGTAAATGCTGCAATTTTTAAAATGTATCAAGTCACAAAATGTTTTTGACATTTGGTGAACTCAAATTGTTAGATTAAGTACTCTTTCAGGTTGGAAATGTGTTTAGGAGAATTTAGCAATGAGAACATTCAACTATGGACAATTAGAGATTTTATTATAAAATATCACTTTTCAAACATTTTCGACAAAAAAAAACAAGACCCAAACATCTACACCAAAATTTCATTTTTTCCAAGAATTTACGAATTACCATGGAAACCGCCTTACTGTTACCCCTCACAACAATGTTATATCATTCTCCCCCCCCCCCACCCCCCATTGAAATATTTTATGAAAGTTTATAGGAAATTGCAATCAGGGCAAAAATTAAGTCAAGTTTGGTCTTTTGGGTTTTTTTTACCTCGTCCAAACCTGGTAATCTTGCATTCATCAGCTAAAACGCTAACAGCAGAATCGCCAACTACCATGTCTCGAGCTTGAACAACAGCAGCTCCAGGCTACCAATGGAGCATTAAAAACTTCTGATCCCTCAGAAGGGATTGGGGACAGGAAACTCTACAGACTGTACTTCTAAGGAAAACACGCGTTGCACTGGGGGAATTATTGAATTTCCTCATTTGAGTCTTACTGTTCGAATTTTGCCATACCTCCATGGGGTTAATTCTATCACCTTGACAGAAAACTGATAATAACGTTTTTTAATAGTATTCTCAACGAGCACAATTTGTTCCAAGGCAACAGGCCAACATGTTTTTCTTTTACTCTTTTCAACTAACAAACCCAAATATTCTTTTTGAAATCTACCTCTTAGATCTTTAAGAAGTTTATGAGTAGGAATCAACCGATGGCGTTTTTTGGTGACTGGAAGGTTGCTGATTGTTTAAGAATAAAATTGGCCCATGGACCGATTTTTTTTTCTCCCAAAATCAAATAATAAATTTGTTTATCTCGTATGAAAACAACCCAAAGAATATGATTTAATAGCTTATCTATTTTAAAATGATAATCTATTTTGCTTATTATATACTTTTTAATTTATTATTTATGCGTTATTTTATTTGGTAATTGGAGAGTTCAGCAGACCGGTAGTGAAATCATAGTAGCGGGCCGGTAGTGAAATCATAACGTCGTGCCTTTATCACCTCAAAGTTACAAAATGTTTAAACGTTTGATTGACCAAAATCTGTGCAGAAAGAGACCCTACTATGCGATCGCACCGTGAATTAGAATATGAGGTGTCGAGGTTTAGTTGAACGATTCGTCCTGAACTATTAAAATAACGGACACCACAGCAATTTCGCCGCAAATAAGCAAAACTTACAAGACGTTAACAAACGGATGTTTGATCGATCCGTCCTAAAATAAAACTAATAACAGACACCACTGGTACGTTGCCGGAAATAACCAAAAATGAAGCCTTTGAAGTTGACCGATTTTTTACTAAGTATCATCGGTCGGCGATGGTAAAAAAAAAATCAGCAAATGTATACCCGTTCTTCGCACGGAATACAAAAATATCAAATAGATTCCAAATATGTGTACCATATACCCTGTTATAGGATCATAAACTTATTATTGTTTCCGCTCGTTATAAATTATAAAATCCCGTTTCATTGCCTTAAAATTCCAAAATGAGAAATACGCTATAAAATGCACTTATAAATGTCATCACAATTCCCTCATAAATACATAAAACCTTTTAGTTCATTTGGCGCGTTTTGGAAATAATTTGGCGAGAAAATTGATAGCTACAAACACGCCCATTATACAGCTCTAACACAATGATCTTCAAACAACCGACCAGCTTATAAATTATTTATAAAAGAAATTGCCTAGTTGGCGAATTTTAGTTAATAATTTGGCGAGTTTGGCAACATAATTGGCGAAAAAATAAAGACATAAAACACTAATAGCTCTAGTGCGATGGCCTTTATTAACCATCATAGTTCAGTAATAGCTTAACTATACATTTATTGCTTAAATATGCATACATGCAGTCAACAGAAAAATCAATGAAAAAATCATCAAATAAACCCACAATAAAATCCGGGAATGAAGACTGGCGGAATTACGTCACTTGAAACATGTCAATTATTTTTCAAATAATGAATTTAGTTTCTGAAGGTAATGGCAAAAGAATAAAATAAACATTTTGAATTTTAAATGTTTTCGTTAAAAGTTTTATTTAATTTTTTGAGCCGATGGTATCAGGAAAGAGAAAAAATGATCGAATTTGAGCGAAAGTGGTGTATTTTTTTCAGAAAATTCGAATTTTCTCTAAAAATGGAACAAATATGAAAAAACTAAGCCTCAGGTGCACACGTTGGTATTAAAGGGAATCTATCTTAAAAATTTCGAATTTCTGAGAGCAGTATAAGTAGGTCTTTTACAATCCGAAGACAAACACACAGACAGGCTCTTTCTTTTATTATTATAGATGAACCATGTAATAACTTCAAAGAAAGAACACAATGTCATTTTTTATTTTGTATTTGAACTACAGATATTACAGTGCCTGTTTGTTTTGTGTTTTTGTAGAAAAACATGATTTATGAACAATGTGCAAGATTTTTCTTTTTTAGAAATATGGCTTTTTTATGGACCATGCAGACAAATAATTATTTATTGTTATTTTGGTTAGGGTTTTTTCGATACTCGTTATTGAACGGCAAATCAACATTTTGCAAGTATTAAAAAAAATACTGTTCCTTAAAGTAGTAATTATTTTACCCCCCCCCCCCCCCCTCACATTAATATTTAAAAAAATTTGGTCCCACCGCACTTTCAGCTTTTTTCATATTTTTGTGTTCTCATGCCTGAATGATGCATATCAGGTAGCTCCTTCATGACTCTCATTAAAGCTAGCCAGTGTATCCTCTTTTCAGAATTCACCACGCAACTCATCTGTTTTAAACCAAGTTATATTGTCCAACCAGCCATGTCGAGCCTTTATGTCATTTGGAATCAAAGAAACGTTTTGGAGCACAGCCACGGGAAAGAATATCGACAGTGTTCATAAAACCTGGAACATGTCTCCGATGGAGTAATCTCTTATTTCCTTGATATAATTTGCAACAAAAATTCACCACTTCCCACAGTGATACATCCAATACAACGCTACTATTAAATCTGTCCAAAGTGTGGTCTTGGAGGTGGGGTATATCCTTGCCTCTTGAATGTATTTAGTCAATCTGGCTTCCAAGCAACATGCCAAAAATTCTAACCTAGCTTTTGATTTGTTCTTGGCCAGAGCCTATCTCGACTTTGCCCTCATAAAATGCCATTTAACTCTGAATGGTATTTCATATCTCAAAATACCTGTGGCGAAAAGCTATTTTTGTGGAATGAGCTTCATCATACCTGGGAATCTCCAGTCCATTTAGCAAGGGAATATCCTTAAACCATTTGTATCGATGTATCAATGACACCATAGTTTTTTAGCTGTCTGATTTCGTGCTTTCAGGCGGCCAACCTGGGCACAGTGGCTGGGGTGTACCTGCCCTGCATCCAGAACATCCTGGGCGTGATCTTCTTTGTGCGCATGGGCTGGATCGTGGGCACGGCCGGCGTGCCCCTCGCCTTTGCCGTCGTGCTGCTGGCGTGCGCCGTCGTAAGTATATCTCTGGGCGTCATCTTTAATAGAAGTTAAGGGGGAAATAGGAATGATGCCGACAATCGCTATGCCGCTCCGATCACAAAGTACGTTATCATACTGACGTCAAGCATTTCGAAATTTTAGAATTTTTTTTAATATGCCAGTCTGTTCTTTTACACAAAAACGGAGTATTTAGAAAGGCACTGGGAAACAATCGGGTATGGCCATTTCATGTTCTTTTCATGACTTTATCAGTGTGTTGTAACATGGGATAAAGGATATAAAATACATTATACATAAAAACGTCATAATTTAAATGATTGCAAAGTTATATATAAAGACTTACATAAACTTTTCCTTATAACAATTAGCTCATGAATTATGACATTAGGAATGCAAAAAGATTCCAATTGCATGATGAAGTTGGAGCAGATTATTCACGATCCCCAAAGGAAGAAAAAACTTTATGAAGGCACTCTTTTCTTTTGTTGAAAAACCTTTTGTGTTAGACACTTGTAATTTAAGCATTTTGTAGTATATTTATTTTGTAAGCTGTTTTGTAGTAAGTTTTTGTAGTATATTTTATTTTTTATATTATAAATTCTAATAGAGTTCTGTCTGTTTGAAAGTATCGTTTTTAACAAGCCTAGACTTGTTTTCGCAGAAAAAAAAGAACCTAGAAGTTTTTGCAGATTTTTTTTTCTGTGAAAACAAGTCTAGGCTTGTTTTTAGCCAGAGATTTCACATTTTAAATCTCATCAAAGACATGATAGTTTGAAAAAATTGATAATTTTCTAAAATAGTTAAATATATTAATTTTGAATGTCATTGATATCTTAAAATTCTTACAAAAAAAAATACCTATTTTTCTTTTACTACAAACAATACACAGGTAAAATAAATTGAAATCTACTGACAAGCAATCTATAAATTGTAGGTTATCTGTCTACTGTTGGCTTTTGATTACTCAGTGACTTTTTTCTTATAATTTGTAGACTTTTACCACTTGCATCTCCTTGAGTGCCATAGCCACCAATGGCATTGTTCCTGGTAAGTTTTGCTCCTTCAAAAGCCTATCCATATGTGTGGAAATGGTTTTTTTAATCATTGTTCTTGATACATTTTTTTAAGAATTGATATTTAATTAAACTCTACAATACAATGTTAATGTTGACAGGGTCCTTATTAATAGGTTCCACCCTTTCATCCAAAAGATAATGCTTTCCGTGTGTGTTTCAGCCGGGGGCTCATACTTCATGATCTCGCGCTCCCTGGGCCCTGAGTTTGGGGGCGCGGTGGGCGTCCTCTTCTACCTGGCCACCTCCATCGCAGCTGCCATGTACGTCACCGGCGCCATCGAGATATTTCTGGTAGGGGCCCCTCACAAGTGTCACACATCAAAAAGAGCGATTGACAGGGGGTGACATATACAATGAGCATCATATGATACAGATAAGAACGAGAAACACAGACAATATAACAACATTTAAAACTAAGAACAAGCTGACTATGCCACCCAACAATCCACCCTTAAGTGGAGTCGGATGGTTCGATATCCCCCATGTTAATTTACCTAACTTTAGGAACATATTTCTCAGGAACTATATGAGATAAACTTTTTTATATTTTGTTCCTTGCATTAAGCTCTTTGATTTAAACTGAGGATATTTCAAAATATTAAAAAATACTTTTACAGTGATTTGTTTAAAAATATTTGTTGAAAAACACAAAAAATCAGATTTAAAGTTATATAACTTTTTTTTGAGCAGAGATATTTAAAATTCCTCAGTTTAAATCAAGGAGCTATTAATGGGAAAGAAATAACAAAACAAAATATGTTGATATCTTTTATAGTTCCTGAGAAAAATGTTCCTAACCGTTGAAAAACCTTCAGGAAACGCAAAAGTAAGTTTGGGTAAGAACTGATATTAAGCGTTTCTCAAAAATGCTTATAAAAAGAAAACCACTAAACAGAAATCGATAATCTTGGTCTTAAATTAAAGCTAAAGATAAGCAAAATACAAAAAAGGAAAGAACAGAAAATCGACATTTTTGATCTAAACACCCATCCGACCCCCCTTAACAAAGCTGGCCATACCTTTCCGGCCTCTATCATGTCATAACCTTTCTATGTCTACTCAACATTCTCGACTGCCTTTCCCTGAAACTTTAATTGCAGCACCCATCCATTTAAATTTTTTAACTACAAGATGCTTTTAATACTTGAGCCCATAACCACTAAGGTAGAGGGCGTAAAACAGATCAAGAAGTTAGTTTAAAAAAATTATTTATGGAACATAACAAGGTAAATAAAGATAAGCGTACAACCAAAGTAAATATATGCTATAACAACCATTACGTCAGCTTGACATAGGCTCGAGCTATTTGAATATTGTGAAGCCTTCTCGCCTAGCTTAGTGGTCTAAATGTGTTGCTCTCTCTGTAGAACTACATGGCGCCTGCGTGGGTGGTGCGTGCGCTGTCGCCCGTGCAGCAGGTTCGCGCATGGGGCTCCCTCCTGCTGGTGGTGGTGGGAGGGGCGGTGTGGGCAGGGGTGCGCACGGTTTCGCGCCTTGCCCCCCTCGCCCTCGCGTGCGTACTCGTCTCGCTGCTTTCTGTCTACGCGGGCGTCCTCGCCTCCTGGAACGGCAAGGACGCGCCACAGTGAGTTCTCAGTCATTTCTCCTACTTAAAATCGTGTTCTGTTTGTAAGGATGCTTTTACTCTAAGTATACAGTCTCTCCCAAAAATGATCGTACACCAACAAGAATAAAAAAAAGCTCACTATTCATCATTATAAACTTTTATTTTGGCTTGAAAAATTTTTGGTAGCATATTTAAATAGTTCTTAACGAAGCAATATAGAATTTTTTCGAAACACAATTTTTAATTCTTTTTTAAAAAAATGACAATTAATAAAATGGCACACAAAAACGATGCAAAAGTGATCGTGCACTTTAGAAAAACATCACAAAATTTGAAAAATTCAAATATTTTATAATTGTTTAGTATTTAGTAGGATATCCTTTATTCTTTATAACAGCTTTTAAGAGTGTGCATAGATTTAAGTAAGGTTTTGGTAATTTCTGCACTAATTTGTTCCATTCTTGGATCAGTATTGCTTGTAGTTGAATTTTCGATTTAATGGTGATGAATTTTTATTGGCACCTCTAATTCTTTCCAAATATGCAAAATAGGCGTCCAAGGATTGAGGTGGGATTTTAAGAGTTTAAGGGCAGTCACCATAGACAAAAATTCGAGGTTGTATGTTTGGGATCGTTGTTTTGGTAATACACAAAGTTGTTTAAAATAGCCAAATTTTGTGCTGACACTTTTAAAATGTAGTTGAGAATCTTCATATAAAGGGATCGTTGTTTTGGTAATACACAAAGTTGTTTAAAATAGCCAAATTTTGTGCTGACACTTTTAAAATGTAGTTGAGAATCGTCAAATAAAATCTATGATCCATTATACCATTGATGAATAAAATTGTCTACTCCAGCAGCTAACCATACCAAACCATAACACCTCTATCACCATGTTTCATTCTTCCAACTAAGTTCTTGGGATTAAGTTTTTCATTTATTTTTCTCCATAAAATTATGCGCCCATTTCAGAACCAAAGATGTTGAACTTACTCTCTTCTGTAAATAAGACACGTTTCCAGTGGCGTTTTTCTGAGTGATTTACCACTTTTTTGAAAAAAAAATGCCTAGTAATTCTGTTCTTCCAACTTACAAAGAATTTTCCAAGTGCAGAGCAGCTATTTATACCAGTATTCCGAAGGATTCTACGAATACTTTCACAGGAAATAGAAGTTCCATGCGTTTCATTATAATACGAAGTAAATTTGACTGTACTTAGACATGGATTGTTGAGAAATTTACTCACGATAATTCGTTGATCTCTAGCTGACTAAAGTTGAGGACAACCATTTCGCAGCTTGTTTTCTATCCTTTTGCTTATTTGAAACGTTTTATTGTGTTTTTCACCGTTGAATGAGGTAGATTCATGATAGTAGAAATTCCTCTAAGTGATTTTCTAGCTTTAATGTGAAAAACAATTAATTTTCGAATGTCTAAGCTCATTTCTTTACGAACATGTGGTATGTCTAAGAATAAAGTAAATATAGAATAAATAATTGAGAAATTAAATGCTAAAATCAAACGATATTAGTGTATTTTTCAATTAGAATTTGACCCTATGCTGCCAAAAATATTTTTATAATGAATTTAAAGTAATAATGTATGGTGTACAAAGACTTTTGTGTGCTAATTTTGTGACATTTTTTATTCATTTAATTTTCTGGAAAAAAAACTTGATTTTATAAAAAATATTGCTCAGTTTTATTAAGCACTATTTAAAGATACTATTCAAAAATATTCAACTGATAAAATTGTTTACTACGAAGTATCTAGCACAATTTCTACAAATTTCTTTGGTGTACAAACACTTTGGGGGGACACTTGTATGCCTCAACGCATTCTAATTCCCCTTGTTTTTCATCTTTATCGTTCTGTTGAGTGAGCTCTCTCTTGCAGAATCTGCGTGCTCGGGGGCCGCCTGCTGAGCATGTCGCCGAACGTGAGCTGCTCGCGGGACCCAAACGCGACGCACTCCCTCTTCCATGTGTACTGCGACGCTAACGGCACCTGCGACCCCTTCTTCGAGATCAGCCCCCTGGAGCAGCGACCCGCCATCCCTGGCCTGGCCAGCGGCGTCTTCCACAGTGAGTCCCCCCGCATGTCGATGTCCCCTCCCCCCTTCTTGGAGTGCAGCGTTTTTAGCTGTTTCTTTTCCTCTTGCAGGCAATGTGCAGAGTCGCTTCTTGGAGCAGGGCTCCTTCGTCTCCTCCAACCAGGGGGAGGAGAGGAGGAGGGGAAACTCCTACAACCAGATCCTGGTCGACCTGTCCACCTCCTTCACGGTGCTGCTGGCCATCTTCTTCCCCTCCTGCACAGGTGAGCAGGGATCAGTTGTGAGTCGTGTGACAAGTGCAATAATGGATAAATGTGTATATAAAGTATAGATAGGTGGGATGACACAGTTAAGTAGCTCCAAAAGCATGGAGCACAACTGCACAGGCCACATCCACAGCTTTGTCCGTATAGAGGGTCTCCTGGGAACAGTTCAAGTCGATCTTAAAAAAGGATGGGAGGGCAGTTGAAGAGGGGCTCGGGATTTAGCTGCGTGCCTGGACAGTGCCTGCATTCTGGGTAAATTCTCAATCCGTCTGGCAAGATCTTCATGTAGCTGAGATGCATCGTCCTCAGTCTGGTGAGAGTGGCAGTGACTTCTCGGTCGATGTTAAGCTCGAGAAGCTGAACTTCGAGCTTGAGTGAAGAGCTTTTGTTTTTTGACGGCATTGGTGTCAGGCGATGTTGTAGTCAGGGGGACTGGTTCGATGTTCCTTGCCTCCATGGCCAGAGAGTCAGCCTCTTCGTTCCTCTTTATATCGGCCGTGATCCATTGAAGTATACATGTCTTCGTTTTTGCCTCTATTGAGAACAGTAGGGTATTTATCGTTTGGAAAAGGTTTGTGTGTCCTTTTTGAATCGCCTGAAGAGCAGATTTGCAATCCGGGTAGATTACTATGCTGTCATAGGGGTTGAGTAGTGTCCTAGTTAGGTAATGCAAAGATCCTTTTTGATTGCAACAAGCTTGCTTGTGAAGTTGGTAGCGATTTTCCCTGCTGGGATTTTTTCCTTAATTTTTTGTGTAATTAATAATCTATATAAAGCTTATAAAGCACAGTATATGACGCTATCGTAGCTTTTTTTCAATTTATAGTGAGAACGACAATCTTGTGCAATATTTTCTTCGTTGCTTTTTTTTATAACATAAATTAAAAGATTATTTTATCTTAAGGTTTTTAGAATGCCGGTGGGGAAATGTGTTTTTAATAATACTTTAGAGACTCATCTTTAAAATCCCATTTGAAAGGTATAAATTGCCAAAGTTTATCTGCTGCATCTTTAAAAAAAGTGAAGGATTTATTTGTTTCCAAAACAAGTTTGATTTCTGTTTTAAACCAAAAGTCACCCTGAAACATCTTTTGGTAAGGGGGCATCCATAAATTGTGGGATGTGATTTTAACAATTTTTTTAATCCCCTTCATGGTGATATTTCGTGATATTTGGCTTGACTCGTGACATTTTTCAAAATTCATATTTTTGAAAGTTTTGATTTGGACGTTTGATACACGGAATACGCTCAAAACACATACTAATCAATGTCCAACCCCACAAACTTGGTTAGTCCAAACAGCTGTTGCATTTATCTGGTGATGGTGGGAAAGCACTTAAAAATCATATACAATGCAAATTTTGTCTACTTTGCTTTTGTGAAATGTGAAAATACTTTGAACATGTGTTTTTCAGTGTGAATTGAAACTTTTTCAATGCAATTTCCAAAATTGTTGATGGTGGGAAAGCACTTAAAATCATATACAATGCAAATTTTGTCTACTTTGCTTTTGTGAAATGTGAAAATACTTTGAACATGTGTTTTTCAGTGTGAATTGAAACTTTTCAAGAATTTGCCAAATTTTTGTCAAGAAACAAATTGTACTGGAGAAAATTTTATATTTTTTTTCATGATATTTGGCTCAAGCCCCCCCCCCCCCCCCCCCCCCCCCCAAACAAGTCGCATAATTTATGGTCACCCCTTAACAAAGTTATGGGTTCATTTTGCAAATGAAACTTTTATAGTAGAGTTTTTGTGGGTCCAAAAATTGTTTGATAATGACCCACCCTATAAATCGTGGGAAAAAAATTAGCAGCCTTTTCCAGTCAATGCTCCTTGACAGTGAAATTGATAAATAATGTACTTGTGGTGATAGAAAACGTTCTTAATTGACAGTTTTTGTAATAGTACTTTTCAAATTTATTATTGAAGGATCCTAAAATGCTGGAGATTATGTTTTGTTGCTTGATGAAGGCTTGAATGCCGCAGCCAAAGCAATTGAAATGTCATGTGAGGTTTTGGTATAATGGTTTGATATCCACTTCATGCCATGATACTACTCGATCCTAGTACTAAAGAACTACTTTTAACACAAGTTAGAAAAGTTTTTCATTGTGAGTGTAATATGACATTGAATTAGTAACATTTGTATTTTATGTACCTTCTGGGAAGAATCTCAGTAACTCCTCGAATACTCTTGGGAAAACTCCTGAATTTTTTTTTTCTATACGTGTACAAATCCTACTTAACAATTTAGCTCTAAAAAAACTTTTTAAAATATTGTTCTGATATCATCTGTCCCTAGATACTCTAACGGAAATAAAATATAAGAATATTAAAGATTTCTTTTTTTTCCTCCAGGAAATGCATGAAATAAGGCATTTGCTTCAGAAAAATGATAGAATAAATATATATATATAGATATATTATGTATAATAAATCCTTTTTTATTACCTCCATTGCCTATATGGGTTTTTTTGTTCATGACTTGTTTATTTACAATAGATTACCTCAAACTTACCTCTCGGGTGTCTGTGTGTTTCAGGCATCCTGGCGGGCTCCAACCGCTCCGGCGACCTTGCGGATGCACAGAGGTCGATCCCTGCCGGCACCCTGGCCGCACACCTCACCACCTCCTTCATCTGTATCCTCACTTCATTTTGTGGAATGCCTTTAGCGATGAGGGAATGAATCGCACAGAAAAGGAATAAATATTGTAAATGGGTGCATGTTTGTGGACATTTAGGTTTAGCTTGCCTTCCATAAGCCAGAATAGAATGTCATTCATCTGATCACTCTACATCAGCTGGATGTTGCTTTTAAACAACTGTTTTCAAAGCCATGAAACAGTCTCTTTTTAAAGGCACCTTTTGTAGACGCATCTGCTGACTGCTAAAAAGGAAGCTGATTATTCTTGATTTAGGAAATTCACCCTTCAACAGTTAATTTCAATGGGACGACCTGATGAGACTTACGGAGTAAAAAAAAAAACTAATTTGTAATTGACGACGGTTTCTTTAATCTCTCAAAGTAGAACTATATTAAATATTTTCTTTTAAAAATATTCCTTTTCTGTATTAATTTTGTTACACATGGAGACTGCTTTAGTGTGTTTCGCATTTCCATTTGAAAGTGCATAAAAATGCATGATTGTTATTTTTTTTCAATTGTAAACTGTGCCAGTCTATGTTTAAGGGAAGTTTTTCTTGACTGCTGCAGATTTGTCTGGGGTCCTTCTGTTTGGGGCCACATTCGACAACCTCTTCATGAGAGACAAGTGAGGCAATAATTCCTTTAACTATTGTATTGAAATACATAGATTAAATTATTAAAAAGATCTGTTCTTTAAAAAAAAATCTCTAAAGCTTTAGTTGACTTGCTACTATAGCCCGATTACGACGGGAGTTTTTTTGCTTAAAGCTATTTTGCTCCTATCATTTCAATCCTTTACTTTATGATCTAAAAAGCCTTTCTGTTTCAGGTTTGGGGAGAGCGTGGGGGGTGGGCTAGCGGTGGCCGACCTGGCGTGGCCCCACCCCTGGGTGGTGGTTGTGGGCTCCTTCCTCTCCACCGTGGGCGCCGGACTCCAGTCACTCACAGGTATGCATGAGAGGTGAAAAGCGCACATCGGAGATAAGACTCAATGGAAGTCCCATCTTCAGTGCAGGAAAAGGGAGTGGAAAGCAACACAAGGCAACTATAAAAACAAAAATCAACAAACTAAAACAATATAAGAATTCAATTTTATACTTGCAATTTTGGGAGGCATACCACATCCCCAGATGATAACTAGAAATTAACACATTCTACCAATTTAGAAAAGTAGACATACTGAAGATATCCATCTCTGTGCATCCAATCCCCCCCCCCCCCCCAAATTAGGTGGTATCTGTCAGATTTTAAAAATTCTTTTTTGATAGAAAGGTATGACTTCGGAGCCTAATCTTTTATGCTTCTTGTACATCTGCCAACCTATCTGTTGACTGTCTTCCTATTTGAATAGCATTAAAATTGAATTTTTGTTCTTTTAAATTGCTATTGCCACATCTGCAAAAGCAAGATAAACTTTCTTTAAAGTTACTACAGCCAAACCCCGCTATAGTGAACCTGGGATATAGTGAACCCTCGTTTATAATGAACCTTTTTAGTGGTCCCTTCCGAACTCCTATTTAACTAATGTTATTTTATATGGATATAGTGAACTACTTAGAAAATGAGAGTTCGCTTATAGTGAACTTAAATTTCCTATCCTTAATATTTTTTTTCAGTTCTCCATATTTTAATATATATACTATAAGTGGCAAGTGGCAGCGAGATAGCAATCTTTAACAATGTGTCATATTTCAACTGTCCTTCCCATCTTATTGTACTCTAACTGGACCTGTTTTAAAGTAAACATACCTTTTCTTTTCCACCCTCTGGGTTCCAGGAACCACCCTTTCTTTTCGAACCATTATTCATATTCCCCACCCCACTCATACACACTTCCCTGGAAGGGCTTGTCTGGTCAAACGACAATAGGGAACTTTCGCATAGCGTTAAGGGGAAACCGTAACGCTAACACTAACCTTATTTTGTGTTTATTACGCATCCGCGAAGAATAAGGGATGCCTTGCAAAAATGCTTTGTTGCATAGCGTTAGCGTCTAACGTAAACCTTATCCTTATCTACGTAGAAATCGTGACCTCGACTTAAAATTAAGAGACAGTTGATGGTTTTGTTAAAGCTTTTTAATGCAGGCCTCTAATGGAAATTGGCAGGCAAAAAATAAAGGTTATCAAACATATAAGTAAACAACAAAGTTTTAGCGATCTTACGATAGTTGCAGACTATTTTTAACTAAATGGTAACTTAATAATTAACTTAACATATTAATTTTTCAAATATAGATTCTTCTGTGGAATAAAAAAAAAATTGTTGCAGTTATTGCCATGCAATTTAGCTCTTTTGGGGTCCCTTTGTAAAAAAAAACTATGGTTACTAATTGATTGTATAATATATTGTTGACACACACATTTCACAAGAAATAAAAGCTGTCATACCATGCATGAGATTTAAAAAGACTCATAAATTTAGTTTTCATGTATTTTGGGAAAGAAAATGTCAAAAAAATGTTTAACCTAAAAATTTGTAACACAAAATTGCAGATTTTATTGGCATCTTTATATATTCTCCAGTGGACAGTCTGAAATAATGTGTGTGGGTGGGTTAAAAAAAAATAATAAAACATGAAAGTGTGACACTCAGCCATAGATAGAACTAACTCATCTTGTAGATTTGAATGCAGTCAAAAACAGTTCCATAAATATCAATGTTCACTGTTCAGGTGCATTTTGTGAATATGCTATTTTGCTTAATGATAACGGTGAATCCAAAAATACTGTTTCTGATTTAAAAGTTAAATTCTAAGCTAAAGTTGACCACCACACATTCTTTAAAAGCTCTCTGTATGTTGAATATAGTAATAAAAGATGGGGGGGAATTTTCAAAGGGTTTAGGGTCCTGGTTTGATTTTTGCTTGTAGACCACCTAAGACAGTACTATGGGGGGGGGGGAGGGGTACTTAAGTTAATAAAAACAATCAAACATGAAAGTGTGACACTTATCCATATACATAACTCATCTTGTTGAGTTGATGGCAGTCAAGAACAGTTCCATAAAAATTATTTGTTAGGTGCATTTTGTGAATATGTTAATTTGCTTAATGATAACGGTGAATTCAAAAATACAGTTTCGGATTTAAAAGTTAAATTCTAAGCTAAAGTTTGTAACTTTATATATTCTTTAAAAGCTCTCTCTATGTTAAATACACAAATACAATAATACAAGATGAGGGGAAATTTTTAAAAGGGTTAAGGTTCTGGTTAGTTTTTTGCTTCCTGTCGACCATCTGAGGCAGTACTATGGGGGGGGGGGGGGGTCCTCAAGTTTAAAAAAATAAACATGAAAGTGTGACTCATCCATAGATAGAACTCATCTAGTAGAATTAATTGCACTCAAGAATAGTTCCTTTAAAAGTATTTGCCAGGTGCATTTTGTGAATGTTATTTTGCTTAATGATAACTGTAGATCCAAATATACAGTTTCTGGTTTAAGAATGAAATTCTAAGCTAAAGTTTGCAACTTTATATATTCTTTAAAAGCTCTCTGTATGTTAAATACAATACAATAATAAAAGATGAGGGGAAATTTTTCTACAGGTTTAGGGACCTTGTTGGCTTTTTTGCTTCTTGTCGACCATCTGAGGCAGTACTATGGGGGGGGGGGGGATCCTCAAGTTTAAAAAAATAACTAAACCCGAAAGTGTGACTCATCCATAGATAGAACTCATCCAGTAGAATTAATTGCAGTCAAGAACAGTTCTATTAAAATTATTTGCCAGGTGCATTTTGTGAATTTGTTATTTTGCTTAATGATAACGGTGAATCCAAAAATACAGTTTCTGATTTAAAAGTTAAATTCTAAGCTAAAGTTGGCCACCACACATATTCTTTAAAAGCTCTCTGTATGTTAAATATAGTAATAAAAGATGAGGGGGAAATTTTCAATGGGTTTAGGGTTTTGGTTTGATTTTTGCTTGTCGACCATCTGAGACAGGACTATGGGAGGGGAGGGGTACTCAAGTTAATAAAAATAATCAAACATGAAAGTGAGACACTTATCCATATGCATAACTCATCTTGTAGAGTTGATGGCAGTCAAGAACAGTTCCATAAAAATTATTTGTTAGGTGCATTTTGTGAATTTGCTATTTGGCTTAATAATAACGGTGAATCCAAAAATACAGTTTCTGATCTAAAAGTTACATTCTAAGCTACAGTTGGCAACTTGATATATTTTTGAAACGCTCTGTGTATTTTAAATACTAATATAGTGATAAAACAATGAGAAAATATTTTCAAAGGGTTTTAGCCTTGTTTTATTTTTTTTACTGTTACTCGACTGTCTAAGGCAGTATCATAGGGAGGGCTTGGGGTCTCAAGTTTAAACAAATCTCTATAACATGAAAATATGAGTATGACACATCACTAGATAGAACTTGCTTTTTAAAATTGATTGTAGTCACTAAAAGTTCAATAAAAAAATATTTATCATGTGTATTTTGTGAATGTTGTTTTGCTTAATCATAACAAGGAATGCCAAAATAAGTTTATGCTCTAAAATTTTTATTAAAAGCTAAATTTGAGCATCTTTATACTTTCTTTAAAAGCTCTCTGCATACAAAATGAAAATCTAGGATACAAAATGGATAAAAAATAAAGTATTTTTGCACATAGTGTTTTCCTTCACTTGGCTATTTGAAAATGGTACTTGGGGGTCCCATGCTTAAAGTACTATTAAACCATGGAAGTGCAACACATTCCTAGACAAAACTGAGCTTGAAAAATTCATAATAGTCAAAATTACAAATTATTTACTTAATTTTAATCAGTTTCATAAAAACATTTACTTTTTAGGTTTTAGTAGTAATAATTTTAAAATTAACAAACATGAATGAAAGTGTAGGTTGATTTTTAAGTAATGAGCATTCAACCCTGTAAGATTCGTGGTAGTACTACAATTAAAAAAGGAATTTTGTAAATTTGAAAGTAAATAAATATACCCCAAACTGGAAGTAATCAACTTTTTGAATCATAAATATAAAATAAAAAATAAACTTTTTACAGAAAAATAACGGGTAGTATTCAAAATTATGCACACGGAGTAATACAATTTTTATTACGATTCGAAGCGTTTTACGGTTTTTGAACTTTTTTAAGCAAAACTTTTGAAATGTTTATCTTTCACATTTTCGATTATTATATTTGTGATTTCAAATATCAAATGTTTTGTATTATAATAGCGAAAGTCTTTTTTTTTTGTCACGTTACTTTTCAAAACAAACCGAGACTCAACGCCATAACCAAAAATACAACAACTAACAAGCCAAAACAAGACATGTGACTTTAACGTTTACGGTTAGAGGATAGCGTTAGGCGTTACGCTAAATTTCCGAAATAAGGGAAGCGATTCCCTTAACCTTATCTCTACGCGCACGCTGATTGGTCGAGAGGTTAAGGTTTGGGTTAGCGTTAGCGTTACGGTTCACCGAACCGTATGCAAAATCTCTCTAATATCCACTGTGTTGCAACTTACCCCCCCACACACACACACACACACACTCCCCCCTCCGGAGTTAAATGAAGTCTTCCCAGCTACCTATTCTTTCTTTTCAACCACCCCTTAAGGGGTAAGTGGAACTGTCCAATTGTCCATTTTACATGCACTTTTGAATAGAAGGAAAATGAAGACTTCTGTAAAGAGAAAAGCATAAAAATGCCAATTACTTTTCTACAATGCAGACGTGTTTCGTGAATATTAGTTACTATTTAACCGAATGTATTTGCATTATTTTTAAATAATTATTTTGGGGAAATTTCAAAAAATAATAAATATTTTTTTAATTTATTAAATTATTAATTTTAATTCAATTATTTATTCAATTAATTCAAGATATGCAAAACCATTATTATTCTTATAAAAGCTTTATATCGTATAAAACTTTATTCCAGAAAAATTGGCTATAGTGAACCAATTGTTGGTTCCGTAGAGGGTTCACTATAGCGGGGTTTGACTGTAGTTATTTTACTCACGTGCCCTATATAATATAGTATAATTATAATCAAACAAGCATATTTTGATTCTTTGATTGTTCATAATTTGTTTACATAAAAGCAGCACAATCTTCCTTTTTAGCTTCCACACTACGTTTATAACGTAAAAAGTGGAAGGTTTTATAATCGTTCAGTCCGTCCGTCACCCACTTTCACAGAAAGAACCACAAGTCCCACAGACAAGTGGGATACGTCATTTGAAGCAAAAATCAGATTAGGTACATGCAATTTCTTAAAATTTATTAGAAGTAAAAATTAATCTACATTGAAATAACATGCAAGTCCATTTTATTCATATTTCACTGTTGCCATCCACAAGTCCAAGACAAATGAATACGTCATTTGAAGCAAAATCGATTAGGCTACATTCCAAATTTCATTAAAAAATTTAAATTAGTAGTTTATTTAAAATTTAAATAACTAAAAATTTAATCTACATTGAAATAACATGCAAATTCAATTTTTATTCAATATTTTCACTGTTGCCATTTCGTTAAACGTACAAGAAACTTTATTTGAAATAAAAATAAATACTTTTTACAGAATATTTATTTATGTGATATAATTCAGTTTGGATTGTTATCACAATAGAGTTCTTTTGATGGTTCATTATATATGTATGAAGAAAGATGCATAGAGAATTCTAACTTGGCATAAAAAAAATATGCAAAGTTTCGCTTTTATTTTTAAAGCATCAATTGTACTAATTATATATTTTTTTAACTGTAAATTAATTTAACAAACTATAAATAAGTGAATTTTCGAAAGAAATGTAAATGGGAAATTAAGGCGACACAAAGATATTTATTAAAAAAGATAACATTATTATTCTTCGAACTTTAAACAAATTTAGCAAACGATAAAGTCTAATTATTAAATCTGAGACAGAAGATTAATGAAAATAGTTAATTTTGGCGTTTAAAACTTTGAATTACAAATAGCTAAAGGCCCTGTTTTTATTAGAATTAAATCACATTTGCCATTCGCAACAATCGCTCGAGAAACTTTAATTCTTATGGACAATAAATTAAAATAAATTTATTTTTGCGGCATCGATCAGTTTGAAATGACGTCAAATATATTTCACTACGGATTCTTTGTATATTGATATGAAATGTTTTCATTCTATTTAAAAGTGAGGAATATTACATATTTATTCTTTAAAATATAAATTAATTTTTGCAAACGATAAGTAATAATTATTGAATTTTCGAAATAAAATAAATGAAACTAGCCAAATTTAGCGTGTAAATGTTTAATATAGAATTAATGTTGTGTTTGGCGCGTTTTTTCCTGTTAAACACAAATGTGTGGAAGCGGGTTAAGTGACAGATTCTGTTACAAACCTACTTGTTTTTGGCATAAAAAGCTGGTTAGTTTTAATTTTCATTTATTCGTTATGTATGATTCTGGGAGCAAAATGCAAAATATTTAATGGGATATATATTGTTTGGATTTTGTTTTTTTTTAAATGTATTTGAAAATCGTATCATTGAGCAATTATTTAAAGATGATAGATATTTTTTGTTGTATTGTTTTTTCGAATATTTTAAATCATTGTTCAAAAAATATAAATTAAAATAATGTTATGATGAATTTTGCTTTGGTCAAATTCTAGTGGATATCTGTATCAGTTATATTTGGCAACAATTTCGGAGGGCAATCGAATTTGTATTGTGTAGTGTTTTATTACTAAATATTTTTTAAATATTGAGGTTACAAATTTTATATTGATACTTATTTAAGAAAACGAAACTTGTTTCATTTAGGTGTTGGCGATATTTTCAAAACTTGTTAACCTGTTGCTGGGAAGGACAACTTAGACTTTACCTTTTGCTTCTACAGTAGAACATCTATTAATTGTCCCTCTTTTATCCAGAACTCTCTGTTAAACGACCATCCTTAAATCAGCATAAAAAAAAATTGCTGACTTTCATTTTCGGTTCACCAAAGAAACCAGTTTCGGAAAGCTGCGACGATTCTAAAGTGAGGAATCTTCTGCGATACTGAAATCGGCAAACTTGTATCTGGCGAATCGGAATTCTACGGCGATTCTGAAAACGTAAAATTCCGGTATTTACGAAATCTGGAAGATTTTTATCCGAATAATTTTTTATAGCAAAACTTTGAAAACTAAAAAAAGGTAAAAGCAAATTTCTGGCAATCCTAATTTTTCGGAAAACTCCTATAATCTCCTATAATAAGTGGTATCTACTATAAAACAAAAAAAAGCGATTTTCCCAGAACTCCACTCAGATATTTAAAAATATAAGAATAAAAATTGAAAATGTTATAGCACTTCAAGTCTCAGTTTCAGAGATAACCAGGGGTGAAACTTTTCAGGGGGGTACCCCGTAATTCCGTTTTTTTTATATTCTTCACCCGGAACTCCGGGTTTTATTTTAGACTAAAAAAATTGTTTAAATGTTTTTAAAAATATTAAGTTTCTATCTTTTAAATCACTTTAGCATCAGCGCCGCACTTTTCAGGGAGATCGGACAAGATCTCGAGACTTTGTGACGTCATACAGGGTGGCGGCAGAACCATGATACCAGGGAAAAGTCGTGATTTTTTTAAAAATCGGTGAAAATTTCCAAAGGTGCCATTTCGCGCCAATATAGATTATAGATAACAAAGGCATTTTTCTCAACATTTCTTAATAACCCTTATAATTAAAGACAAAAATTCAGTTGATTGCTTTAAGTACGAGGCCCGTCGCTAATAGCCTTCGTGTAGCTCTAGTGCGACGATGATTCAACTACACCTTTCTCGGTCCATATCAATGAAAACTAAACTTAAATTTCAATGAAAAACAAGCTTAAATAATGAATTTATGTAATAAAGATGAAAAATTTAATTAAAATTTGAAGATAAATTAAGATTCGATTACACTTTGATCTCTTCAAATATCGGCTAACCCAACTCCCAGTGCAATCCAACTATTCTAATTTGCTTATTTTGCTGCCTAGTAATTTTTACGAAATTTACCGTTGATGTTGCATGTCTCATAATGATTGACAGTTAGTTCTGCATTATCAGAAGTGTCATTACTTTTGTAGCTTCGGCTCGGGTTAAATTGGATCAACTAGAATATTTGTTCGATTGGTTCTAATCAAGGGTCCGTGAGTCGTCACCTTGTGATGGCAAGAAAAATTTGAATGAAAAAGAAAATTATGTTTGAAGCCTTTATTGGACATTTTTTTTCTACTATGCTGGGGTTTCGGATTTTATACAGGTTTTAGTTTCAACAAAAAGAATTGAGGTTCGGCTATAACGCTTTATCTATTCCGATTTTACGATTTCAGCAATTTCTATTCCTTGAATCTTTCTGGAAAAGTACTTGAATTTTTTTCTTAATAATTTTATGAACCATGTGATGCAAAACTTAAAAAAAAAACTATGCAGTAAAATTGCGATATCTTAAATTTCTCACTTTACCCCTGTCCTAGTTATCTTCAATTATTATTTTGCCCCCCCCCCCCCCAAAAAAAAACCACTCCTTTTTGGTTTCAGGATTTTTAGGTGGTGGGCAGTTTCACCACTGGATAACATAAAAATTCAATGTTTACAGCTGCAAAACCAGTGCAGATTTCGGACAATGGCAAATCTGAGGTCCGGGGACTTTTGGTGTTCCTCTGTATTATAAGTGATACTGTTTAATGAAAATACTCTATTATCCAGTATTTTCGATTTTCTGACCTACTTACGGTTCTAATTAGATCAGATAATCAAGGTTTTTCTGTATTTATAGAGCAAGCAATTTTACACACTTATTCTTCAAACCGAAATAGCCAATTTTGTTTTTTAAAGTTTAAAGTAATGGATGTGTTTGGCAATTTTTTCTACGTTGTATAAATCTTGTGTGGAAGTGATTCTGGTGACAATTACTGTTACACATTTACTTTTCCTAATTTGAACCTTTTCTTTTAAGAATTTCATTCAGTATCAAAGTAACAGGAAAGTAGGCTATTTTAGTTCTTTTAGAACTTGTTTATTTGCGTGTATTGCGTTGCTATTTTATTTTTAAACTCTTATTCATAATGGAAACATTTTGTACCTTGTTGCAGGTGCGCCCCGACTGCTGCAGGCGATTGCGCGCGACCAGCTGATCCCGCCCCTGAATGTGTTCTCGTCGCCCTCGCCCGAGCCGCGTCGCGCCCTCCTCCTCACCCTGCTCATTGCGGAGGCCGGCATCCTGGTGGGCAACCTCGACCACATCGCCCCCATCCTCACCATGTACGTCTGGGTGGACACACATATTGTGATGTTTGAGTCTGCCACTTGAAGGGGGGAAATATACTTCTGTCAATGTCGTGAGAAGGCCCATCTGATATGTGGATACCAATATTCTACTCATCTTCTTAAGGCTCAGTCACTGTCTGTTAAGACATATAGAATAATTGGTAGATGAACGGAAAAACCACCCAATCAGTCTTTGTGAATGCCAAGCATGAAAAATAGCCTTTACTTTTATAGTCAAAGCTGGGGTGCAACTATCTGGGTTTTTTTCTTATGGGGTTGGGGGTCAGAAATTTTTCTGGGGTTGACATAATCGCCAATTATCAATATTGATGATCGATATCGATGTTTCCTAATGCTGTTAAAAATATTTTGGGTTCACTATTTTTATTCTCAATGACTTAAAAAAAAGTATTTTGTAGTCACTTCATATTTTTTTTCCCTCCAATTTTATAATTTTTTTGTTTTTTGACCACTAAAAAAATTCACCATAATTCAAGTCCTGGGGACCCCTCCCTAGGCCATAATGCTCTAGATTGGGAATTTTTAATAGTAACCAGTGGTCCAGAGTGAAAAAAAATGGTAGCCACATTTGCAATTTTAGTAGCCAGCACACAAAAAACCGAAAAATTCGACAGACAAAAGTTTTTGAAAAAAAACGGGGAAAGAATGTGCAAACTAACCCGAAAAATATAAACAAACAATAATAAATATTTTAAAATTAAGTGAGTTAGAATACAATATTAACCAAAAAAGAAAGAATAGATATGTCCTAGACAGTGCAATTTTAAGAAGAAACAACGCCTGTGATCAAGCGTAAATAAAAATCGAAAACCCTTGTAAGAAGACATATACTGGGAGGGTGTTTAAATTTTTTGAGTTTCGATTTTCGTGAAGAACGTTAATGACACAAACATTTCTATTCGTTCAGTATTTTCCCGAATAAATTTTGACGAGTTTTATTTTTATCTTCGATTTCTGAAGCGTAAATGTTTAAAATTTTCATCTCAAATTAGCATGCTTTTATACATCCACTTAACGATTTCATTAAAAATGACAAATTATTTAACAAAATGAAGAAAATAATAAATATTTTGACTTACCGATTAGGATTTAAAAAGTACCCTCGTTATTTTTGTTTTCGGTTCTGTTGTTGAGAGCTTTCGCTTTCCACCACCAGGTCCTCGATTTGGGTTCATTTCATGAAATTTTCTCGCATCAGAATTGTTTAAATGAATAGTTGAGATCTAAATCAGCTGTAAATCAATCACCTGTAAATTGCCGAAATCGTAAAGCAAGATATAAAAATCAAATTTGCATTTAAGATTTTCGTCGCCCAGCCGTGTTGAGGCGAGGGTAAAATCGCTCCATTTACGTCACACGGAGGCCGACTCGGTGACGTCACACGAAACACTGGCTAATGATGAGGGAAAAATTTCACCGATGAGCCACAACTGTCATCAAGTTTTTCTTCCTGGCAGAATCGAATCGGAGTGTTTTTTTATTATTATTATTTTAGAAGTGCAGCTTCAGTACTAATTATTTGTTGAACAAAAAGGAAAAATTATGATTGCCACTTTTGGAGACACGGGTTCGATTTTTGGGTAGCCACTTTCGATGTAATAGTTGCCAGTTGGTGACTGGCGACCGCTAATCTAGAGCTTTACTAGGCCAGTAGTAATCTAGAGCTTTACTAGGCCAGACACCCTTAATAAATCCAACGCTATTAAAGGGTTGTCAGTTGTATCCCGCTTGGGGAGACCCGCGAGGATGTAAGCCTGCTCAATAAAACTGTTAGTACACATTTGGAAGCTCCCGAATCCTTCAGTAAATTTTAATGTCAAATTATATGCATTAGTTAAGCTGATTTCCTGTGAACAACGTTTGCCTTTTGTTGGGTTACAGATGTTTATGATAGTTCTTAAATTTTTGAACCAAAAACTCTTGAAGAAGCCATCAAGTGAACTTTGAGTCTTTTGGATGTCATAATGTTAATAATAATTTCTTTTCATGTTTTCTCTGTTTTTTTTTATCAAAGTAATAAATGGTAGCAGTTTAACATATTTAATATTTTTTTCTCTCAAATGCACATGTAACTTGATATCTGTCTTTTATTCAACCTTAATAAATATGTAAGCATCCTTAAGAAACCCTTTGCCTTGACCTTTCCTGAGTGCACATAGTACATTTGCAATGATGTCCACTGTTCCTTGTGCAGGTTCTTCCTGATGTGCTACATGTTTGTGAACCTGGCGTGCGTGCTGCAGAGCCTGCTGCACACCCCCAACTGGCGGCCGCGCTTCAAGTACTACCACTGGTGAGTCGCACCTCCTCCCCCCTCCCCCTCCCTTGTGACGCTCCTTGTCTCATTTCGCATCTGTTTTTAGGTCTTCGTCCCTCGCTGGTTCCGTATTGTGCTTAGTTGTCATGTTTCTGAGTAGCTGGTATTATGCTTTGATTGCAATCGCGCTGGCGGGTTGCATCTATAAATACATTGAATATAGTGGGTAAGTGAGGAATTTTCATAATCAAACATGGTTAAATTTGTTTTTTAAACTAAGATTAAATTTGTTTATATACTAAGAAATCAAGCAGTAGAATGAAAAGCTATTTTTATTTCATTTTTCCCCTGTGTCTATTATAAGTGGAATCACACAAAAAGAAAACTACATTAATTTTAGGTGCAAAAGTTTTTATTGTGTAAAACAAAAGACATGCTTTGTATGATTAGATCCTGCTTAATCAGAAAGATATATAACATCCACGGCTCCCACCAAGTTACTATTCTTACTAAGTCATCTTTTTTTTCTTTACTTACTATTGGTCAAAACTAGTCACTAAAGTCACTATTTTTTTTTATTCTACACTAACCTTTTATTCATAAATTATGTGCATATTGAGAAATATTTAGATTTTTTCTTAAATAGAAAATAAATTGTTTCAGTGAAATTAGTTTCAAATGAATGAAATGTACGTGAATTATTGTCAAACCTAGATAATGTTTCTCACTTGAACAAGGAAATTTTGAAGTACCATTTTGACCGCCACTGTAAATATTCGTCATCATATTTTGTGTACCTTTATTTGACAAAATCAGAGACGCTCGTTTTTTTATGTTTGTGAACATTTGAAGGGAGTAGCTCCTTTCGATTAAGACCAACAAGAGAGTGCTTTCTGGTATTTGTTTTCTAAGTGCCATAGGGGTTCAAATTCTTGTCATTTAACGCAGAAAACACTAAGATAAGTAGCGGAATGGTACAAGCATTTATTCATTCCTAATAAAATGGACACATGAAAGTCCTTGATGAGGATCCTAATATGAGGGATTAAAGATACATGAATGTCAAAAGATGGATATCAAAATTTTGATATAAATGTTTTGGAAAATAGTTTGTATGATTAGTAAAATTAATTATGTTTGACGAATGTTACACAAACTAGTTCGAATATTTTTTCAAATTTTCAATAAATAATTTTACAATAAAACATTCAAACCATTCAAAAAGTGGAATTCTATTGCCCCGTTAAAAGCTAGATTTATCATATAAAAAAATTAATAAAAAATATTCAATACAGCTAGAGAATTTTTAGTAGAAAATGTTTGCATTGGATTAACACAAACTAAAAGTACCCGCTATTTCAACCAGTTGATTGACTTAATATTTGGCCCCTGTTTGTTGCATGCTTACTTAAATTAAAATTATCCAACAACAGGGTTGTTTTCACAAATATAGCTCAATTTAAAAATCAATTTGCGCTTATATAAAAACAAAATTGCTGCTTTAATTTTCTGTTGAAATTAAATGCTATGATTCCCATGTCAAGTCTTTCAGGGGGCACAGAGCTCCTATTATTCCTATTTTTTGCACATTTTTTTTAAAATTCCGGAGTTTTCGTAATGCAGTGCAAAGTCATAAATTTTTCTAATCGGAATTGTTCTCCTCTGCAGCTGGTAGGGCCCGGACAATAATGGCTGAAGGAGTGTCGGCTCTCAAGGTCAAATTCCACGGCATTGAGACATCGTGCTTTCACCGGAGGAGGGGGGGGGGGGGGTACATTACTCTTCATGAAAAAATCGTCAAAAAGTTGTTTCCTCTATTCGCGGTCCATATCAATGAAAACTAAACTTAAATTTTAAGAAATAACAAGTTTAAACAACAGATTTTGCTAATAAAGTTTTTAAAAAATAATTATAATTTAAGGATGAATTAAGATTAGATTACACTAAGCTGTCTTCAAATATCGACCAACGGTCAGTGCTTCAATCCCCCATTAGATAAGGATCATTTTCATTTGTACAAAAATTTTCTGTCCAATAATGCTTCCTGATTAGTTTATATTGCTGCCTAGTAATTTTCACGAAATCCGCTTGCCTCGTAATGATTGGGCAGTTTTCTGGCTCTGTGTGATTATCCAAAGAGTGTAGCTCCGGTTCAGGCCATATAGGACCAACCAGAATATTTTCTTCCGATCAAGCGTTCGTGAGACGTGACCTTGTGAACACAAGAACAACTTCGAACGTTAAAAGATTTTTTTTTTGCGTTTTAAACTTTTTCTACTTCGACCTATACTGAGGTTTCTAATTTTAGACATGTTTTTTTCAATGGAGGGTCGGCTTATACACGCTTTATATTTCAGATTTTTTTTGTTGTTATTCATTTCTAGTCTTTGAATTTTTCTAGTTGGGTTAGTTTGAATTATCATCGCAGTAGAGCTGCGCGAGGGCGATAGGCGTCATAATTTAGAACCAGAGTCAAGCGACTACCCGACACCTGAGTAGCCACCCAAAGGAACCGTTAAGGGTGACATCGTACGCAGCGTTGGGACTTTGATGGATATTTAACGTGCATTTCCTCTACAAAGGGTATTATTCGTCGGACACTTTTGGCTGCACAGGCCTTTTATAGGTAGGCAGTTATCTAGGCGATCGCCGGATCCGAACCTGGGACTTTCCCTATACAAAGCGAACACCATAGTCATCTGGGCTCCCCAGTCCCTTGAATTTTTCTGGAATCGGTTAGTAGTGACAATTTCCACCGTTTCACTCGGGTAGAGCCTGTTCTTTCACTTAATGTGTAAGATATGTTTCGTAAATGATGAAGTAGACTGATAAATTTTAAAATTAGATATTTTTGGTAATATTTTTGTTGTACTTTTTGGACAAGATATGGGCACATTCATGCATTATTTCCTATTTACTCAAATATATGCACGTACCGTATACTAATTTACTTGATGTGTCCTTCACGTGTGATTTCCTTTTTTTATTTTTATTTTGGCCACCTTCAACCCTGAATGTTAGATTCCGGGAATACCCAAATTAAAAATCTTGCAGTACAGGGGATCAAATGAAAAAATTGTAAAATAGTTTTGGATCTAAAACAGTAAATGCTACAAAATAAAGGCAATCGATTGTTTAGACTGTGGTGGGCGTGACATCATGACTTCTATTGTACATATATTGTGCCACATTTAGAAAAAGTTTGTTATAACCAAAAAAAGTCTTAAGTCATTCCTATTTTTTCCTTTTTTTTAGTAGGTTTATGTTTCTATTTTTTCCTATTTTTTAAAATAATACTCCTATTTTTACTACTATTTTTCAAAAATTTGGCTGCTCCCCCTGGTCTTTTAGATTTATTAAAATAATCAAAACTTCTGGCGTTAATGGTAAAGTTTTGTGTCTAGAAGTTAAGGAGCCTTTGGGGGTCAGTGTTACAAACTTTGAGTTTGAGATATTAGTATATAAATTCAATATTTTGCTGATGAGTTATTTATTTTAGTCAATTTTTTGGTCACTTATTTTTTTCAAATGGTCACTATTCTCACTATTTTTTTACCTCTGTTTCTTGGTGGGAACCAATCAAAAGAGGCAATTTCTGGCCGTTTCTTTACATAAGCTGTTATTTAAGACTGATTTTCAGTGCTCTCTTCGTTTGTCCTGTGTTGGCAAAGGTTATTATGAATGCCCCAATTGTTAGCAGGAGAAAAAATAACTTTGAAGTGAAAAAAAATTTTAATGTTTCCAATAATGTTACTATTTGAGCATGATACAAATAACAATCAATTGAGATAGTTTTCTTCAGTAGTGGGAGTGAGATTATATATATACTTTGTCTTTTTGTTACTGTGTCAATGATGTTAGGATTTTACTGTATCCTTAGCAATAGCTTTCAGATCTCCCAATCAATAACTCAAGCACGGGTATTGGGAAACCAGAAATTTAAACTAACCATTTTCAAAAACCACCATTCCCTAGAATTTGGCACATTCGTCATTTTGTTATTGAATCTACAATATACACGTATAAGAGCTCAGACTCTAAAGATTCATTAGTTGAACAAATATTTAATGCACACTTATTAAAAAAGTAAAGTGGTGTTATTTTTTATTTAGAAGATTTCATTTTACAAATGGCTTATGAAAAGCATTAATGGAGAACTTGTTATTTCCCTGTTTAATTAGAACATGTAAGAATGGTAAAGTATTATCTTCAATTTCAGCTGTGAATTCTGTGTCAGTCTCAAGAATTCATAATTTTCAAAATGCAATTAAATAAAAGTGCTTGGAATATAATAATTTATGCCAAATTCTAGCGAGCAAACATGTCATCAATGTACCAAAATGGAAAGGTAAACATGTAAAACAGTAACATTTTAAATGAATGCATGTAAATATATCAAAGGATGGGATCTCCCCTACATCCCTTTCCGTATATCATTTGTTTACCTGAGTTGTGTATCTTTCTGATGTCGCAGGCGTCTTGAGAAATATGGCAATTATTTACACAATAAAAAAATTACTTACTGCAAGAATGTCATCCTCTCTTGTATCATGCTCAAAGTTATTTTCTGAATGACTTTTATTTTAGTCTTAGGCAGAGGAGGTCTGTAGAACAGCATAGTTTTTCCCCCCCCTGAGAGATTTAAAAATTGTTTTATTTAAAAAATAAGTGTTGATTTTAATTAACGAGATAACTATAATAATTTTATAATTTATGCATTTTATTTAAGTGAACTGGGGGCTTTTTTCCTGTTTTCTAATATATGCCAATACCCAATGCTGCATGTGCTCAAAATCATCTCAATGCAGGTCTTTCTATGTCGTCTAAATGCTTCCATTCCAAAATTAAGTTTCTAATTTAATCTAAAATTACCAAAAATTATCAAAATTTTGTTAAGACCTTGTTATAGAGCGAGGGCCCCTAGACCCAAGTCATTTTCTCATGGATGAAATTTATGAGATTAGGTTCGGTTTTCATTTACTTTTAGTGTATGCATACCCGCTAGAGTGGACCGACAGCCAATTTACGGGTATCGGGTGCAAAAAGTAGGTAAATTATAAGTAAACTTAAGTCACTTTCTCAAGGCTGATTTTTATGTATGTTTTAGAAAATCATCTTAAAAGTTAATAATAAATTTGCCAGACACTTTCTGTTGGCCGAAACTTTTCCCAGACGCTTTAAACGTCTTTATCAAGTTCAGACTTTGTCCCTTGCATCTGGCGGCGCAAGATGGCGCTTCAAAGTTTGGAATTGCAGTACAAAACAACAAGTTTAAATAATAAATTTTAGTAATAAATATAAAAATTCAATTAAAATTTGAAGATGAATTTTGATTTGATTATACTAAGATGTCTTCGAATATCAGTTATGGGCCAGTACAATCCAATAATGCTTCCCGGATTTGCTTATTTCGATGAGGTTGCATTGCTTCATAATGATTGACAGTTTTTTTGCCTATGCTGATCGGAAGAGCATCTCGTTACTTTTGTAGCTCCAGGCCAAGTCGGACCAACCATATTATTTTCCGGTGATCAAGTGTTTGTGACCTTGTTAGGTATCACAAGAAGAGTTTGATTTTTTTTTTTCCTTTTTAAACTTTTTTTTTCCATTTTTTCTACTTCGGCTTATCTTGGGGTTTTTGATTTTTGAGAGGTTTAAGTTTTAAAAAAAATCTGAATGTCGCCAAAATTCAAAAGTGTTCGGATTATAGAACATTATGGGTGTCTGGTTCTGAACTGTATTAGCCAATTTCCGAAAATTCGCTGCATAAATTATGTTTAGTTTTACGTTTTATAAATTCGTAATTTATGGATTTTCAAGGAGTCGTTAATTGCAATTTCTGATAAAAGTTTTTTTTTGCTGAAATGGTTTGCAAAACGGTGATTACTATTGTCTACTTTTAGTCTATATATTTTATTTGAAAGTATCTTTTGTCTACTTTTTTTAGAGCATTCCTAGTTCTGAGGCCTACAATCGTCCTCGGACGACAAGGGGAAAGTTAAGCAAAAAAGAACTATGTGTATTGGAGATCTGAAAATGTTGTAAGCTAAAGGCAGCGTTATATTAACTAAGCAATAAAAACGAAGATAGAATATCATTTCGATTTAATTGAATTTATGTTTAATTAGAAAATAAATTAATAAATAAGTTACCATAGCTGTCTTTAGTTTTCAACATTTTCACATCTCCAATACACACATAGTTCTTTTTTGCTTAACTTCCCCTTGTCGTCCGAGGACGATTGTAGCTCCATCTCGCGCCGCCAGATGCGTGGGACAAAGTCTAAACTTGATAAAGACGTTTAAAGCGCCTGGGAAAAGTTTCCGCAAACGGAAAGTGTCTGACAAATTTATTAACTTTAAACATGATTTTCTAAAATATACGTAAAAATCAGCCTTGAAAATGACTGAAGTTTACTTATAATTTACCTACTTTTTGTACCCGATACCTGTAAATTGGCAGTCGGTCCACTCTAGCGGGTATGCATACACTAAAAGTAAATGGAAACTGAACCTAATCCGATACATTTCATTCATGAGAAAATGACTTGGGTCTGGGGGCCCTGGGTTCTTGGTCTATTACATGTGTGATTTATGGGCAGTCCATTTGCTTTAGACTTTTGGCAATACTAAAAAATGACTATGTGTCCACTTTTTCTTCGCGGTCAGACGACTTTAGAAACTTGAGGATATCGCACGAACTTCCAGGGCTGCCGTTGTTTGTTGTTGAATGCCTTGTTCAATGAATGTGCTGATGCGTGTGTGTTTCAGTGCGGAGAAGGAGTGGGGGGACGGGCTGCGCGGGCTAGCCCTGAGCGCGGCCCGCTATTCGCTGCTGCGGCTGGAGGAGGGGCCACCCCACACCAAGAACTGGAGGCCCCAGGTATGCATTCACATGTGAGCCAAATGACTGTTCATTTGGCCTTCCCTGGGCTCCCTAAGAAAGAAGCTTTTGGATGTGGGTCATTCTTCAAAAAAGGGCAGATTTCTGTCCTGGCACCATTTTTAGAAAGTAGTTATAATTATCTAAAAAAATTTGATTATGATTATTTACAGCTTAGAAAGTGTACTCGTTCTCATTTAACATTTTTTTAAAAATATTATTTATGAGTCAACTATTAAGTAAACCATGCAATACCTCGCCTCGTGTCGTTTTGTGTCCTGGCTTCCAGTTTTAAAAAGTAAGCTCTATTAAAGTAAATTGAATTGTATACTGTATATTTTTTTACCGTGATTTTCTTTTTAAATGAATATGTGTTAAATAAAAACTGAGCTTCAATTAACTAATTTGTACAAGAGTCATTCTCTTGGGACAAATGCCTCATATAGTCGTTGAATAGGAAATCGACTGCACGGCTGAATGGAGCACACCAGGCAGTCCTAAAGTTCCAGTTTTGAATCCCGGCGGCATGGAGTGTTTGTCCTGAGTACATTGTGACATACATCCTCGATAAATTTGTGAAAGTCCTAAACAGGCGCACAATGGTGCCCCTGGTTTGTTTGGGTTGTCCGCTCAGATGTCGACCTCATCACTTGACCTATGTTAAAAAATACGAGGCGTAAATTGGCTGTGTTAAAGCTTCGTGGAGGCTAGAAATAGATAACCAAAAAATGTACAACCTACCTATTGCTGCAGTGGCGCTTACCTTTCGGTTTAAAGAGCGTGGAGTAAAGAACATATAATTACTGAAAACATTATGCTACTAAACATTATAAACAAAGGGCAGGTCATTTGAATACTTGCCTCAAGATTTCAAATATAAACTGATAGAAATTGCAAAACTATAATATTTTTTGGAAAATATAAAATACTTTTATTACTATTAATAAATAGATATAGAATAGTTTGTTAATAAATAGTTAATAAATAGATATAGAATAGAATTAATAATAGAATGAGTTTGCAATATACATAGACTAAAAATAGATTTTGATGACTTAATAACAAACATTAAACTTAAATATTTTAGAATTTTCTATAAATATTTCTATATATTTTTATTTTTAAAAATCAACTTTTAATTTTAAATCCTTTTGTTATTTTCTATTAAATAAATAACGACTTTTTCAAAATGGACATTTTTCTCATTGTAAAAATATTTAACTATTTTGTCGGTTTCTAGTTTTACCAAAAAGTAATGCACTCGAGGGTTGGCTTGTCACTTGACTGTTGTTCTAAATTATAATGACCGTCGCCTATAGCTCTAGTGTGACGGTGGTTCAAACCAGTGTTTAAGCTGCGATCGCTTTTTTTGCAAAATGTGAAAATAAACAGAGGGGAGGAATGGATCCGATCGTTCCTTTTATGGACACGTTCATTTGGATCCGTTCATTCCAGACAGACACATCATTATTGTCGCCGTTTTGAACTTGTGCTCCGTTTATCCGATCGTTCCTTTTATAGACACGTTCATTTGAATCCGTTCATTCCGTACCTACCCATCATTATTTACACCGTTTTGAACTTGTCTATTCATTTGGATCCTTTCATTTCATTCTGGGGACCGACACATTACTATTGAACTTCTCTACGGTGGCACGTGGTTTGGTGTTGTCTTTCTTTTTCGGCAATTTCATGTATGCTTTTACTTTATAATAAGTAGTTTAAAATGGAAAAGTGGTTAGTTGGAGGTATAAAAAGAAAAATCGCCAAAAAAAGCCTGCAGAATCATGGAAACCTAAAATATAATAATGTATTTAGGTAAAAAGTTTGTAATAAATTATTTTAAAATGTGTTTAACTTGTTTTTCCTAAAATGCTAAAATTATTTGAAAAAAGCTAAAATTAAATTTTTGATTTTAGCTAAAATGCTAAAAAATTTCAAAACCCAGCTTAAACACTAGTTCACACTAACACTAACCTAAAAGTAATGTTTTAAACAGATGGCCGTAACTTAATTTAATTAGGTCTATCGGTCTCTGTGTAAAACAAACAGTAACACATATAAGCTCAGTTGACAATCTCTTCACTTGAGTAGGGTGTCCAATCATGAAGCCTTTCACTAATGAAAATTAAAAAAGTGGCCGAAAACATTTCTTGTTAAAGACAAAAGCAAAAGGTAAGAATTATAGAAGATTGCTGGAAATGCACGAAACCTGCTAAATGCTTTAAAAAAACCATATGATTTAAAGTCACCTATTGAGTTTGCTAGACAATTATTATCTGTTTTCCAGAACTGGTGAATAATCACATAAATCTCACCAAAGAGCGACAATATGTTGCCAAACTTGCAACCTTTTCTTGTCAAATTAAGAATTTGGCTAGTTACATCTGGATACCAGTTTTCCAGGCTTTTCTTAGTATTAAATTAGCAGCCCATTTGATGTATACCAATCGTCCTACAGCCTTTAGAGGGTACCCAATTGGGTATTTTTGAAGGAGTACATGTTGTGGTTGTGGCTAATCCTCCAGATGTCTGACGAAGTCAGACCGCTGGACCAAAAAATAGGTAAAAGTATGTCAATGTGTGACATGTAAAAACATGAAGACTACAACAAGCACCACAAAGCTAAGATTGGCTAGATTAAAGTTTTACAAAAAGAAAATATATATTTTGGGTATTTTGAAAATCCTATTATAAAAAAAATTCAGAGGGTACCTTTGAAAATGGCACTGTAAGCAAATGTATTCTCCTAAAAAAAAAATTTGGGAGGAAGTTCAAAAGTTTTTACGAGGTCATAAAAAAAAAGAGGCCAAACTGCAGATGTGCGAGTCCTCATTTTCGCCTGCCCTGTCATTATGTTTCTCCCAACAGGTGCTGGTGCTGTGCAAGATGGATGCAGAACTCAACCCCAAGTACCCCAGGATGTTTTCTTTTGCATCTCAGCTCAAAGCAGGTGGGTCCCATTTCTGGACGGGAATTCAGCATGGGAGGCCAGGGCCCATTTGCTAGAAAACTTTTATTTCAAATCAATCCCCACTAATGCATTATGTTAAAATAATGTAATAATTGAATAGCTTAAAAAATATGATTAAATTTTTTTTTTTTTCTATATGTATGTCAACATTTCATGCAAGCCAAAATCTCATTGATAACTTGATCAAAATACTTGCATTGTGTTTGCAGGGAAGGGACTGACTCTGGTATGCTCTGTGCTGGACGGCTCCTTCGACAAGATGTACAGCGAGGCCCAGGCTGCCAAACTGGTGAGATTTCTTCTTTTAGGTAGAAAAATGTTGGAAACAGGGCTGGGGTGCATGAACACTAATTGGGAAGATGTGCTTTGAGGTGAATTGGGCAATAGGTTATTTGACTAAAAAAAATTACTGGCTTAAAATATTCCTAGTCAAAAAATATTAGACCCATATTTTTCTTTTTTCCAAATACAGAAACGGAGAAAAACGCAAATAAAATTTTATAAGCCACGCCCCCAAAACGATCCCCAGCAAAATTTGAAGGATGTGACGTCACCTGGCAGCAAACGGTTTTGACGTGCGCGAGAATTTGTAGTGAATAGGGTAGGTACAGCTGTGGAAAAAAAGTACCCACTAGTGATTATTTAAGCCGTTAGTCATCCTAAGGAATCCGACCTTTTTGACATTGTGAATCAATAACATTCTGAGTTAATTGCATGACGCAAAATTTGCATAAGGGGCCATCTTCATATTAAAAATTTTACTTAAAATTTCCAATAGAAACACACGGATTTAATAACTTAGAAATGTTAAGCACCCTCAAAAATCCCTGAATCTAAGTTTTTGTTGCATTTGGATGAATATTTGACAAGTTATTTAATCGAATAACTTGATGTCCCTTGGGGGACCATCTCTAAAATGACAAGCATAGTCTATAGGTTCGTCCGAGTTGAAAAGCTAAATAAATATTAAAATATAAGGTAGAATATGTTGAGGAGCCCTGCAAGGGATTAAAAGTTAATGGTGATGAAGTCTAATTTTTTTTCCCTTTTTGCAAGTTTATTTCAACTGTATAGTTAACATTTTAAGTTTATTTATTAAAGTTTAAATTTTAAAATTGTGTATGCCAAGGATTCCTATACTGGGCGCCATTGAATAACGAGACAACAATATTTATTTTTATGGGAGCCACGATATGTTTTAAGTTTAGGTATATGTTTTAGTTGGTAAACTTGTTTATAAAGATACAATTTTTAATTTTTTTAAAAATATTATGGAATATTAATCATTCTTTGGCATGCTGAAAGTTGTAGTTAAGTGTTACTTTACATATTTGAGAGAGACGGGCATGTGATTTAGTTTTTTTTTTTAAGAATGTTTTCTGCTACATAATTTATTAAAAATTCAAACTTAATTTAATTCTAATCAAAAATAAAAATATTAATTTGAATTAAGAATGACAGAATAAACTATAAATTATCTTTAAAAAAGTAAATAAATTATTATTGGTACGGATTTTTCAATTATTTTACTGGTTAGTAACAGATTTTAGCTTCCACACTACGTTTATAACGTAAAAAGTGGAAGGTTTTATAATCGTTCAGTCCGTCTGTCCGTCACCCACTTTCACAGAAAGAACCACAAGTCCCACAGACAAGTGGAGTACGTCATTTTGAAGCAAAAAATCAGATTAGGCTACATTCCAAATTTCATTAAAAAATTTAAATTAGAAGTTTATTTCAAATTTAAATAACTAAAAATTTAATCTATATTGAAACAACATGCAAATTCCATTTTTATACAATATCTTCACTGTTGCCATTTCGTTAAACGTACGAGAAACTTTATTTGAAATAAAAACAAAAGCTTTGAAAGAATATTTATTTATGTGATATAATTCAGTTTGGATTGTTGTAATATCACAATAGAGTTCTTTTGATGGTTTATTACAGGGATTGGAAAGTTACTTTTAAAAAGTAACTGTTACAGTTACAACTACTTTATCAAAAAAGTAACTCTGTTACAGTTACTTAATATGAAAAGTAACGCGTTACAGTTACTTAATACGAAAAGTAACGATTCACAGTTACTTTTTGAAATTTCAAGTTATAAGAAAAATTGAAATTTAGCCATTTTACCATTTTTCAAAGAAAACCACGATTAACGATACAAATACACAAACAAAATGCTGAAATTATAATTAATAATTTTTTTTATTTAATTTCAATCCTGTTTTACGCTAATAATCAGCCGACGACGTCCATCAGCAAACTCGGGCGGGTACTGACAGAAATAGGTGTGTGGACGTGCCCTCTCTCTCCCCCTCCCCTTCTTCAAGGGGAGAAACTTTGTTGTTGGTCATTGTTGTAGAACCCATTCATGCAACACAAAGGGGCTTGCACTGGTCGAAACTTTCCGAACGACAACCTGCTTGACAGACAGCATGATTTATTTCAAAACACTTCTTTTCGGCAGAACGGGTCTTATAATGTGATATTTGGAAAGGTAAACAGACAAGGTGAAGCATTCGTACTTTAACAATTCTGGCTGAAAGCTGCCGTCACGTCTTTAGCAGCCAAAGTGGGCAATGCTTATTTGCTTTATCCCTCCCAAGAAAGGCCCGTACTTCGGGAATGCGAAATGTTCCCTTACACAAAATTTGCATAAGGGGCCATCTTCATATTAAAAATGTTACTAACTTTAAAATTTCCAATAGAAACACCCAGATTTAATAACTTAGAAATGTTAAGCACCCTCAAAAATCCCTGAATCTATATATATATATGTTTCTATAGATATATATAAGCATCAGACAGCCTTCGGAAAGTAACGGAAAAGTAACAAAATTTTTCGTTACTTCGTTACCGCTGAAAGTAACTAAGTTACAGTTACTTTCTGAAAAATGTAACGGCGTTACCCAACGTTACCTAAAAAAAGTAACTGTTACAAGTAACAGCGTTACAAGTAACGCGTTACTCCAATCCCTGGTTTATTATATATGTATGAAGAAAGATGCATAGAGAATTCTAACTTGGCATAAAAAATATGCAAAGTTTTGCTTTTATTTTTAAAGCATCAATTGCACTAATTATATATTTTTCGAACTGTAAATTAATTTAACAAACGATAAATGACTGAATTTTCGAAAGAAATGTAAATGGTGAATTGTGACGACACAAAGATATTTATTAAAAAAGACAACATTATTATTCTTCGAACTTCAAACAAATTTAGCAAACGATAAAGTCTAATTATTAAATCTGAGAAAGAAGATTAATGAAAATAATTAATTTTATCGTTTAAATGTTTAATTACAACTAGCTATGGGCTCTGTTTGCCGAATTTCTTTCTGAGGTGTATAAGTAGTTTGTTTCTTGTTGGGGGGGGGGAGCACAAATGTTGTGTGGAAGCGGTTTAAGTGACAGATTCTGTAACAAACCTACTTGTTATTTTATGAATTGGATTCAAAGATTTTTATATCTAACTGCATAGTATTTTATAATGTTTTCAACAATAGCAAACCTTTTAACCTTCCATTTTATTCTTAATTGAAAATGTTGAGAAAGAAATACAAAGTTCCTCACAATAAAAGTCAATTTCTACATTATTTTTTTTTTGGCAAACATGCAGACGATGATTTTACGCATTAATATCCGTTCATATTTTTTTTTCGGTGGAATATTTTTAAACACTTTGAGCACGTTTCAAATAGACGAGCAAACGATAATAGTTTGAAATGCGCTTGTAACTATAAAATGGCACAATACAAGTGAACCCTCTAAATACAAATTTTCATTTTGTAATTTAAAATAAAGCATGGAAATGCAACACAAGCCTATAGTTATGTTTTTTTAAAATATTCTGAGCACTCTGTTGAAATATTATTATTCAAAATAAAAGCATTGCATTCGTATAATTATATTCTAGAGTTCGCCTCTTAAATTAAGGTTAATTACAAAGATTCTTACCATAATCCTCCATTAAAAAATGTCCGATGATTTAAAGTTTAAAAATATATAAGTGATTTAAGAAAATCTCGTGCAATTTAGAAAGAATTAAATTTATTGAGTTCATTTTTAAGCAATCCCATGTGACGTTAAATAACTAATATACTTTCTTACTAAAAAAAAAAAATTATAAATATTTGTTTAAATATACGAAATAAATTGATCTTAACACAAGACACTGAAAAAATATTATTTTAAAGTGGAGATGCATGCATTTTCATATAATAAAAACATTTTAAAAGATGAATAGAATGTCTTTTTTCTTCAGATACAGGCTCAAATACATTAGTTCATCATGTTTGTATATTATTTGTGTGAAGCAAAAATCTAATGTAAATACAAAACGAAAAAATTTAATATTTAATTTCGTAAAACTTGGATTCAATTTCCTAAAAGTTGTTCAGTAGGTTTTTCTTAAAAATACCGCGCATCGCTTCAATGTTTAAATAAAAGAGGAATAAAGCAGAGTGAGATGAACAAATATTTTATTGAACATCGATTTTAAAACAATATTTACGAGCAAAGAGTAAAAAGAATAAATAAAAGCAAATAATAATAAATTTCTAATTTCAAAGAAAAAGAGCCTAAAATAAAATTTGGAGTATTTTTCTAAAGATACTTTGGAAATATTAGAAGGCCTACTACTATTAAAAAGTAATCAATTTAAACGTAGCTATTCTATAGATGACTATGAAAGTGATAGACATTAAGCTTATAATTCGATAGTTTATATTTTGCTTAAAATATAATAAATACTTTTGTTAACGTTACTTATTCCAAATACAGATTTAACTTATGTTCACTCAGAGCTTTTGCAGCACTTCGGCAGTTGTATATATATCAATATTTAATAGCCCTCGTGTAGCTCTAGTGGGCCGTTATTTAAGCCAAAACCAGGGCTGGGCAAGCACGTGTTACAAGTAATGCGTTACTTGTAATAATTACTTTTTACAGTAATCTTATAGGTAATTCGTTACATTTGAAAACCCAGTAATTTTACAGGTAATTCGTTACATAATTTGCGAAAAATCAATCTTTACAGTAAGTTACAGTAGCGCGTTACTTTCATTAATTTTATCATTAACACTCTAATAAATGTCCAAAACAAAAAAAAATGCTTTAAAAAAACGAAATAAAAATAAACCTTTCACATACTCTTTGCTAAGAGGAGAAATATTGTTAACACAAAAATGAAACGTTCCCTACTGATTGCAGTGATTAAACACTCATCTAACAGTGATGATGATTTTTTTGAGAATGTAAAAACTAGACATCCTTCCGCCGAAGCCGATTTTGAGTTGTCTACATCTTTCAAAAGTAACGACCATAATATGACTGTATTCTGTACCCTACTAACTATTAAAAGCATGTTCATAAAATATAATACCCCCTTACCAGCCAGTACGGCTTTTGAAATGTTAGTTCTGGTGGTTTATGTCTCCGACTCAATCGTAGCTGTGTAAGCGACAAAAATTTTGAGATGCAGCTTTTGTTGCACCCCAATAAGTAGATTTTCTGCTAACTGTTTAATAAAGTCGATTTTAGAAAAAATAATAATTTCTTCATTTATACTTTATTTTTCAAAACATTTGTAAATATGAAATTTTGTTGTAAAAAGTAATCTTAAAAGTAATTGTAATTTGTTACTTTTGGAAATTAGTAATTTTACAGGTAATTAGTTACTTTTTACAAAAAGTAATTGTAATTGTAACGAGTTACATTTAAACAAGTAACGGCCCAGCCCTGGCCAAAACCAAATGAACTATCAATAATCAACCTTAACGGCGCCTGTTGTGTTATACATCAGAATTTTCAAGGTCGTTGGTTTAATGTTTTCTTCCTTTTGCAAGGCCGTATTTGTTTATCAAGTTCACATTAATCTTATATACAGTCCCCTAAAGGGTAATTAAAAAGTATTTTGTGATTTACTCAGCAAATTATGGATAAAAAAATTAGGAGTTTGCTTAAACATCATGTCTTAAATTCATTTCTGTAAAAATATTAAGGGGTTTCTATTCATAATTTTTTTTAATATAATAATTATTTAAATATATAAAAATTGTTTTAAATACCCCAATAGTGTATGCATTTTGTTTGGGTTATTATAATTACTATTCATTAAAAAATTCGTTTCATTATATTAATTATTTATAGATTGGGATAGTTTTTTTTATGTGCAACTCTTTTAACATTATGGCCTATAAACTTTGCACGTCTCTAACTCCACTAATAATGCTTAAAAAGTAACAAAACATGGTAGTTAGTCATAAATATGTCATAAATGTAAAATATGGACTCAAAAGTGTTCCTATTAAAAAAATTTAAGTTGGTAACATATTTAATATGAAGACGACCCCTTATACAAATTTTGTGTCATGGATTTAACTTGGAATGTTATTTGTTCACAAAGTCAAAAAGGTCCGATTCCATAGGATGACTAACGACCGAAATAATCGCTAGTGGGTACTTTTTTTTGTCCACAGCTATACATATATATTCCGGCTTGTATGCTTGATCAGAGATCCGCTTTTAAGCCTTCGTCAACTAAGACAGACCCAGAAAGAATTTTCACTGACGCATAGAAAGGAAGTACGCCCAGGGCGAAGACGGAAATCGAACCCGTTACAGCGCGCAGACTGCTAGCGTAATGGTCTGCAATCCAAACCACTAGGCCATCCGGGCCCCAAAGTGAACAGTATTGTTGTTGTATTTGATACTCCATTTTCCTTTTTATTATTGACGAAATGAGTAAAGGTGATTAAATGGGCTTTTTTTTTTTTAACATTTAGCACTTTTGTTACTAATGGTTGGTTCGCGGCATTTTAATTTCATGATCCACTACTTACATCTGTCATTCAATTCCCTTAAAGATTTAGGTTGACTTTTAAGATAAAATGGCACCAGAGTGCGTGTAAACCAAAAATTAATAGCTTATAAAATAAGGAATATATATAAAAAACTTAATCTGAACTAACACATATCCTTAAAAAGTGTATATAAAAATAAACAATCGCCTCATCTGCCAAAATGTCTAGCCTTAAAACTGAAAAAAAACAATTTAGAAATGATTATTTTGTGATACGCATATGCAATTTTTTATTATAATTAATAATTTAAAATGTCAGTGATTTTTATTATAAATCATGCATTTACGGATTTGTTACTTTATAAGTGCTTATTTTTTGGTGAAATGGGTAGGTAAATTTTACATTGAACTTATGGGCTACACACTTTGATTAAGTACGGAGACGGAGAATATTTCGGCTTCTTCTAATGAGTAACTATCGCTATGTGCCGTTCTGCAATGTAAACATTTGGGCCCTGTATTTGAGCTCAAAGTTTTAATTTACTGGACTAACACTTCAAAACATCGAAAATAAGATCATTCACGTTAACTTTTTCTTATTTTCTAGATTAGGTCAAAAAAAAAAATAAGTTCAGGCGCCATCTATTCGGCAAAGATAATGATATGAAACTAGTTAACATTACAACATTAAATATAACGCAAATAAAATAACACTTTCCCTTGTTAACTGGATTATAATTTACACTTTTAGGATGTTTTCATTAAAAATATTAATAGCTTCCTTATAATCCGTTTATTATCTTCCTTATAAACGGATATCTTATCTGTTTATTATCTTTCTTATAATGTTATTATTTCCGTTGAAGTTTTAATATTTCGAAACTCATCAGAGCAGAGATCCGACAAACATTAAAAAAAAACTGGGGCCCTACCATCATAAGCATCGATTCTCGGCAAATTTGAACTGGCCGTTTTTGTGAATCCTTTAATTTATTTTATTTAAATATTTATAAGCACTAAATTCACTAGAAAAAAGATTTTTTTTTTTAAAAAGCTCTACGCATTTTGGACTTAAAGAGCGCTAAAAAGTTTAGGATGACTAAATTTGAATAGCAAGAGGGGCGGTTTAATGCCGACGTCGGACCAATCAGCGTGGTGTTTACCATCACGTGACCAAGCTTTGGAATATTGCGATTTTAAAACTTAATTTAAATGATATTTGAGTAATTTTTTGAACCAATGAATGTGTTTTCTAGTTCCTATACTATGTTTTTATAACTTTTTTGGGCAGTTTCCTGATTTAGTCAAATACCCTATTATGGGACATTTTGTATGCCCCCAAATAATCACTAACAATTTCATTTCTACAACACAGAAATAATTTCCTTATGGTGGGCTCAACCGTAGATATAGTAAAACTGTGCGCTATCACTCACTTTATCGCGGTGAAACTTAGTAAATAATGAAGAAGGGAATTTGTGCCAAAGCAGCATCCATGTTAAGGTCGGCTTGAGGAGTTGCGTAGAATAAAACTACTAGAATTGCCCTTTTTTAGACATTGTTATAACAGAGTCTATGGCTAGTAACTCTTTGATTTTTTTTTGACATCGATTGTACTTTTGCAATTCATGAATCCGCATAATTTTTTGGGTAGTTCCATTTCTCTGCAACGAAATAATTTTAATGTCGAACACAATTTTTCGCAATAAACACATATAAATGCCCCACAATTAAGTATTAGTAGTTTAAAATAATGAAACATAATTAAAATAACTGAAAATTAAATGCTTAATAAATATTTTTTTAATTCAAAAATCACAAATTGTTGTTTAATTATCAATTAATAAAATACATTAATAATTATTATTTAATTAAAAACCTAGTATGTATACACATCTTTGTTTTCTGAAAAATGTACCTAAATTCTTTGGTAGCATCGCATCCACTATTGGCATGACGAGTAGTAGATATTCAGTTGAACCATTCAGAAATGACGAGGAAGAGTGGACAATATGTCAGGTGGATTGCTTTTCCATGTTTTTTTTTTTTTAAGGTAGATATTATTGATAAAGGATTAGCACCAGTTAATACCACCCAGTAGCTCAATATCTTCACCCACAATCAAAACAGCCTATATTGCCTCATATTGTGAAGCTATTGATTTGGCAGTGTGGGCGATTAGAATGTCAGAATCTTGGTCAGTTTGTTTGGTAATTAAGTCTGAAGCCTCAAGTTCATTTCAATTTCTAAGTAGAGTTATGAGCTGTCTATTGATTTGTTCATTGGATAAAAACTTCTCCTAGGGCGTTGTGTTTACTGTAGAAACTTACTGTTACTGTTATGTTGAAAAATGTACCTAAATTCTTTGGTAATGAATCTAAAATTTCTTTTAAGAATTTACTAATATAAGAAATGACTATTTCTAAAAGTTTCTGAACAATTATTTTCCGCTAAAATAAGTTTTTTTTTTAATTATTGGGATTTAAAATGGTAAAAAAACTCATTTGGCGAAATTCAAGCTTTTACGCAATTTTTCGTACTACGTAGCTCGGTTAAATTTCATGGTATAGAACACACAAAAGAACCATTTTATCGAAAAAATTATTTTCTACAAGTTTTGTATTCACAAAAACACTGAAAAAATACATTGGGAAAGAGATATAGGTTAAAAAAATAAAACAATGTATCAGGTAAAAATGGCCTTTTTTTGTGTTTCTGTAAATTTAACCTTTCTTTTTGGAATCCATACGAAACTTATTTTTGATAAATGTATTTTATAGGAAATTAAATTTCCTAAAATTTGTAAAATCATTGTTTATTGCTAAAATGAAGTCTTATGTGAATTACGGCAATAGAAAGTCGTGGAAAACTAAAAAAAATTCAAAACACACTATTTTACACCCTTTTTGCTGCTTCGTAGCTCCTTAACTGTTCATCGTATCAAAAAACTTTTTGTAACTATTTTGTAGAAAATTTCGTTTTTCTACAATTTTATGCCAAAAAGTTATCTTCAAAAATGCTTAGGAGAAAAGTTATAGGCCAAAAACTAGAAAATGGGCAGCATTTCGAACGTTTTTTCATGGCGGAAAAAGTAATAGAGCGAGGATGACGAAAACTCACATTTATTACTACCTAGGGGTCACACACAACATATAAAAAAATCAGCGAAGTTTAGATTGTATGGTAAAACTCCTTTATTCACACTGTACTAGATTGGGTCAAAAATCCGAGATTTCTTTTTAGAGTGAGTGAAAATTGTGTCAGATCTATCTGAAACCACTCTACCTACTCTCTAAATAGCGCCTGTCGGACGTAATGTTTTCAAGAAATGTGCAAAAGGTAGTTACTGTAGAATGTTGTAAAATTAATTTCTCAGCAAAGTGACAAACTTAATAATATTTTAAACACGAGTTCCTAGAACTTGTAGAATATCATATGTTTTTGGAGAAAATCGTGCATGTGCAAAGGGTAGAACTTTGAGTTTCAAAGGTATTGATAAAAAACGAAAACCTTCTTGTATAAATCTTTAACCGTATTTTAGCTTATTAAATATCTATTGAATGGTAATTTAAAATCTAATTGTGTTTTATTCCCCTAGTTTTCAATTTACATTTCAGCATTTATTACTGTATATGCAAAATAATACAATTTCGATAGAATTTCTTTTGTTTTTCAGAAGGTATTTGGAAATCGCAAAACATGGTAGATTGTTTTCATCCATACCATTGTTCCAAAAAACATAATAAATGATTTAAAATTTATGATATGATACATTTTCCTTCCATTTTTAGAACAAGCAATTTTTCTTAATTTTCTTTGAATTGCAAATTACACTGCTCAAAACAATTAAGGGAGCGCATGGTTTAAACCCTTTCACCGCCAATGATTCCATTTGGAATCTTTAGCTTGCGATTTTTTTCTGACTAAGTTAAGCTTGCACTTATTTATTGTTAGATGGAAGAATCATGTCTATTGAAGAATAAAATAATGTTTGCTTTAATTAAATGAAAATATGAAAAACATGGTAAAATAAAATTCCCTCTGAAACAATTTTATCAAATAAATTGACCCTAAATTCTTCACGCTTGCATTCTTAGATGTCTAAAAATTGATTTAAACTTTTTTAACAAATCAATTTTTGAAAAAAAATATTTTTATAATTTATTAAAAAGTTATGCATTCCAATTTTTTCAATATAAATTTTAGTTAAAAAATTTACCATTTCATTCTGAATGCATAAAGAATCTATTTCACAAATTTTAGAACTGGAATTAGGAACTGAAAGGGTTAACAAAAGTAGGTGAAGTGCTCCCTTAATTGTTTTGAGCAGTGTATTTTAGCACAGAACAAAGAATATTGAGTTTCTGGAATAAAATGATAGAAAGCTGTCCTTTTTGGCTTTTAAATGGGCGTTTTTCTGAGGTGTGTGTTTTGTGTTGCAGAGCCTGAAGCGTGCGATGGAGGAGGAGAAGGTGAAGGGCTTTGCGGACGTCCTCGTCACCAGCGACCTCACCGAGGGCATCTGCCACCTGTGAGCACACATATTCACAAAAATTTTCATGCTCTCATTCAATTCTTTCATACAAACTGTGTTCCAGGTTTTAAAAATCCTCAATACTAGTTTTTTTAAGCGTGGTTTCCAACGATTTTGCCAAAAGTAATCGTGAAATCACATATCTTCATGGAGCCTAAATTTGAAAATTTTACTGTGATCATAAAATCCTTAAAATTCCTAGAATCACACAACTCTTACTTACTCCTCGGCGCTACAGTCCATGAAGGCCTTTAATACAGAGGTCTCCTTTAATACCACTTCTTCCTGTCCTTGGCTCTCCAATTTTTTACTCAGGTCATCTCTTCCTGGGACGTCCTTTATAGATTTTCTTTGTGGCTCACTCATTCACTCGAGATATCCATCGAAGACTTTTGATTTTTATCATGTCCACTATATCTTCTTCTTTGTATAACTTTCTCAACTCCAGACTACTTCAAATTCTCCACACCTCTCCATCTCTGACCAGTCCAAGTATTTTTCTTGGACCTTTGCTTTCAAATGTAATAAGCATCTTTTCCTCCATCTGAGTAGTAGTCCATGTCTCTGCTGCATATGTAACAGCAGGTCTGATTAGTGTTTTATAGAGTTTTAGTTTAAGAGTTCTTGACAGTAGAGGGAGATGATTTAAATTAAGCAGGGAAAAGTAAGCTCTGTTTCCGGCAGCCAGTCTAGCCTTTATCTCTGAGTTTAATTTGTTTTTAGTGATAACTGAACCAAGATACTTAAAAACTGTCACCTTTTCAAAACTGAGCTCCCTGTTTAAGGTATTTGCTGTTGGTCCATTTCTTTTATACATTGCTATATATTTCATTTTGTCTCTGTTAACTACTAAATCTATGTCTTTTGCCTCTCTTTTTAAATCTTTATAACAATCAATAAGGCACTTTTTCTGATCTCGACATCAGATCCACATAATCAGCAAAATGAAAAATTTGCATTGATCGGTTAATTATTGTATCTCCTCGTTTAGCATAAATTTTCTTTAATATGTGCTCTAAACAAAAGTTAAACAGTTTTGTAGACAGCACATCTCCCTGCCTTAATCCTGTACCAATTCAAAAGCTCCCTGAGAACTTTCCTACGCTGTTACTTTAGCTTCAGCGCTTGAATGCATCAACCTAACAAGTCTTATTAATTTCCCTGGACACAACTCTGGTGATCTGTAAATTGCAAAACTTTGATAAACTCTGTATAATCCCCAAATAGTGGCTATTGAAAAATCCCAAAATTGTGGCGATTCTAAAATTAAGAAACTGACGATCAAAAAACCGAGACAACCGTATTTCCGAAATTCCAGGTATCATAAATTCTGATTTCTTAAATTTTAGAATTTCAGTTTTCTTTAAAATTTTAAAACTTGGTTGACTCTATAATCTCGAAACTTTGATTATATAAGCATGCAACTCCAACTTTAATATCGTCCAGTTTTTTTTAATTTATTGAAAGTATTTTTTATATATATATATTCATTTTAAAACGCTAATAGGTAATGTGCTCTGTAGCAGTCAGCACAAATACCCAATACTAGAGTAATTACTTTGTCGGTTCAGTATTGGGCTAGCATGCAAGAAGTCCCTGGATCGGACCTTGCCTCTTCAGCTTCATTGTTTGACACAAAAAGCATTACATTATGCACACACAAAAGAAGGCATAGGATAGAAAATTATCTGTGTATCCTTGCAATTTTGAAGTATGTCTTTAGCCTTCAACTTGAGGATTTAGTTGTCACTCAATCCACACATTTAACGCTCTAGATGCCGTATTGGCTCAACTGGCCCAATCGCCAAGCTATCGTAATGGCTGAAGCGACAGCTCAATTCTGGTGTCCAGGGGAGCGAAAGAGTTACTTGGGTGGTTTTGGAACGGAATTTTACAATAGATCAAAAGACGCCGTTTTCCCAAAAGGCAGTGAAGTTTAGGGGGGCTGCTGTCTTTTCTTATCATAGGTTCACCATAACTATAGCCCAATCTCCCTAGTTAGTTGAAAATTTAGGTTTATTTTTGCTCAGTAGTAACAGGAGAAGCAAGATTCATAAAAATGCCAAATCGTTGAAAACGTTTTAAGTCCAATATTTTAAATTCAATAGACAGCTAAATTCCACCAATACATTTTTATTTTGAAGAATCATCGAATTTTCATTAATTTTGTTTAGGCGTATTTATGCAAAGATAGCAATACAAAAACAAATCCTTGCCAAACTGCTTGTGGCCAGTTTGCGTTGGGGTTGAATCTTCATTGTTTGCTTTTCACACAATAAATCCCTGGATTCTCCCTGACTTAAGTAGCGACAAGCTCAGTCGTTCTCCAGCTTGGGGCCAAACTTAACTTTTCTAACGGATTTCTGGATACGGACCGGATAACGGATTTCTATATGTTAGTGCATAAAATATATTAGTGATATTTAAGTGCATAAAAATTTGTGCATATCTTTTATTCTGAGTAATAAATTTTTAACATGAATAAAGCATTTCAGTGCACAGTGTTTAGTCACGATTCTTTTTTAATTTACAAATTATATTGAGTTAGGAACAATTTTAGTACCGAAGAATACAATAAAGCCCTGGATTCAATAACAAAAAAAAATATTTAATTAAAATTAAAAATTAATTGAAATGCAAAAATAGCTTCAAAGTTACCTCCATAGTTTCATATTGTTATTAAAAAAAAATTCTTTTGTGACTAAATTTGTTTTGTTTGTATTAATTTTAGTGTAAAAAAGCATTTTAAAATATTAAGGGGACGCATTACCCAAAATTTAGGGCTGCCCAGAAAATAATTAAACATGCTCGAATGCTGTGAGCTAAGGATGATGTAAAAAAATGATTCTTTTATAATGGTGGAGGTTTATTGAAAATGATATAGTGGTTTGGTAAAATGGTTTTTGAAATTTTATGTTGATTTTTTAAATTTTTAATTTTTCAGCTTGTGAATGGTTAAACCCCTAAGGCTTTTAGGTAAATTAATGTAGAGCTACAAAAAAAATTTCCTGTGTTGAAACATATGCGTTTAACAAAAGTTTGTCTGGGATAAGGTCTAGTGTGAATAGATTTTAAAAAATAAATTATGAAGGTGAAAATTTACACAATCTTTTTTTTTACCATTTTTATACATAAAGCTGTATAACTTTTTTTTTTAACTGATAGCTCAATATCCATACCAACTTTTATTAATAGATATTGTGGGAACATTTTGAAAAAAAATCCATTACAAAATTCTTTAAATTGTAGGAAGAGTAGCATTTTGAAAAAACGTTACATTTTTTTAATTTGTAAAAAAAACTTACGTTCTAATATTTATAATTTTTTCATATATGTTTATTGAATGTAAAAATAGTTTAATTTGAATGCTAGCAATAAAAATACTGGATTTAATTTTTTGGGTATACACCGATACCACATTTCAGAAGTAGAACCATACTCTCCACACACTAATCAGTGCTCGTTTTTTTCTGATTTGTACCGTAACGTCAACCTTGGAATCGAAATCTGTACAGCAACACTTTTACTAACTTTCGCTCTGAAACCAACTGGCAGGTTTTTGTTTTTTAAAGTTTCGTTGGTCTATTTGGCCTTTTCAGTTATTCTTTTACGGATACGTTACGGATTACCGTGTTTCCCGTTACAGGTCAGTGCTCATAGACGCGATCCCACACCCACCTCTGGCGAGATAGAAGGGATGGCGCGATTCCGCCAGTCTCCCCTATATTGTGTTGAAAGAAATATGTAGCTTTTGATAGGTTGTTTTCTATTACTTTAATTAATGATGATGTCGTGTCCATGGATAAAGATTATATGGGACCAAAGGTCTCATAGACTGCTTCAGCGATCTGCAGACAGTGGTCCTCATAAAGGTCTTCATAGGGCGAGTTGGTGATTTGCTGCAATTTTGCCAGGATGGCTGGACAAGAGAAAAGATGTTTTGGATCCAGTTCCGAGTCGGGGCAGTTTTTGCAGCTGGAGTATTTTCTAGTTCCATCTTTTTGGATTTCCATCCCTTTGAAGTGGCCTGTCCTTAATCTAGTTAGGGTGGTCGCAGTTACCCTATTGGTGTTTAATTTGCAGATTTGTTGTTTAATTTTAGTACTTCTACTGTTAAATTTTGCTTTGGCCCCGGAGTTGATGTCATTAAGAGTGGTTTAGGGAAGAACATCATTGTTGAGTTTTCTTGCTTCTTTTGCCAGGATATCAGCAGACTAATTTCCGTCGATACCCACGTGTGCTGGAATCCACTGCAAAATGCCTTTCTTGTTCAAATGTGAGAGTTGAAACATTCCATCATGTATAGCTGCGATCATCTTTGACAGTTTCTTTTTGATAGCTTGCAAGGCAGCTTTGCAATCGCTTAAAATTGGTAATCCCTCATCTTTTTCCTCATCTAGAAAGTCAAGGTATAGCTCTATTGCCTTTTGTATTGCCAGGAGCTCACAGGTGAGGTTGGAAGCTATTTTTCCCACACCAAATTAATAAATACCATAATTGAAATTTTTTATATTTAATACCCCCTTCCCCCCCTAAATAAACAGTGTTTTTTTTAAGTGGGCTTTAAAAAAAACGCCTTTTTGGGGTGTGTGTGGGTGGGCCGAAAATGCTGATTAAAATCATAAGTTTATATTAACCTATATGTTTCCTTAAATATAAATTCAAATTAACGCCACATTCTAACAGATATTTAAGGAACATGCAATATTAAATTAAATTATGGATCTAAATAAAGCCACAGAAACTACGAAAAATTTCATATTGTATTTAATAACAATTAAAAAAAACAAGAACATTTTACAAATAATAACCCACAGCTATAAAGCTATTAGCAAGCATAATATATAAATCACTTTATCTCTGAGGCGGTAATTCTCATGCCAATGCTCTTGCTAGAACATTTTTTTAAAAAGTTTGTTGCAAAGCTTTATTTTTTTAATTAAAAAATGGACTATGATTTACAAAAATATTTACAATTTTAAACATTAATTCCCCTCATTAAGGGAAATGTTTTAAATGCTCCTTAACGATACGAGTAGAATATTTTGTATGATTTTTATATATAGTTTTGCTTGTAGGACTTACTCTTCATTTATCGAAAAATATTTTCCAAGGGAAGTTTTGAAAGTTTTGTTAGTTACACAGTTATTATTGGATTAATTATTTTTACAAATGGAACAAAGTTTACTTCTACTTTAAATAATGTTCGCAATACATCCCCATAAATGACCTAGTGAATTTTCTTTACTTTCTGGTAGTTGACATGGTACTGTTTCTGTTTGTATAGCGATTTCATCCTTGTTAAAATCAATATCAAAGCATATTTTTCAGTGTAGGTTACATTAATTAAAGGACGATTACATATTTCAATGTCACTTTTCTTGAAATCAATATCAAAACTAAGGTTATTTTAATTACAACTATCATTCACACTATTATATTCAGAAAATAAGTGAAACAGTTTCCTTCGTTTTTCATTTTGTTTTCCAGCTAGTAAGCAATAAAATTTAAAACCTTTTTTTGAACTGTTCGTGCATCCAGAAGCACAGCAAGTCAGCATCTTCGTATCAAATAATCTTTCATCTATCGAAAACTAGCTTGGTAAAAACTTAGCGAAAACTTGTTAACTATGTCATAAAACTAAAATGATGAAACTCAAGAGACCGCAATTCTGAACTAACCCTGACTAAATCCCCATTCCCCGATTGACCAAAAGATGTCACTTATTGCACACTGGTCGTCCAATTGAAAATGAAGGGGCATAAAATCGCTGGGGAAAACACTGTCGCTACTTAAGTCAGGGAGGGCTTTATCGCACACAAGTGCAATGCAGAATCACCGAGCGTGGAAAGTTCCATTTACAAATGAGAATAAGGGTACCTGCCCATCTAGTCTTGGGGAGGGGTGGCAAAAATCCCAGAATTTCGGCTGTCGCTCCGGTAACGAATGGATTTTATTTTTTCAAGGCCTTGGAAGCTAACGAGTTAACTAATTATACAAAATACATTTTCTAAAATACTTTGCATCTCTAACTCCTCTATTGGGAGTTACAGACATCCTTAAAACTTGAAATGTTTTGTACAGTTAAGAGTATTATAAAAGAGTGGAGTCATAAATGACTCTTCCCTCATGAAAAGGTTTTTAAGATATCCACTCCACTTTTGGATGAATCATGTTTTGAAAAAATGAATTTAGAGAAAATTTATAATTTTCAAAATTAGCCTTCTCAACTTCATATGTGCATGCTTTAGTCCCCGTTTCGCTTTTGGGCAGCTCTCTGTACTCTTCCAGGATCCAGACGAGCGGGCTGGGCGGGCTGAAGCACAACACAGTGATCCTGGGCTGGCCGTACGGCTGGAGGCAGAGTCCGGACGACAAGCAGTGGCGGCTCTTCCTCAGTGAGTCCCCTTCTCTTCCCTCTCTCTCTCTGCCTGAGTGTGTTTCTCAAGTGTGTTTGTGTTCCAGGCACCATCCGCAACGTGTCCGCCAGCAAGAACGCGCTGCTCATCCCCAAGGGCATCTCCCTCTTCCCCTCCAACAGCGAGCGGGTGGCCGGCAACATCGACGTATGGTGGATAGTCCATATCCTTTTGCACATCTCTCATGCCCTTTCAGGACGTAAAACCCAAAGTGGATCAATATCATTGAGTTGTCGGCAAAATCTTCGTACGCGACACACTATTCTTTCCATCCCTAATGATGACCCCACGAAGGGGTCCTTAGGGGATTAAAAATATCCCCTTTCTCAATTTGTTTCGTCCAAACCTGCGAATGATTTGGCTTGTCAGTTGGGAGAAAAGTAATATTTTTATAATGCATAAAAATTCGATGTAAATTGGTTTTTTTCCAAACTTTACAAAACTATTTATGAGTCAAACAATTGTATCTGGGAATTTAAGTCTTGTTTGGAGGGTTTTTTTAACTATATATTTTTAATTTCAATTAACCGTACTCATGGCCAACCTAAGCTGGGTAAAAACAATGAGTAAAAAGGCAGAGGGAAAAGCGTGGTGCAATGATACTGGACAATAAATCATCGCAGCCGCGCCAATTCAAATGAAACAAGAAAAAAAGTTTCAGTCATTCGTCTGGTTTGGCTCCGATATCGCTGCAGTTGACCTATTGTAAAATAACGTTATTACAAATAGTTTATGCGTTATAAGGTGTGTTTTTTTTAAGCAAGGTAGCAAACACAAAAATATATAATTGTTAATAATAACAAAATATTTCAATTGTTTAAATTCTTTATTCTAAAAAGGTTTAATCTTTTCCTGTTTCTTCAAGTCAAGTATTAATTTAATATTTTTTGCTAAATTAATTTATAAATTATATAGTACAATAAATTATGGTTAGATGTTTTGATTTTGTTAATAATAGTACATTCAATTTCATTGTTTTGCTTTGTATAAAAAAATAGGGTGAGTGGGGTGGGGTAAATTTATTAAAACACAATTTTGAGTTAGAGGTTATATTTTTAATGGGTTAATATTTTTAAGCGAAAAATAAGAATGCATCACAAACATATAATAAACATGAGAGTTTATGTTATTGTTCAAAATTTTAACCATCATTAGATTGTAACACCGCAAAAAAACACCAAAAAAATTTTTAGGTTATTGTAAAGTGAATTCCAAACTTTTCATTGCAATTAAAACCGAAGCAAAACCTTGGAAACGATATAAAAAACTACAAAAGTTTTTTTTTTTTAAATAAGAAAATCTAATTGATAGTTGGAGATTTTTTCTAGCCCTTTATAGAAAGCATACAAAATATTTCCGAAAACCGAGAAACTATAAAACTATATTAACAAAACTTAAAAAATTGAATAATGTACATCACAAGTTTTCACTATTCGTACAGTATGACTCAAAAAGTAACAAAGGAAATAAAAAAATCTGTATGACATTTATTGAATACTTGACTACAATTAGCAACGACTTTTTCCACAAAATTTTTAAAAATTTAAAATCTACTTTTGTTCAGCCAGATTTGGCAAATGCTTTTGATAACTTCTATTTTCCTGTTTAAGGAAAGAATTGTAAATTGCCTTCTTTCTTAAGCAGACATTCATTTTCAATTGCCAATTACACAGTGAATTATGATATAATGAAAAATATCAGCTGCCTCTGTCATAATAAACAAAATCCGATCAAGATGGCAACCATAGAACGCGAAAAAGAAACTGATCTGTTGTCTGGAATCTCTTGTAAAGTAATATTTATGTACACAATAGTCTGAATACAATTTAACCAAAATACACTTTTTATTCTGATAAAATTGCCAAATTTTCTCAAATAATATTCAAATCTTTTAGACCTTAAATGAAACTAATGTTTTAAACATTTTTTCTGGATACAAATAATTTATGGAAGAGAGTCTTTACATCCGCGGAAGGATCTTCTCCATAGCATTTTTCTATTTTCCCAACTTAGGTTGGCCGAGGAAGTGTTAGGTAATGAAAGTATTTGGTCAGAAATCCAAAACGGAGATGTTGCGTTTTCTAACCGTTTTGGAAGGTGCTGATTCCAAAAAAAGAGTTTTGGATATTGGTCTGTTCCAAATCACTCTACTGCTTGAGGTAAGATCTTCAAATTTGGTGTACAAGCTCCTAGAAGAAGTCAAAATAAGAAAATCGTGCATGCACAAATGGCAACTGCCATACAACTTTTTAGGTTTTAAAAATATTGCTGAAAATCGAAAGAAGCTACACACTTCAAATTTGGTAAAAAAGTGCCTTGATGGAAGTCATAATATAATACTTGAGAAAATCATGGTAATGGCGTGTCATGTCCCTCTATTTTTTCCTGTGTGATGCCCTTGACTCCCTGTGCACATGACGGGGGCCTGCTGATGCTGCTGCCCTTCCTGCTCAAGCAGCACAAGACCTGGAAGAACTGCAAGCTACGGATATTCACGGTCGCACGTATCCTTTTCGCTGCTCAAAACGGTGATTTTAGCTTCCACACTACGTTTATAACGTGAAAGGTATTATAATCGTTTAGTCCGTCCGTCACCCACTTTCATAGCCCAAACTACAAATGCTACGGACAAGTGTGATACTTCAAAAAATTCAGCGCATCGAAATTAGAATACATTGAAAATTTCAAAAAAGAATTCGAAGTACTACAATTATTTAAAAAAACTGCAACATTTAATGCTCATTTTAAAAGCATACGAAGCTATTTTTGTTAGAATTAAATCATCATTGCCATTTGCAACAATCGCTCAAGAAATTTTAATTTTTTTAAACAATAAATTAAAATAAATTTATTTTTGCGCCATAAATCAGTTTAAAATGTCGTCAAATATATTTCACAAAGAGATTCATTGATTGTATATTGATATGAAATGTTTTCCTTCTATTTAAAAGCCAGGAATATTAGATATTTATTCTTTGAAATATTAATTATTTTAGCAAATGATAACAAATAATTATTAAATTTTTGAAAGAAAATAAATTAAACCAGCCAAATTTAGCATGTAAATTTTTAATATAGAATTAAAGCTGTGTTTGCACGTTTTTACCTGTTAAACACAAATGTTGTGTGGAAGTGGGTTAAGTGACAGATTCTGTTACAAACCTACTTATTTGTGTGCATACAGGAATCACCAAGATGTGTGAATTTTTTTTATTTGAAAATTTGTTCTCTCCCTATGAAGCAATTCATAGTTTTGTAATGGTAATTTTATAATGGTGTTCCATGTTTCACATCACGCATAGCTGAAATTTAGTAAATTGTGTTTCATGGGTGAAATTTCGTGTTTAAATATAGCCAATCGTTTTCCCAGTTAAATATGAATTTAAATCATGCATCGATGTTTAATTTTCATTAAAAAAAATTTTATTAAAAAATTGCAAGCAGTGGGATTTCGTTACAAAGTAAAGTATAGTGTTTTCCTTTGGATTCTTGAAAATATTTTTATTCTTATCTGAGTGGCAGTGTTAAAAATTAGATAAAAAAATTTAAGAGCAACCTGTATTTGTTCCAAAATTTTAGGAATAGAGAATCACGATAGTCGGAGTTAAATTGTTAAATTACAAAACCACGGCAGCCACCTATTTTATGGTCGCAAAATAGAACGATTTGGTCTCATTTTGGGACTTGCGAGTGTTCATTCCAAACCCTGATGGGTAGTTGGAAGAATAAAGTATCAAAGTTTTTTTTGTTTAATATTCATAGTAGTTAGGTAAAGTCTTTAAAAAAAAGTTCTGGGCTTGTCATACTTAGAAAGATGAATTGTACATCCCCACGTCGAGGGTGATGATGATTGCTTTCATGCAGCCCTATGTCCATTTTTCCCCATATTCCCTCCTTGACATAGGGCCCAGAGCTGGAGGACAACAGCATCCAGATGAAGAAGGACCTGGCCAAATTCCTCTACCACCTGCGCATTGAGGCCGACGTCCAGGTGGTGGAAATGGCAAGTGCCTGGACGCTCTCTCTCTTTCCTCTCTCTTGAGCATGCTCTCTATCTAACTCCTGGTACTCTCTCTTCTTCTTCTCTCTCTTCTTCTCTCTCTCTGAAATGGTGTGTGTGTGTTTGAGATTGACGTTGTGTTCCCTTCCCCCAGATGGACAGTGACATCTCGGCCTACACGTACGAGCGTACCCTCCTCATGGAGCAGAGGAGCCAGATCCTGCGGCAGCTCAAGCTCGGACACTCCTCTTTCACGGACGTACGTACTCTCCACGGATATGTGGCTTCCTTCACGTGGGGGGGGGGATTCTTTATCCACTCTAATGTGTTTGTACGGTAGACCGTCCGGAAACACCCCAATTCCATAATATTTCGGGATTTCTTTCAATAAGTTTAAATGTTTATAAAATAAATTTAGAATCAGTCAAAAGATGAGTGTGCCGAAACTTCCAATTCGACTTTCATAGTCCAAAATATAACATCCCACACTTTAAGATTTTTTTAATGAAGTATATTTTAAAAAATCTACATTTTTTTTCATATTTCGGTTGCTAGATTGATAACAATAACATCAAAAGAGTTTTTAGCTGGTTATATTCAAATGTCTGTCCCTTGCAAAATGATTGAAAATTCCATTCTCTGGAGAGAAAAAACAGTGTCACATGTTTCATTAAGAGCATTATTGTTAACTAGAATAATTAAAATGTTGTGGAAATATGTTTTAAGATTAATTACATATTCAACTTAAGGGTCAAGAAACATATGTTTCTACTCTGTATTTTCTTGCATTGTTAAAAATGCAGAGCGCCACATTTTTAATAAAAGTAATATTAATTCCTACCAAAAAGTATCAAGTATTTGTCCATTAAATGCAGAAAGATAGAAATTTGCAAATTTAAGAAATTTGCATAAACAAGCTTTGAGTTGAAAATCGGCACTTGTCTAGTAAAACTTCGAATACCGGTCCATCTTTTATCCGGAACTCTCTGTTAACAAACTATCCCCTGAGTCAACATCAAAAATTTCTCCAACAAGATCATTCTTGATTGTTTAGAAATGAACACAAACCTTCAATGATTCTAAAGTGAAAAATCTCGGCCAATTTCCGCCGTTCGAAATTGGGAATATCTGGCGATTCTGAAATCAGGATTTTCCTGCGTTTATAAAATCAGGAAACTGCGGTGCTTTTAAGATAGCAAATTTTCGGAAATTAAAAAAAGTAAAAGCAAATTTCTGACAATCCTATATAAACTCCCAGAATCTTCTAAAATCGTGGGACTCCAAGTGATATCTACTATAAAACAAAAATATATACACTACCTATTATAAAACTCCGCTCAGTTATTTAAAAAATAGGAATTGAAACTGAGTATAGGCTTTCAGCGCATTCTTTTTGCTAGGAAGTTTAAGAGAAACACTAAAATGTTTACAACTGCAAAACCAGCGCTGATTTTGGACGTTCGTGACTGTGAGGTCCACGGACTATTAGAGCTTTTCTGTAGTATATAAGTTTTGCTTTTTAAGGAAAATTCTCTATTATCCAGAATTTTCGATTATCCAACCTACCCCTGGTTTCAATTAGACCAGATAATCGGGGTTCTACTGCACTTAGTTCAAAACGGTTAATATTTTTATTTTGCACAATTAAGAAAATGCAAAAATCGTTTAAAGGAAACAGTTTGACTAATGACAGTTATATTAAAATATTTTTAATATTACATAGATTTTTTTTGATATTTTACTTTAAAATGGGGTCTTGTTCTTCTAACTTTATTCTCTTGTATAATGTATGTATTGTTGATATATCTTAATATTATGGCAGAAAATTGTAAAAAGACACCATTGGCAAGTGTTTCTTAAGAAAAAAAATACTCTCTAAAAATAAATTAAATTATCTTGCAAACTGTATGATAAATATCACTTTCTGGAACAGGACGGTTAAGAGAATGTAAAATAATCATATATGATCAAATGCTAGATTAAAGTCATTTGGACAGCAAAAATTAGGGTTGAAAGAGTTATTCCAAGACAAGAACTTCGTTGCAGGTGCAGAACATTGTGGACCACCACCACCAGCGAGAGGGGCAGCGTGTGCGCTTTGAGGAGGCGCCCCCTCACGAGATCCCCCACGAGGAGGAGGAGGAGGGCTTCGACGGCCTGCTCGCCCTCAAACCGTGAGTGCTTCTCTCCTTGTCTCGTCCAGCCAAATCATGGATATTTTTAGACCCGTGGAAGTCGCCTGATTCAAAATGACGAAGGGCCCTCACCCATCCTCGCGCTTCTCTAATGCAATGGTAGTTCCGTCCAAATCCACGCAGCCGAAAGGAGGATGTGCCGTGTGCATGTTCTTCATGACGCGAGCAATGGTTTAGTGTTGTTGTGGACCAAGGTTTCGCTATCTGTTTGGATATTCCATGTTTTATCATGAGTTTGTAAACCACCCTTTTGTACAAATCGACTCTGTGTGTCTGCCGCCACAGTCATTGTGTGTGTGTTCTTTCCAGGGACGAGGCGAACGTGCGGCGCATGCACACGGCTGTCAAGCTGAACGAGGCGATCGTGGCTAAGTCGCACGACGCCCAGCTCGTCATCCTCAACCTGCCCGGCCTGCCCAAGGCAGCCGCCATCAAGGCAGCCTGTATCCTTTCTGACAGGATGTCCCTTTCACATACACAGTGACAATGCTAAAAAGTCAATGGGAGCTTTTACATGTGTCAGGGAAAGGGAAAAAGTTTGAATACTGTAAGTAACACTCAAGTAGTGTCAATGGCGAGTGAATTAGATTTTAGCTTCCACGCTACATTTATAATATAAAAAAGGGAAGCTTTTACAAAGGCTGTGTCTGTCTGTAGCCCACTTGCATAGCCCAAACTACTAATGATTCAAGGGGAGCTGGGCAGCCCAGTGGGTTAAGGCGTTCGCCTTGCATGTGGAAAGTCCCAGGTTCGGGTCCGTGCATCGCCAAAATAACTACCAACCTATAAATGGACCATGCAGCCAAAAATGTCCGAATAATACCCTCTGTAGAGAGAGTGCACGTTAAATATGTCCCGACAGTTGCGTTGGGTGCTTATAGTAGTTTATAGTTGTACCTCAAAAGTGCCAAACAAAATTTCAAAAGTTACCATTTTATACCGAAACACCATTGGGAAAAATTTTACAAATCAATCTTTTTTTCTGAGGTGTGCCAGTTTACGGTTTTTACTTTTTTTATATTATATTGGTTTAACTAGAAGAGATTTTTTATGAACACATTCATTTCAAAAAATTTCGTTTCTGATTACCGTAGAAGCTAAAAATCCCCCCAATTGATGCCTTTTGCTGTGTGGATATCAGGAGATTAGTTACTGACCACGTCAAATCGCCCAGCTCAAAATCTTCATGTCACAGAATTCGATCTTTTTTTCCAAGTACTAGAGACAAATTTATTAGACTCGTATTTTTTATTTTTTCAAAATTCCAAGAATTAAGAAAGTTATGATTTTTTGAATCCAAAAAGTTAAGCCTAACTTTTTGTCATTTAAAATTGCGGTCAGTATTAGAAATTCATCAAAAAAATTTAGGCACAATCTGTGGGATTAACCGAAAGAACTAAGCGCAATTGTTAGCATTTATGAAATAAATTTTTTTCTATTTTTTATTACATTAAGCTATGTTTATTACACTTAAAAGATTAATTACAAATATACTATTTGTGCATTAGTTATCCAAAACCCCTGGACCTCTACCAACTGTGACATTTTCAAACCACAGCTGGATTGCATTTCTTTAGTTATAATCATCAGTAGATGTACCAATAATTTAAATCCTCATCAAATCATTAAGGCTACTGACATTTAGTCGATTTCGACTGTCGGTTTTAATTACATTCAGAACACTAAAACCTCTTTCACAAATTGCTGTGCTGAATGGCAAAACTTTAAGAAAAGAAATTACAATTGATAAATTCACAAAGTTATTAAGGATACACCCGTGCAACACCGGGTTAATAAAGCTAGTTGTGTATATTTTTAAGGGAATATGTGTTAGATTTTTTTGATTAAATACTAATGTAAAATAGTTGAAAATATTTAAGCCGTGGCTCTTAAAATTCTTTATTTCAATTTTTTTTTTTTGACAGTTAGTTTAGATGACAGTTTAAATTAATAAAATTATCTTCAGTAGGAATGTATGTTTTTTTTACTAATATGTTTTTTATTGAATACTATTTCCATTGAATTGTATTTTTATGTCAATACAATAAGGGAATATGTCGTTACAAATTTGTGTTCTATATAAATAACATTAACTCCCATAAAAAATGAATGGATGCGACTGATAGTTTTTTTATTATGGATTCTTCAAATACCCATGATGTAGGTTATTTTGACTCGCTAAATTGTCAATGCATTGAAATGCATAATTTTTTCAAAAGAAACTGTGTTATATAACTTTATCTACAAAAGTCTACTGATGTAATGAACTGTGTACACTAATTTAATTAATGATTTGAAAAAACTGGTTTGTTGTAGCGATATATAAAGTTTTAAATACTTTGCAAACGATTTTACGTATTCCATATAGTAAGTTGAAAGTCCTTTCCAACAAATTTCTTTAAACGTTTCTTCTTCCAACGACATAAAAATTACATTCAATAGAAATAGTATTCAATAAAAAGGTATATTGGTGAAAAAAAACATTCATTCCTATTGAAGATAATTTTACCAATTTAAACTATCATCTCATTTTTAAAAATAGGGCATTTTTTGAAATTAAGAATTATAGGAGCAACTCCTTAAATATTTTCAAATATTTACATTAGTATTTAATAAAAGAAATCTAATCGCTAACACATATTCCCTTAAAAATATACACATTTCAATCGCACCAATTTCTGCATTGGAACTCGTGTTATTCGTGAGTCGCCTCCTCTGACTTTGAAAATAAAAAATTTCAGTAGAAGGAGTTTTGGGAACAACAGCGCACGCATGCCAAAATGTTACTATTAGTAATAGTATTAAATAAAAATTTATAAGTTGTGTGTGTTCCCAGGTTGGCCTTTTTAGTTATACCCGTTCAAAAATATTCAATTTCCCACAGACCGCAATGCTAAATGACAAAAAGTTAGGCTTAACTTTTCAGGCTAGGTTTTAAAAAAATTATAACTTTCTTAATTCTTGGAATTTTGAAAAAATAAATACGGGTCTAATAAATTTGTCTCTAGTACTTGTAAATAAATCAAGATCGAATTCAGTGACATAAAGATTTTGAGCTGGGCGATTTGACGTGAAATGACTCTACTATATAATGAATAAACATACTTATTCAGAAAATATCTTCAACTTTGCGCATGGAACATGAGAGGATTCACGAAAGAAACAACATACATTATTGGCGCAAATAGTTTATTTGGTAAAAATTGTACATGTTTCTCCAAGTCTGAAGCTCACCTTCAGAAATATACACAACCCAAACTAACAGTCGACACGACGGCTCAAAGCAGTAAAACATGATATCCAGAAAAGTGATGTAGAGCGAGGGTGGGAAGGGAATGTGCGTGGGAGGGAAGAAAAGTTAATGTGTTACTATGAGACTTTTCCAAACTTGAGAAATCTCTGGCATGTTGGATGAATTAACTAAGTTATTGTGGTTTTTAAGTATATGGTAAGCTTCATAAAAGTCAAGTTTTCCAATGCTGGAAGGTTTAACCAAAATTGAAGCAGAGGAGAAATTGAAACGGTAATTTAACTTCCAAGAATGGTTAGCGACTGAAGATTTCTGACATTCTTGTTTTTTAACATTCTGGTTCTAAATATGTGAAAAAACAAGAATGTCAGAAATCTTCAGTCGCTACACATTCTTGGGAGTTTAATTACCGTTTCAATTTCTCCTCTGCTTCAATTTTGGTTCATACCTGAATTTTCTCGAATTTGGAAAAGTCTCATAGCAACATATTAACTTTTTTTCCCTCCCACGCCCCTCTCCCTCTAAACCCCTTTTCCGGTTATCATGTTTCACAGCTTTCGCGTCGACTGTTAGTTTGTGTTGTGTATATTTCTGAAGAAGGCGAGCTTCAGACTCGCAGAAACACGGAACATTTTTACCAAATAAACTATTTGCGCCAATAATATGCGTTATTTCCTTCGTGAATACTCTCATGTAAACATACTTAATTTTAAAGATTCATTTATTCCTTCATTTTTTTTTAAATAAGCCTCTGAAAAACAGTTACAATTTGCGCAATTACATGTATCGCCCCCTTTAAATGCTTGTAAGAATACATATGTTATTTTCGTTAAAGGGCAATGTTTCCACTTTTCCAAAAATGTTAATCGAGTTAAGCTGGGATCATTTTATGAAGAGAAATTAATAAACAAATCTTTTTCCAGCCTAAGTTACCTGCTTTGACAATATTTAAAAATCATTTGGTTTAGTTAGGTTTTGAAAGTGCTTTATTGTTTTGATGCTGTATATTGATCTGAAATGTTTTGAGGAGAGAAATGTTTAAGAGTAATGAATGTTACACATTTATTTTGGGAAATATAAATTTAGTAAGGAATAGTTATTGAATTTTCAAAATAAAATAAGTGAAACTAGCTGAATTTAGTGTGTAAATATTTAATGTAGAATTGCATGCTAAATTTTGTGCTTTTTTTTTTAAGCACAAATGTTGTGTGGAAGCGGTCTAGTGAAAAATTCTGTTACTAACCTTTCATACGACATGTGTCATACTAAAATGAAAACATACATAGTCATACTAATAAAATACTGTGCTCCAATTGGTTGCAGCACGTTGTCTGTACGTATAGGGCGTGATAAATTTCCCATCTCATGTGAAAGCGGACCATTGCCACTGGGGCAGCACTGACAAAAATGTCCCAACTGTTGTGTGGCGGTGGTAACAGAACCTGGAAATCAGGGAATTCTCAGGGAACTTTTTAATTCTGGAAATATCGGGGAATTTTCCGAATTTCACAAATTATCAGGGAAGTTTGCCATTTTTCGATTGCTGTACTGGAGAATAGAGTTATGCAGTAGCTATTAATGACTGTGGAGTTTAAAAATTTCATGATATCATGTGTTTAGAGTTTATATTTTTTATATAGGATTCGATTTTGCAATAAATAGCAGAGACTTTTTTCCCCTATACTCAGATTAATTTCCATGCACTTGGGGTTTAAGGGCTCGGAAATGAACTTTTTCATTCAAAACTTTTCAAGTTTATTGTATCATGTTATAACAGAATTCTCTTATCACATGGCTCCTCTAAACTTATTCTGATTTTTGGAAATCTGGAAAAGTTATGTAGGCTAACCCATAATCTGGAAAGGCTTTTTAATTAAGTCTCGCAATGTCTGGATTAGTATTGTATATTTTCTAGGTAATTGAAAAATCAGAAAAAAAATTGTTAACTTTTTTTTTTCAAGGATTTTGTGAACAACCCTGGCCTAGAACTAGTTAGAATATGAACTCACTGAATGATGCTTTGACATAATATTTAAAACTTTAAGTCTAGAGGCAGTATTTTTATAAAAACTTGTTTGTTTCGTATAAAATATGGATCTATATTATCTGATATAATACATAAAATATCGGGGAAGTATATTTTATCGAGTAGTATCTTCATTTAATAATGCTTCATCCATGAAACTTGAGCAATTTTGACAGCAAAATGTTTCAAACTCATTTGAGTTCATTTTTAAACAATGATTTAATGATGAGACATCTAAGTATTGTAAATGGCTATTTTCTCGGCAAAAGTCCCTGAATTTGTTTTGCTGTGGGTTTTACTTTTTTCTTATGAACTCGGGCTTTGTCCGTTGCTTCCCTTGACGTGGCTAGACATGGAGTTCCTGGAGGTGCTGACGGAGGGACTGGAGCGCGTCCTCATGGTGCGCGGCGGGGGCAGGGAGGTCATCACCATCTACTCCTGAGTTCATTTTTACTGGAAAGCGTCCTCTTGGAAGCATCCCTCTGTTTAATTTTAAAAACAAGTTTGTAAGTGGCATACTATATATATTCCAGAAGAAACTGAATATTTATATTTTTTGAAAAATATTTTTGGAATTCAGTACAAATTCTTTTATTTATTCAGGAACTATAGTGGGCATTTCTTGAACAGTAAATTTTTAAAGCCAATATCTTATGCCAGAATCTTTATTTCTTCCATACTCTTTGGGCCCAGGAGTTTCTCATGGTGCTGTTTTCCATTCAACACACTTTGATCCATAAATATTAGTTCTTGGTGTACTCAAATGTTGTTGGTTTTTTTTAGTTTCCCTCGTGTAATTAAACAATGTTTTTAGTTAAAACATTGTTTGAATGAATGTCTATTTCCTGAGGGTTTTTATATTTTTCTTTAAGGTATCTCCTTAACGTGAAAAGTGAAATTTTGAAGACCTTTGAATAGATTTTTTTAACGTCTTTGACTGTTTTTTTTTTAATTGTTACTTTTCCCCACATTAGTAATTTTTAAACAATTATTGGTTTCAAATGAGTCCCATTAGTAGACTAGATATTTTATTGCTGCATTTGTCATTAAAAAAATTTAATTTATCACAAAAATTTATGAAGAATCAAACCACACTTTGACAGAAAAGAGCTCATGTATTGTTTTTATAACTTGAAATAATAATTCATCATATCTCTGAAGTTTTTAATTAGTAGCTAAGTAATGAGAATCACTGGTTTTTATAACCAAATAATTTTTAAAGATGTATGAAAAAGAAAATTATAAACAAAAATATCTATGATAATGATCATTAAATAATTTACAAAATATGTTAAGCCAGGATATTAACAACATTATTCATCAGCATAGAAGGAATTGAACCTAGGAGCTTATTAACACCCTACTTCAATTACTTTCTGAGTTATCAAGTTTTGAAGTAGGCTCTTTTTAATAAAAAGACAGTTTTTAAGTAAACGCTTATGAAAAGTTTAATATAGATTGCAAGCAATAATCTTTGCTAAAACTGTTGCTGTTTTTATTTAAATAATAGTTGACTCAAAAGGCAAACATTATTGGTTAGCTCAGAATGTGGACTTTAATATAAGACAAAAACTTTAATTTTCTCAAAATTTGACCTTTTCAAGGTAAGGGGAGATATCTTGATGAGATAAAAGTAGGCTAGAAATGTGTTTTGGCTGGAAATCCAATGGTATCTTATTCAGGTTTTATGCTATTCAAGAATTGCATTTACTTTTTTTAATATATTTTTTTTAATGTATGAATGTAATAATATATTTCTGAAGATAACACCGTTCTATTTGGTTAACAGAAACATCTTTTGGTGCTGAAATCATTTTTGTTACCCTTGAAAGTTATATATATGTTTTTGGATTAATTAATAACTATAAATTATGAAAAACATTTCTTCTATCCTCACTTTTAAGGGACCTTGTTTATTTATTAACCAGTACTAGGTACTAAATGTCACATTCTTTGAATATTTGCTACAGTTTTTAGATGCATAAAATGTAAATGTTTTCTAGTTTATAATACTTGTTTATTGATTGTCGTCATTATTATCAGTCTTCTGAGCGGTCTGGTGGTTGTTTTCTCTCTATAAATTTTGAATCTAATTTTTTTTAAATAATATATTAGTTTAAAAAAATTCAGAATTAGGTTTATTTTTGAAGATATCATAAAATCCTTTTCAGCTTAACAAATTTGAATATCAATAGAAATTTATTGTTTATAAAATCAATCAATTTTAAATAACTTTTTCAAAACTCCATACAATACAATACTCAACAATAGTTGTGCCACTCTATTCGGTCAATGATTTGTGATAGATTTTGAACAATTGTTTTTGTGGAATTGTTTTATGATAATATAACGTTCTTATCCAAGTTACAATTTTGTGTAATTCCAATTTAAGCTATCATTTTTTAGCAAAAGCTCTAATAGCAAATCAAATGTGCTAGTTGAAGTCGAGAGTCTGCTTAAAAGTTTGTCTTTTTTATATTTTTGATGAAATCCTTACGTGACATTCATTCTAAAATATTTGCTAGGTAAATTATGTATATAAAGATTAGTTTCTCATTTATATGTGCTGAATGTTTTTGGTTTTTACTTTATGGAACTGGAGCTGCATTTTTTATCTTTATATAACATTTAACTAAGCATTTTTATTTTTGAGTGAAAATAAAAACTTTTTTATCATTATTTCATAAATATAATCTCTTGTTTAGTTGAATAAGTAACTCTTTTTATAAAACTCAGTTTATATGACAATTAAAAAAACAGTTATCTGCACTGCAGCAGAATAGTGTTATGCAATAGCACATGGTCCTAGTAATGTGCAGCCATATTTTTCTAAAAAAAATTATCCTATTCGCAGTATCACTTTTAAATTATTTTATCAAAAAAATGTTTTGATAAAAAAAAATATTTTAAAATGGATTTTCCTGTACTTTCCTTTTTATAGGTACCAGTCTAATTTAGAAGGATAAAAACCTAAATTAAAGTAGTTTTTATTTTTTTAATAATGTGTAGGATAGAAGTTTTGCCAAAAAAATTTCTTTCCAGAACACTTTGAAAAAAAACACAGTTATTTTGGTTCTTCTGTTTTCCCTCAATAAATCCCAAACTATGATTTTTAATCATATTATGTGAATATTTTACAGCCAATTAAATTTGCCATCATGTAAGTGCTTGTAGAGTTCTATGCGTATTTTTTGAGCCAGAGAGCTCCAAAGTTCGGCACCATTTAAATTAATAACTAAAACTGGTAATTAATTAAAACTGTGTCGAATTTAGATGAAAATAGTAATATGGCTCAACAACGTCTTATAGATGGTGGCTTTAAAATATTTAAATGCAATATAATGATGCATAGTTTAAGTACATTAAAGTACAAGATAATCTGAAAAAAGATCGATATATTTTTTACGATGGCAGCAACCGAAAACAAATTTTGTTAAAAACTGGAAAAATGAGGGGATCATCTTACACCACATTAAAAAATTAAAACTTAATTTTTGTTTCTAACTCAATATTTTTTTTACTGGACTACTTGTGATAATTCCACCGAAGAACTTCATTTCATTGATTCGCATGTAAGAACTTGTTGTGAGCTTTTAGTTGGTTTCAGGCTGTTTCTATCGAATACCTCCGATTTTCAGTGGCAAGTGTACTTTAATCACATTGTGATATTTATTTTGGCAATTTTTTTTCTTACTAAAATTGAATTCTGTTATATATATATATTTTTTTTACTTTTTGCTGGATTGTCGGTTAAGTCAATGAATATTGTGACGGTGTATTCTTGTAATTAACTTTTTATTTAGCTCCTTAGCTAAATAAGATTTTTTATTCTGCAAACAAGTTTTATTTAACATGAACTTTTTGTTTAAAAAAGGGGCTCATATATTTAATAGACTTTTACCCCTTTTGTATGCCCTTTTTGTGCCACCCTATACTGAAAATTATATTTTATGTTTTTACAATAAATCACAACTGCCTTAAGGGGACACAGTTTCAATAATATTCCTTTTTTTATTAGGTAATTTTTTTTTTTTTTAATGTTGATGAAAAGTTTTAGAATTGTCTTAATTAGGAGAAAAAAGTTCTGTAAGCATGAAACCTCAATCCTTAATTTTTGCAACATTAAGCCTTAAAGTTTTGTAATGCAAAAATAGGTTAGGATTCAATTTTCCACACACACTGACAAATACGATTTTACAATTAAGTTTTCATTTCACAAATAAATTTTGCTTTCATTAAAAAATATTTAATGATTTAATTTTTAAATTTTGTTTGCACAAATCTCTTTCATTTGCACTCTATCATTGGAATATTTTTTTGAAGTGTGTTCCCTTCACTTTGAGACAATGTATTAATAATTAGTTTCATCTAAAAATTCTTTCTGTGTTTAAAATAAAATGAATAATCTGGTGTTGTGCCTGTGTATCATTTCCAGTGTGTCTGAAGAAGCAGTTGTGTACAACAGCTGGATGATTTTTTCGAGATATCACAGGATAAGTATTAAAGTGGGACATGACTTGCTGGGTTCTCCCATTGGTGAGAACTGATGTGCACAACTTAAATCCAACATGGATCAGAGGGCCTATTGAAACACTCATGGGTAACTTTTTGCTCAAAAACAAAATAAGTTCTAGCTTATACATGGGAGATCCTTAAGCAAGGAGTTGTAGAGTCCATTTTTTTATAAATAAAAAAAGATATATAATTTTTTCTTTTCTTGCTAAATTAGGTATCTAAAATGTGTTTTGTAAACTTCCCATGCAATCAACTATACAGGTACAATTTGTTAATTTTTCAAAATTTACAGACTATCTATATTCCTTTTAGTTATGTCTTTTAAATCGAGAATTAAAATCTAAACTACTATATTTTAATAGGCTCTAGTGAGTGGAACAAAAAAGCGTGAGCTTGACAAAGAATCCCCTTCCAGACAATGGCAACACAGTGGTACAATCACAGCCACAATACAAAGATTAGGATTAAACAAAACAAAAACTAGTGTATACTTATAATATTTTAATTAAAAAGAATTTCCCAGATTTATTTGCCAAATTTTCCCGATAATTACCAGTCTTTCCAGATGGAATGGAAAATATTAGTTTTGCACGGGAAAAACCCAATCCTGCTTAATTAAAGATATATACTTATTTGTAGTCTTTATTTCTTTTTCGGCTTGTTTTAAAGTAACTGTTTTAGAAATTTGAACGAACGAACTCGTGGATCTTGTCTGACCCTGTCAAACAAGGAGGCAACAAACAGCCCCGCATTTTCAACCAGTTGCTAGATTTAATATTTAACCCCGATTTCTTGCATCTTATTTAAATTAAATTTATCCAGCAAAATAACCATGTTTGGAAATATAGATATAATTTTAATAAAAGCTTAAGAGGAAAAGACCGCCTTTGATATAGTAGCATTACATTGTTTGAAATCGTGACATCACACTCTCATCATCAAATTTATTGGATATTATTAGACAGAGCGAGACTTAGAAGTATACTTTAAACATTTATATAACAATCGAGATACATAACTACTGCCAGGCGCGTAGCCAGGGAGGGGGCTCGAGCCCCCCTCCACATAATAAAATGTGAAGTTGATCTTTGGAAAAAAAAGTGGGAAAGAATTGACGAATCTCAAAAGTCAACATCAGCAATTGAAACTGAGTGTTCTTGGTATCATATCCACTTCTATTTTGAATCATTAGTTATCGTTAAATAATAATAAAAATAAAAAGGAGAAACTGTTTATCTTTTATAAATTATTTAATTTGAAACTTGAAACATGCTTTTGAATTTAAATGTACCTTTTGTACGAGGGTTTGTTTTTAACAATTAACGGAAATGGCAACGTGTAAAATTAGTTAATTTTCCTTTATCCCATAGCTTTTGGAATTCATTCGATTTTTAGGTAGATGAAAGAATTTTTAACTAACCTAACTTATAGACATATTTTTAAAGAATCGCTGTTAAAAATGTCATAATCGTATACGTCAAAACACAACATAGATATCAGAGAATTGTTTTAAAACATTTTACTCCTTTTCACCCCCATTCACAAATTTGAATTTTTTTTAGTTGTGATAATTTTCCCTGGGATTCTAATTCCGGTGTAAGAACAATTTTTGTGCCATTTTCAGAATTCCAGTAATTTTAGTTTCATATGGGAATTTTTATCAGCCACTCACTGTCTTAAGCGTGTTTCCCAGCTGTCTAGTTTGTAAAACATGATTGTAAATTCAGTATATTTACAGGTATTTCAAAAATAGCATTTTGGAAGATTAACATTTCAAAAATTTCCCGGACCCCCACACAAGGAATTCTGAAAAAGTGCCCTTCTGAAGTTCAGCCCCTCCTTGAAAAAATCCTGACTGCGCGCCTGACTACTGCCATACGTTTCTCAAGTGAAGTCTCTTAGAATGACTAAAATAAGGTTACATTTGAATCAATTTTTTCAGACTCATAAGACCACGAACCATAATTTTCGAGAAATTTGAAAAAAAAAAAACTTCTAACTGCAACCTTACATCGAAATAACTGAACTAAAAAGTTAACAATCTTTTGAGCGGGATGGTTTATTTCAACTCGAAAGAATATTTTAAAAAAAAAACATTTTAATTCATATTCAAAATTAATATTTAAGTTGCTGAACTCATGAGGTTTCTGCAAAAAACAATTTGTGTTTTAAGTACAAGAAAAATAATAAGTCGTATTTTGTAGCTAAAATTTTGTTTATTCATCTCAAAAGAATTTTAAGGCAAAAGAAAGTAAAAATATTAATCGGAACAATCGTATGCAATTTTGGACTAGGGGGGGGGGGGTTCTGAAAAAAAATATCTGTCTATTGTAGCTATTCGACAAGGTTTCTCCCCGAAACGCTATTTTCGGTTGCTTCCCATGACTGCATACCACTGGAATAACATGATTTCTTCACATAATGTGTGTTTAGATCACTGAGCTAAGTGGTTTAGATAGGATGAATGGATTAACTACTATAGTACATAGATTCAATAATGTGCCGCTGAGTTCTTAATGCGGGTCATTTTTTGGGGGTCGCTTCTATTTTTCAAAATTCAAATGGTTACTATTTTAATTATTTTTACCCCTGTCATGTATCCCGCCCACTATATGGATGATATGAGTTATTTAAGGACTTCATACCACTGTTACACTTGTATTTCACTTCTTATTTCTGCTTTTACCCAATCCCCATCCTGCAAATGGGTCGAGTTGCGGGGGCACGCGCGTGGGAGCAACAGGTTGTATTCCTTTCCACACACACCTGGCCATTGCGATGGCGAGGAGCGAGCCGAAGTCCGGGCTGCGTGTGAGTACGCGGGCCGAGTCGACGGGCGTGGCCGACCAGCTGGAGCTCAACCCCGGCCACTTCGCCACCCTGCCCGGCGCACTCAAGATGGCGCAGCTGGTGAGTACCACTCGGGTATCCATTCCTGAAAAGAGTGCCATTATTCCAAGACCCCTTTACAACAAAAAATGGCATTTATTTTTAATTCTTGATGCATTTCAAGAAATCTGGATCAAGCAACTGGATACAATGCTTGATGATTTCTTCTAACGAATATAATACTGACTGATTAGATGAATACAGTAAACTCCCCGATTATCCGCGGGTGGATATTCTCAAAATTATACAGCTCTAATAAGTTTTCCTGGAACAACCCATGTGGTCGAAATTGTTTCTCAGTTTGCAAACTAGCCCGAAGCATTGCATTTTCCCCATCTTATTGTAGTACATGACAAGTTCCTCAATTGGAACGGGCACGTCTCTGTATGTTTCCGAAGTTCTGCCACAGTCTCCTTTTCACAGCTGTCTTAGCATAAAAATGTATGAATGGAAAAATATGTAACTCTAGACATGTGTAGAGCTACAGATTTTTCAGTTTTTATATGTTTGTGAGCTATTTTTGTTAAAATTATCTATTTATGTTTAGCTTGCGAGTTTACCCCCAAATCCGCTTGACCAGATTTGTTTCAGCAGTTGCGCCTATGAAACCATCATTACATTTTCATAAATAACATTTAGTTACGCTGTTTGAAAAAATTATAAAAAATAAAAGGGAGACGCACAATTTTTATAGATAGATTGTTAAATAACAAATTAAACTGTACCGTGAAATGCTGTACACCCAACACTAAGGGTCATAGCTAGTGGCAGAGCGAGAGAGGCGTTAAAATCACCTTTGAAATAAAACTCAATTGTCAAATTTCTTTGTATTATAACAAATAAATATTTAAAAAATAATTTTAAAAATCATTCGACAAACTTAACCACATCAAAAGGAAGACATGCAAGAAGTGTCTCACAGTGACTTGATGGAGTCTTATTTCAGTCTGGAAAACCGCTTTGTGGAGTTTGTTAAAACGTGTTCCGTATCAAAAAAATAGTTGAGCCTGTTAGCGCTCGGAAATCATACCAAATTTATACTGGTAAATTTTTTAATTTTGATAGGTATTTTGAGTGAGCCTAGGTTTGAAGAAACTGACATTTTTCAATTCAAACTTAATTAATTTGGGTGATAAACTGAAATTCTCTATTTTATGGTCTTTACTAAAATGATTTTTTTTTTAAATTTAAAAATTGATTGTTGAATTTGTGATTGTTAAAATATTTCAGAAAGTAGACCGGTTCTCCTAAATAGTGTAGTGAAAATATATAAAAGTCGCACTACTTGAAATGTTCACTAAAAAATCATTATAAACAAGGCTTTTTAAAATGTTTTTCTTAATTTAAGCAACTCTGAATATTTTACACAAAAAAAACCTCTCTTGATATTGCAAAGAAACCCATAGATTATAACATATCTTAATAGTGAGTCTAATACTTTATGTTCATACATTCTTAACCATTTTAAGATAAGACAAAAAAAAAGTATGTTTCTTATTTAATGGAATCGGGGAGGGGAATCGGACACACCATTGTTTTACACACTATTTATTAAGCATCAAAAGCGAAGGGGGTGTTGGGGCGCCCAAATGTCATCTCGCCCCATCTTAAAAACGTCCTAGGGTCGCCACAAAACCCTATTTTTCGCAAGTAGGAAGACCAATCGCCCTTGTGTAGCTCTAGTGAGACGATAGTTCAAACTAAACAAGTAGGAAGATATGTGAATAAGAAAGAATTTGTCATGTCCTCTTCAAGTGTCGATTCAGTGGTGAGGTTACGTTCTTCTGTTTATCTGAGATATGCATTATTTAGGTTCTTTTTAAAGAGCAATTGCTCTCTGCTCTGTTCTTTTAAAAAGAAGTTCTTTTACCTTTCGGGTTTTTTTTTACAAAAGTTGCTTTAAACGAGGAAGAATTCAGGCAAACCTAAATAAATACATAATAAACTTTTTCGTTCGGAAATATTATTTTTTATCAATAACTTTAATAGGCTAAGTTTTATTATTTAAAAAAAGTAATGCAACTTAAAATGTTTAGATTCATTTATGACAAAACTATTTTAAAAATTTTAGTAGATTATAAAATTACTGGTAAGAAATAAACGCAATAAAATATTTTTGAAGTAAATTATGAAAATGCATACAATAACGCAAACGTAATGAAAAAAAAATCTTGTGGTAAAAATTATTATAAAAAGTATTTTGCTTCTTTTGAGAGTGCATTGATTTTAAACATTTAAATGAAAATAGTCTTAATAAAATTTATATTTTGGGTAAACATGTTATTAAAGTTAGATTAATTATTAGAAATTAATTAGAAAATTATAATAATTAATATACTATAGATTCAATACCGAAATTACTACAAAAATATGTATCAGAATTTTTATTAACTAGTTTGTTTCCTAAAATATTTACATAAAGCTTTAATTACACCGTAATACTAAAACATATTATATACTATATAGTTAACATATTATATAATATACAAAAATAAAACTTAAAAACAAGTATTTGGCCGTTGACCAATTTCTACCCTACACTATTGAAGAAATTTATTTTATTAACAATGTTTAAAAAAATACACATCAGATAATTTAGTTAAGCATATAAATAAACATAGCAAAGATATATACAAAAATGCTATCAAATATGGTATAACTATTACTTACATAATGAGCTTAGCAGCTTACAACAAGTAAGATTTCAATAGTAAAGTTTCACTGTAAATTTAAGAAACTCAAAAAATTATTATAAGTAAATAATTGTTCAATTTAAAGAATACCAAGCCTGTGCTCCCAATTTCAGTTTTGAAAAGTAAAAAACCAAGTGAAATAAACTATTTAAAAAACTGCTAAAAAAAGTCACTCAAACATGCGTCCGCAGTGTTGCATTGATTAGAGGACCAGGATTGCCAGATGAAATTTCCAAAAAAAAATAGCGAGAATTATCTTTCATTATGTTCCTTCCAACTCAATTAAAATTAAATATCAAGTCTTATTCAAAACAAAAAATCAACAAAACGCTAACAAATAGTCAAAATTGAACGAAAAAATAAAAATTTGAGGGCTTTTCAAACATAATCTAATCATTAATTCGAACAATTTTGGTTACCGGTATAATTTTAATCATACCCCACTCTGAAACGTTCCCCATTTCAGTGGTTTCAACGTTTCAGCCGATATTTCTTTAAGAAATGTGTTTTCCTAGAGCTTTCTAACGACATTTGAAATGAAAGAAATAAGAGAAAAAGTTTTGGGGAATGATAAGATTTAAAAAAAACAACAAATTCTACATTGTACAATTAAGAAGATTTTTTTTTAAAAAAAAGCTTATATATCCACCAGAAGAGAAAAAAAAGCGCGAATTCGAAAAATTCTAATTGCGAATTTAAAATTTGCTAAAATAAAATTTTGGAACTGAAGAAAAAAATCAATAATAATAACAAAATAATAATGGAATAATAAAATAAAATACTGAAATAAAATAATAAAATTAAATAATAATAAATAAACGAAATATATCCCACACGCACAAAGCCAAAACCCAACTACGATAAACCCAATCCTTCCATTTGAACGTTTGAACGAGCGCAAGAACAACTTTCAGAACAATGCCAAAAGAGCTGCTCCGGAGCTACCTTGAAAAAGAACGACTCGGAGCAATCCACCCCAGTTTGCGAGTTCGCGAAAAAGAACTGCTCCGAAACGGAGCAAAGAGCATACAAAAAGAACGTATGCTCATGTTCTTTTAATCGTAATCGTTTTGAAATTTATTTTATTGTCGGAATATTGGTTATAGCGTTTCGAGCATTCGTGACGTAAGATGAGAAGAAGCCTTTTCGTCCAAACCCACTCACCAACTACGAGGAGAGGCTGTTGCTTGTTTTGTTAGGAACTTGTGATTAATGATTTACCTAGTAACAGAATTAGAAGATGAAGGTATTTTTTGTTGTTGTTTGGATAGAAAATAATTGTATGATTGAAATCCATAATTTCAAAAGTAGAAAATGCTTTAACGTATTAAATTGAATTCTGATGAAAAATCATTCATTTATAGAAGAGCAGGTTTTTTTCAAAAACAAAGAACCTGATGAAAAGAGCCCCCTCTCTAGTTCCCCGCCTCTGTGTTGCAGGTGCTCGGGTGCGTGTGCGTGGGGTGCGCGTCCCCGCAAGTGACGGGGTCGGCGCGCTTCTTGGTGGGGTCGGCCGCCACGTCTCTCGCCCTCGCCCTCGTCTTCTGCCTCGTCCACTTGTTCGGCCTGAGGCGGGTGTGGACGGGACTGCCGTGGATCAGGGCCGTGAGTACACACCCTTCCAGAAGGAAGAGTGTCTTATGTTATATTAGCTCTGAAATTTTAAAAATAATTAATAATTTTTAAACCTGTGAAATACCCTCAAATGCAGCTATTATTATCTGAAAATACAAAGAGTATTGCTTCTTACTAAATTGCTTATATGTACTTTTCTTATAATTCTGACATTTGTTTTATATAATGAATATATGGAGTGCTATTTCTATGTATGCATTTATTTCTGTTTGACTTCTAATTTTTATTGAACCAAAAAAGCCTCGATTTATGTTCCCCTTCCACTGTCGTGTGCAGGAGCTGTGGTGCGCGGTTCTCTTCGGCCTCCTGCTGTTGGCGAGCAGCCTGGCGCTGTTGGCGGCATCCAGCGAGCCCGGCACTCGACTCGCCCTCATACACCACGGCTACTACACCCCCTACGTGGTGGCAGGGGTGAGTCGTTGCTTTGATCCCATTTGATAGCATTCAAAATTTAGGTGAACCAAATAACATATGGGGTGGCTAGGGTTGCTGTAAATACTTCCTTATGAGGGTTACAACATGATCCACTCACCGGAATTGTTTTTTTTTTCTTCTTTATTTAACATTGCGTAATATCGTGACCTTCACAGATTAGTTTTTTTTAGTTGATTGCTAAATTAATTTCTTCTTGTGGTCCAATGCAAGTTTCAAATCCTATTTAGTTTTAATAAAGTTGTATACAAAATGTACCAGAGGGAGATGCCATAGATCAGGGCTTCCCAACCGGTGGTACGCGGGAAAGGTGGTACGCGTGAGTGATGTGAGCCACGTGATGCTATTAATAGCTTCTGTACGCATGAACAGTGAGCACGCAAACATATTACTCATTACTTTAAACATTAACACTATTTTAACGATAAAACTTTAATAAAATTCTGGATAGAATGTAAAATCTAGAACCCTTTCCGGCAAGCTCTGCTATTTTTGATGCTGTTTGTTACGAGTTACTTGTGTGAGAGTGGATTATCTGCACTCTTGTACATAAAAAATAAACATAGAAGCAGAATAAGAGTTGAAGAGAACTTGAGAAGAGAGTTGAAGTGAAGATAAGTTCCATTACTGCTAATGTTAATATTTTAATCACTGAAAGACTATAAAATTAAATTTTGTATGATTATTAATTTTTTGCTGAGTTTGTACTATTCTTTTATTTGTATGTTTTGACACCTATGGGTAATAAATAAAACGGTAAACTAATATCATTAATCTTTTTTATTTCTCCTTTATAATAAGCATCTTATAAATAAACAAATATCTAACCATTAAATATGAAATTTTCCCAGGAATTTAATTCAAAAATCCTTTGAATATTTTTAGAAGAGTAAAAAAGAGTAGAAAGTTATTATACGTTTATTAAAATATTTAGGTTCGGTAGTACGCCAAATTTTCTCAAAAACTCAAGTGGTACGTAGGTGCAAAAAGGTTGTGAACCCCTGCCATAGATAGTAAATCCTTACGCTCTTGCCTACTTTCTTGAGGTCAAAATCTGTTTCCTTTCTCCCGCCATGTTGAGGTCGGCTCGGACTAGAATCTTTCTGATTTTTTTTCAGACGTTGATAGTACTTGTGTGATTCCTCTACATTCTAGGTGATTAATTAAATACTAATTATATATTTATTCTAATAAATTAATAATTAAAAGGCGCGCTTTTTGAATTAAAAAAATGCTAAATTAAATAGGTAATGTTGCTGTTCGGAAAAGAAAGATTGATTTAGAAAGTTATTAGGTTCGAAACTGCGTTGAATATTCTTTTGATAGAACTCCCTTTTTATTTGGACGAACACAAAACCACAATTACAAAACAGCTACTTTCGATTCATACAAAACAAGCGCGCCGCCATCAGCGACTAGACAAACATCCGGTTTCTCCGTTGCCAATTGAGAGTACATAATATTGAGTTCATAACATTCTCCCACCTTGCAATTTTAAAAATACAGAAAACAAAAATTGCAACATTCTTTAAAAGTTCATATATAAGTTCTTTTATAAGTCCAATCACACAGGAACTTTAACAGTTCTGCCGAGCCTGGTCACTCGTGTGGCACTGGGTGTATCCTGGTCTGGTGCTGTTTTCTCCAGTGGTTGCTCAGCCATCTCCATCAGGTACAACCGCTGGAATGGTCTGATTCTTTCGCCCTTGGAAGTCTTCACCTTGGCGACTCGAGCATGGCCATCTGCCCCAGCATATACTTCGACAACTAGACCGAGAGGCCAGTTGATACGTTTAGTGTCCGAACCCACCAGGACGACATCTCCAACTCGTAGGGTCTCATCTTTACGCTTACCATGGTGAACCATTAGAGCCAAGTATTCACTTCGAAATCTTGAACGCAAGTCCAAACGTAGCTTTTGGACATATCGAAGCCTTTTGTTACAACTTTCACTATCCATAACATCTAAGTCAGGAACATCAGTTTGTGGAATATTCTGCATGAAGCTTGCTGGTGTCAAGGGCCTTAAACTATCTGCTTCATCACTGATGTAGGTTAGTGGTCTCGAATTGATAGTTGCTTCGCAATCACATAAAATTGTTTCCAATTCTACGTAGTTTACTGTTGACTTTCCTAGGACTCTTCTCAACAGCTCTTTAACCATTCGCACTATCCTCTCCCACCATCCTCCCCACCATGGGGCAGCTGGCGGATTGAAATTCCACTTGATTTTCTGCAAGTCGAAAATGTCATAATTTCATTCCAGTTCAGTGCCTTTAAAGCATTACTAGCTCCTTCAAAGTTGGTTCCGTTGTCGGTATAAATGACACTGACTCTTCCCCTGCGGACCACAAATCTTCGGAGAGCCATAATGAATGATTCTGTTGATAGAGAGTTCACCAGCTCAAAATGCACGGTCCGGTAAACGGCACAAGTGAAAACCACTATCCAACACTTTTCTTCTGTAAGTAAATATAGGGGACCCGCCAAATCAATACCAGTTACTTCAAAAACTGCAGCATTTTTTATACGATCATTTGGCAAAGGAGCAAACGGTGGTTCCACTGGGTTCGATTTGAATCTTTTGCAGATGACACAATGAGATATTACACTTTTTGACACTCTTCTGAGTCCTATTATCCAGAATCGTTCCCTTAAATTGGATATTAAAATTCCTGAACCTGCATGTTGTATTGGACAGTGTTCATGATAGACATGCGTACAATAGTATGCTTTCCTGGCAAAACAACGGGAAATTTGAATTCATTGGTCTCATCTCCGTGAAGCAGTTTTGTCCGTATTCTTATTGTTCCTTTATCATCTTTAAAGGTCTGCATTTTCTCTAACACTTTAGCTCCTTCATTTTGGAAACATTCCTTTTGGATGCACCGAAACAGTTTTCCTTCTGCCTCTTGAACTTCTTCTAATGTTAACTCTCCTCTCATCTTTTTGCTGCAGTGTAGACTGTTATAGACGAATCTCTGCATCCAACTAATCATTCTCGCCATCTTCATGTACTGAGAAAAGTAGAGTAGCTTGGTGGTAAAATTTTCTTCTTCACAACTCAATTGTACTACTAAAGTCTTTCTTGTACACATCCTCGTCTGGAACTAAAACCTTAGATTTTGGCCAGTCTTTCTCTTCCAGCTTTAGCCAAGATGGTCCTTTCCACCACTCTCCCTTAGCCAAAGCCTTTTATTGATGTAAGTTAAATATATGCAGAGCAGCACTAAATGTAAATAGAGATTATCTTCAATATTTAACAAGAAATAAAACTTCTTCTCTTTGTTTTTTACTTTTAATATGCTGTGAAAAACTTCACCAGTAAAACACTAATCAAAACATTGGAATTCTTGTTTGGTTCGGGTTTAGGTGTTGCCAACTTACAAAGATAAAAATTATGAAAATGCATTAATAAAATATTACTGACATCAACACTTTCCCTCATTAAATAATTTTGAAGAACATACATTTAAAGAAACTTTAAAGAAGACAATTAGACATTTAAGGAAGGCAGTTAAACATTAAAATAAAAAAAAAACTAAAATTGTCCTAATAAGAACTCATCATTTTGCAAAGAGTTAAAAGTCTAGGTTTGTGAAGGGGTTTAGTCATTATATCTGCAACCTGGAGTTCTGTTGACACTCTTTTGATCTTAATATCACCAGACGTCACAAGTTCTCGAACAAAGAAGTGTCTGGTTTTAATGTGCTTTGTTCTTCGGTGATACTCAGGATTTTGTGCCAGTCTTGTTGCAGCCTCATTGTCAATCTGGAGTTCAGGTACTAGGGGTTGATCCAATAGTTCCTCCAATAGACGTTTCAGCCACACAATTTCCCGAGCTGCCTCACTTGCTGCCACTATCTCTGCTTCGGTTGTTGAGATGGCAACAGATGTTTGCCTTTGTGATAGCCAGGAAATTGCACCTCCTGAATAAATGCAAACAACACCAGACGTTGATCTTCCAGTAGTTTCATCACCGGCATGGTCGGCGTCGCTATAGCATTCAAGAATGCCTCTTCTATATGGCTTGTATGTTATACCTTGAGTTGAAGTGCCCTTTAGATAGCGAAAAATTCTTTTCACAACTTGCCAGTCACTAACAGTTGGGTTTTCTAGAGCTCTAGATGCAACTCCAACAGCATAAGCGATGTCAGGTCTAGTGCCAGTCATGAGGTACATTAACGATCCCACTGCTTCTCTGTAGGGGAATGTTGTTCCTTGCTCCTCCACTTTCCCCGATTGCGGACCCTTGATGATTGGAGTTGAAACTGGTTTGCATTCGCTCATGCCAAAGCGCTGAAGTACTTTCATTGTGTATGCAGTCTGGCTAATTTTTACTTCTTCGTTATCATGATGTTGAATTTCAAAACCTAAATAGTATGACGCTGGCTTTGTCGTTATCTTGAACTCTTTCTTTAGTTCTTGACAGAAATCTTCCAGTTGACTTTTGCTCGTCGCTGCTACTAGTCCATCATCAATATAAAGGGCTATCATGATCATTTGACAGTTGTTCTTCTGTATAAATAAACAAGGATCTGCTTCACTTTCTTTGAAATCTAATTTCAGCAAATATTCTCGAAAACGCTTATTCCAACATCTTGGAGCTTGTTTCAACCCATATAAGCTTTCTTTAGGTGGCATACTCTGTTTGTCCCATCTTCAAAGCCTTCTGGCTGACGCATATAGATATCTTCTTCCAACTCACCATACAGGAAAGCGGTTGTTACATCAAATTGCATGAGAGACATTTTTTCACTTGCTGCGACACTTATTAAACTTCTGATGGTTCCCATCTTGGCTACTGGACTGAATGTTTGATCATAATCTACTCCTGGTTTTTGGGAGAAGCCTTTGACAACAAGCCGAGCTTTATACCTTTCTATGGAGCCATCAGGGTTTGCTTTTACTTTATAAACCCATTTGCAACCAATGGGTTTCTTCCCTTTGGGTAAGTCTTCAAGTGTCCAAGTTTTATTCTCTTCTAGTGAATTTATTTCATTCTCCATTGCTTTCTGCCAATCATGGTTCTCTTGACTGTCAATTGCTTGTTTGTAGGAATTTGGTTCTTGACAAGAGGCAATACTTGAAACAGTGGACATAATGTAATCTTCGAATCTTTGAGGACGTTGAAGAGTTGAACGATCCCTAAGCTGCCTACCTTCTTCGACTTCTTCCGTTTCAGAATCCGTTTGATCATTCTCGTTGTCTATTGTTTCGTCTTGTTCACCAATTTCTGCAATGGATTCAGGCTCTATTTTTCTTACTGGCACTTCAGAATTGGGTTCCAGCTCGTCTTCTTCACGGCACGGCTCTACAACATTCTTTTCTTCCAGAATGTCTTCATGGAACACAACATCTCTTGATCGAATTAGCTTATTTCCTTTCACCCATATACGATATCCATCATCGTTATCATAGCCTATTAAGATACCCTTAACAGCTTTTCTATCCATCTTTTTCCTGTTAGGTTTCGGAATATGAGCATAGCAAGTACAGCCAATAATCTTCAAATGCTTTATGTTTGGCTTTTTCCCTGACCATAACTCTAGAGGTGACTTTCCAGCAACACTTGAAGGTCCAGTGCGATTCAAAACATAGGTGGCTGTGTTAATCATTTCTGCCCATAGTCCCTGTGGGATGTTTCCATGTGCATGCATCATTGCACGAGCAGTTTCTACTACTGTCCTGTTTTCCCGTTCACAGGAGCCATTTTGCTCTGGCGTGTAAGGCATGATTAACCTCTGCTTTATGCCATTTTTGACAAGAATTTTTCTAACAGCTTTATTGTCGAATTCTCCACCATTGTCACTTAACAATTCTTTTATGACATATCCAGCAACTTTGACCTCAGCAATCACCTGTTCAATCTTTTCTGACACTTCAGATTTCTCTTTGATAAAATATACATATCTGTACCTTGTAAAGTCATCCTTAAATAGAACAAAATATCTGTACCCTCGTTGTGAATGTAGAAAAGGTCCACAAACATCTGTGTGGAAAAGTTCACCAGGCCCAGTTGCCCGTTCTCGAGTACCAAACTTTAACCTGTGTGCTTTTCCATATATACATCCTTCGCATAATTCACTATTCATTTTGACATCAATTCCAAACTCTTGCAGAATTTTGGACTTAACATGTCGCTTGTTCTGATGGCCTAACCGTTCATGGTACAGTTGTAACAAATTTTCCTTTTCCACTATATTTACATCAGCAGTCAGCTTTGGATATACAGTTCTTAGTACAAGCTTGAAGAGTCCTTCACCTCGATTTCTAATGCCAATTAACTTTACTTTGTTATCGATAATTACCTTGCATGTATCAGGTGTTGAAGTAAAAGTGCTTCCTGGAAGTTTGTCATGAGCGGACAGTACAGAAAATAAATTTTTCTTTATGGAAGGAACATACCACACATCAGTTAATAATAACTTGTTCCATTTTCCATTCACGGCAGCTTCAACTTCAATTGTTCCTTTACCAAGTGCTTCAACACACCCATTTGCTGTGATCACCTTATGTGACTCCAGAAAGGGCTCGAAATTCTGGTACAAATCCTTTCGATATGTTACATGATTCGTTGCTCCATTATCAACATACCAGTTCAGGTCATTACATTCGGTAGCATGAATCTCAGAAGTCGTTGACATCAGTGCCATATTTATATCCTGTTTAGCTTCTTTTTTAGGTCTTCCATCAGATTTCCACTTGAAGCAAGCCTTCACTTTGTGTCCAGACTTCTTACAATAGTGACACACGATATTTGCATTTTGATTATTCTTTCTTTGGTAATCCTTAGTTTTCGGCTTAGCTGACTTCATAAGCAGAACTTCTTGTGCGGAACATTCTTTTTCTTTTGATGATAATGCTCTTTCGTATGCACATAACTGGTTTGTGAGATTTTCAATTGTTCTTTCCTTTTTCTCTAACAACAACCAACTGGATTTAAATGAAAAATATTCATCCGAAAGTGTTCCTAAAATTTTGCAAATCAGCAACAGTTCTGGTAGTTCACACTTACTCTCAGCGTCTTTGGAAATCTCCAACTTTAAACTGTTCCACAAGTTTTTTAACTTAGATAAGTGACTAGCCATATCCTCACTTGTCTGCCGATTATAACTAAAGAATTCTAAACACAAGTCATATGCTTTGTCTTGGGAAACGCCATCGTAAAGTCTATGCAATTCCTCCCATATTTCTTTTGAAGAATTGAATCTCATTATATTCTGCAACACATCTTCCTTCATATTCGAAGTTAGCATCAAAAGTGCTCCAGTGTCCGCCTTCTCAAATGCAGCCAGTTCCTTATCATACGCCATTCGCTGTTGTTCCGTAGCACCAGTTCCGAGAGCTACCGGCCGTAGCAAAACGCCGGTCGCAGCATCCGTGGCTCCTTGGTAACTACGTAACAAAATGGAAATTTTGTACTTCCATGTAGCCCAGTTGGATTTCCCTTCTAATTGTCCAATTGACACTTTATTGATCTCCATTTTTTCTTTCAAAACGATGACCGAAAAACGAAAAAATCCTTACGTGACTTGGCTTAGCGCAGTGGAAAAACGTGCTGTTGACATAACCTATTGATGTAAGTTAAATATATGCAGAGCAGCACTAAATGTAAATAGAGATTATCTTCAATATTTAACAAGAAATAAAACTTCTTCTCTTTGTTTTTACTTTTAATATGCTGTGAAAAACTTCATCAGTAAAACACTAATCAAAACATTGGAATTCTTGTTTGGTTCGGGTTTAGGTGTTTCCAACTTACAAAGATAAAAATTATGAAAATGCATTAATAAAATATTACTGACATCAACATTTGGGTTGCATCCCCTGGAAGGCAGATCCGCTGGATTCAAAACCCTTGCTATATGATGCCAATCTTCAGGACTAGTGTATTTTCTTATTTCTCTACATCTATTTGATACAAAGGTGTTCCAATCATCGTCTCTTTGTATCCAGGTTAGTACCACTGCCGAATCACTCCAGAAGTAGATGTCATAGTTCTGAATCTCTAGTGCTTCTTTTACTGTTAGAAATAATCTAACTCCCATAGTTGCAGCTAGCAATTCCAGTCGAGGAATACTTATTTCTTTAATAGGTGCAATTCTCACTTTAGCCATAATAAGTTGAACTGATACTTCATTGTCGTCTGAGGCTCTCACAAATATACAAGAAGCGTATGCAGATGCACTAGCGTCACAGAAAATGTGTACTGAATAAGATTTGGGCTTTTCCAAAATCAGTATAAGCTTCCGAGGTATTCTACAACTTTTAAGCCAGAAAACTTGTTTTAGCCATTCTTCAAATTTGTCTGCAATACTTTTGGGTAACTCTTCATCCCATGTGTGTTTTTCCTTCCATGATTCTTGTATTAATAGCTTAGGCAAAACTGTGGCTGGGCACAAAATTCCTATGGGATCAAATACACTTTGTGCAACAGATAACAAGGTACGTCTTGTTGGGGGACAGTTCAAAATGGATCCTAAGTTGATATCACAATAAATTTCATCCCTTGAAGTATCCCATAATATTCCTAAAATAGGAGTTGTGACTTCAGCAGTGTCTGCAATCTTTTCTGCACTTGAAACCCAACCACTTAATTCAAATTTCCCTGCCAACATTATTTCTTGAGCTTCATGAACAAATTTCTGCAATTCTTCTGGATTCTTCACACTAGTAACGACATTATCCACATAGAAAGATTGTGCTAACTTTTCTGCTGTGTTTCGTAAAGAGTCAGGAACATTCTTTAGGTGATAATTTATCGTGGCTCCAAGCAAGAAAGGACTTGACGTAACTCCAAACACTACCCTACAGTGCCTCTAAGTTATTTGCTCACCATTCTTCCACCAAAGAAATTTTAAGTAGTCTCTATCTGTTTCAGCCAAACTGATCTGCAGAAATGCCTTTTTTATGTCAGCTGTCACTGCAATAGCATGTTCTCGAAATTGAATCAACTTCTCTGGTATCTTTTCGATTAAGTTAGGTCCCTTTTCTAAGCAATTGTTGAGAGAATTTCCCTTATCATCATTTGCAGATGCATCAAATACAGGCCTAATTTTTGTCGTCAAGCTCGATTCTTTGTAGACTGCCCTGTGAGGAAGATAATAGCCACTGCTGTCTTGATGATCTGGTACACTTTCTATGATGCCATCTGACAACCATTCTTCAAAAACTTGACAATAATCTTCATATTTTCCAGCCTTTTTCAGATTTCTGGTTGTATTGAGTAATCTTCTGGTTGCCATTTCTTTATTGTTTTGCAGTTCTGGGCAACCTGTTTTAAATGGTAATTTTACTTCATATCTTCCTTTATCATTCACACAGACTGTTTTCTCGAAAAAATCTACAACTTCTCTATCTACACTTCTTTTGATTTCATTTCAGCAGGATCCTTTATTCCCATAGTTTCTAGACTCCAGAGGTCCGGAATAGTATTGCCACTCAAACAACAAAGAGTGCTTGGCACATCATGTCCATTCCGTGACTTTGCTTTGCCCATTATTGTCCATCCCAATTTGGTTTCCATAGCAAATAGGTCTTCATCCAATTTCTTGTGTGTGTGATATTTCCCGTTAACAGTTTACCAAGAACATCAGCTCCTAGTAAAATTTTTACTTCTGGAATATCATATTCTGCATCAGAAAGTCTTATATATATTACCTAACTCAAGTGAAGATAAATGTTCTTTGGACAATTTTGGCACAAAATTGCAGATTCTCTCTTGATCTAGCATAGTGACTTTTATTTCAAAACTGTTATCACAACTCAGAAGTGTTACATCATATACGCCATGTTTCTGCACTTTGGTTTTTGCACCACCAAACTATTGATGTAAGTTCAATATATACAGAGCAGCACTAAATGTAAATAGAGATTATCTTCAATATTTAACAAGAAATAAAACTTCTTCTCTTTGTTTTTACTTTTAATATGCTGTGAAAAACTTCACCAGTAAAACACTAATCAAAACATTGGAATTCTTGTTTTTGGTTTAGGTGTTGCCAACTTACAAAGATAAAAATTATATGAAAATGCATTAATAAAATATTACTGACATCAACACTTTCCCTCATTGAATAATTTTGAAGAACATACATTTAAAAAAAACTTTAAAGAAGGTAATTAGACATTTAAAGAAGGCAGTTAAACATTAAAATAAAAAAACTAAAATTGTCCTAATAAGAACTCATCATTTTGCAAAGAGTTAAAAGTCTAGGTTTGTGAAGGGGTTTAGTCATTATATCTGCAACCTGGAGTTCTGTTGACACTCTTTTGATCTTAATATCACCAGACGTCACAAGTTCTCGAACAAAGAAGTGTCTGGTTTTAATGTGCTTTGTTCTTCGGTGATACTCGGGATTTTGTGCCAGTCTTGTTGCAGCCTCATTGTCAATCTGGAGTTCAGGTACTAGGGGTTGATCCAATAGTTCCTCCAATAGACGTTTCAGCCACACAATTTCCCGAGCTGCCTCACTTGCTGCCACTATCTCTGCTTCGGTTGTTGAGATGGCAACAGATGTTTGCCCTTGTGATAGCCAGGAAATTGCACCTCCTGAATAAATGCAAACAACACCAGACGTTGATCTTCCAGTAGTTTCATCACCGGCATGGTCGGCGTCGCTATAGCATTCAAGAATGCCTCTTCTATATGGCTTGTATGTTGTACCTTGAGTTGAAGTGCCCTTTAGATAGCGAAAAATTCTTTTCACAACTTGCCAGTCACTAACAGTTGGGTTTTCTAGAGCTCTAGATGCAACTCCAACAGCATAAGCGATGTCAGGACTAGTGCCAGTCATGAGGTACATTAACGATCCCACTGCTTCTCTGTAGGGGAATGTTGTTCCTTGCTCCTCCACTTTCCCTGATTGTGGACCCTTGATGATTGGAGTTGAAACTGATTTGCATTCGCTCATGCCAAAGCGCTGAAGTACTTTCATTGTGTATGCAGTCTGGCTAATTTTTACTTCTCCGTTATCATGATGTTGAATTTCAAAACCTAAATAGTATGACGCTGGCTTTGTCGTTATCTTGAACTCTTTCTTTAGTTCTTGACAGAAATCTTCCAGTTGACTTTTGCTCGTCGCTGCTACTAGTCCATCATCAATATAAAGGGCTATCATGATCATTTGACAGTTCTTCTTCTGTATAAATAAACAAGGATCTGCTTCACTTTCTTTGAAATCTAATTTCAGCAAATATTCTCGAAAACGCTTATTCCAACATCTTGGAGCTTGTTTCAACCCATATAAGCTTTTCTTTAGGTGGCATACTCTGTTTGTCCCATCTTCAAAGCCTTCTGGCTGACGCATATAGATATCTTCTTCCAACTCACCATACAGGAAAGCGGTTGTTACATCAAATTGCATGAGAGACATTTTTTCACTTGCTGCGACACTTATTAAACTTCTGATGGTTCCCATCTTGGCTACTAGACTGAATGTTTGATCATAATCTACTCCTGGTTTTTGGGAGAAGACTTTGACAACAAGCAGAGCTTTATACCTTTCTATGGAGCCATCAGGGTTTGCTTTTACTTTATAAACCCATTTGCAACCAATGGGTTTCTTCCCTTTGGGTAAGTCTTCAAGTGTCCAAGTTTTATTCTCTTCTAGTGAATTTATTTCATTCTCCATTGCTTTCTGCCAATCATGGTTCTCTTGACTGTCAATTGCTTGTTTGTAGGAATTTGGTTCTTGACAAGAGGCAATACTTGAAACAGTGGACATAATGTAGTCTTCGAATCTTTGAGGACGTTGAAGAGTTGAACGATCTCTAAGCTTCCTACCTTCTTCGACTTCTTCCGTTTCAGAATCCGTTTCATCATTCTTGTTGTCTATTGTTTCGTCTTGTTCAAAAATTCCTTCACTGGATTCAGGCTCATTTTTTCTACTGGCACTTCAGAATTGGGTTCCAGCTCGTCTTCTTCACGGCAGGCTCTACAACATTCTTTTTCTTCCAGAATGTCTTCATGGAACAAAACATCTCTTGATCGAATTAGCTTATTTCCTTTCACCCAATACGATATCCATCATCGTTATCATAGCCGATTAAGATACCCTTAACAGCTTTTCTATCCATCTTTTTCCTGTTAGGTTTCGGAATATGAGCATAGCAAGTACAGCCAATAATCTTCAAATGCTTTATGTTTGGCTTTTTCCCTGACCATAACTCTAGAGGTGACTTTCCAGCAACACTTGAATGTCCAGTGCGATTCAAAACATAGGTGGCTGTGTTAATCATTTCTGCCAATAGTCCCTGTGGGATGTTTCCATGTGCATGCATCATTGCACGAGCAGTTTCTACTACTGTCCTGTTTTCCCGTTCACAGGAGCCATTTTGCTCTGGCGTGTAAGGCATAATTAACCTCTGCTTTTTGCCATTTTTGACAAGAATTTTTCTAACAGCTTCATTGTCGAATTCTCCACCATTGTCACTTAACAATTCTTTTATGATATATCCAGCAACTTTGACCTCAGCAATCACCTGTTCAATCTTTTCTGAAACTTCAGATTTCTCTTTTCACTGGTTCTTAATTATGACAGAGCACGGCAATTGAAAGATTGGCAAGTGGCCACTTAAAATGTCTCGTTTTCGGAGGGTAAGAGGATCTTCGCAACCTGCCCGTCATGTTCAGCCTCCCCCGATTATGTTTTGGACTGCGTTGGACTTTCCAGAGATGATTTTTACCTCTCCCCTCTTCCGGTTATAGACTTTCTAAGGGTCAACGATCTTTGGAACTTGGTGTGACTCTGAATGAAGTCAGAAATTGGAGGAGTAGCCACAATAACAACAATTTTGTTTTATTATTGTAACTACTAATAGTTAATTGTAGGCAATTTATAAGTGTTGTTTGAGAAAAATGAAGTTCGACATAAAAAAAATCTCCGAAGAGAAAGAGAACTACGAAAAAATTATCGTAGTTTATGAATCTTAAAGGTTTCATCAACTTTTCAAAGAACTACTAACCGATCCTCTCCGATATAAAAACTTCTAAATAAGCTCAATTTTAGCACTGTTTTATTTTATGCAACTCCGCGAGCCGGCCTCAACCTGGATGCTGCTATGGCACACATTCCCATCTTATTTCTTCATGACGTGTCGCCTCTAGAAAGTGTGCGCACGGTTTTACTATCTCTATAACCCACTTGTAGAGTAGATGATCACGACTTCACGCACTATTTTGTGTCAATTGTTTGAGTGCCTCTCTTTATAGTGCTTCGGGCTGCTGGACTGCTTCGCGTGCTCCGCGGCCGCCTTCTTCCTGCTGATGGAGTGGCGCGCCTCGGCGCCCACGCTCTCCTGACGCGCACCCAAAGAAAAGGCCCTTTCCTCTGCCCTTCTTCCCTTGAAGAAAACCCATGTTAACTCCTTCCCCAATGAACTCGACTACTCACAATTTTATGTAACCAAAATGACATTTTTTGGATACTCGCCCTGTAGATTTCATTTACATAATTTTAAAATAGCCATTCGTTTGATGAATTTTCAGTGTAAATAAAACTTGTTTTGTTGTGTTGCATTTATTTAAATAAAGAAAGTTTTTGGAAATGTGACTTTATTTTTGTTTTAAAAATAAAAATATATCAATATTTTTATGACATAGAAAAACAATTCAGGGTCGTAACTTCATCTTTTGTCAGAACCGGTATTATTGTTATATATTTTTAGTGCTATAAAAGTTGGTTTAAGTACATAACAATAAAGTTGTTTTAACTTATTTCACTATTTTTTTAAACTTGAAAGGTTTATAAAAACTACTTGAAGGTTTATTATTAATTTTTATAATGATATTTTAATTTTCTGCTTGTAAACAATATCTAAATCATGGGTTTTTCCTTCGATTCACATGCCTTTTTCTCGCATATGAAAATCTATAATAATAAAAATGAAGTTTTGTGTGTGTATGTATGTGTCTCATACACTCTTAAACTTGGTATCTGTTTGACTCGTAACTTGGCCCAAATGTGTAGTTCATACCTAGATTATGAATTGTGAATTTTCAGGTTTCAAAATGTTCTATTTTTAGAGAAAATTCGAATTTCATGAAAAAACTACACCACTTTGGCTCAAATTCGATCTTTCTTTACTTTCCTGATGCCATCGACTGAAAAAATTAAAACTTTTAACGAAAACATTTAAAATTGAAAATGTTTATTTTATTCTTTTGCCATTACCTTCAGAAAATAAATTCATTATTTGTAAAATAATTTACATGTTTCAAGTGACGTAATTCCGCCAGTCTCCATTCCCGGATTTTATTGTGGGTTTATTTGAGGATTTTTTCATTGATTTTTCTGTTGACTGCATGTATGCATATTTAAGCAATAAATGTATAGTTAAGCTATTACTGAACTATGATGGTTAATAAAGGCCATCGCACTAGAGCTGCATATTAGTATTTTATGTCTTTATTTTTTCGCCAAACTCGCCAAATTATTAACTAAAACTCGCCAAATGGGCAATTTCTTTTATAAATAATTTATACGCTGGTCGGTTGTTCGAAGGTCATTGTGTTAGAGCTGTATAATGGGTGTGTTTGTAGCTATATCTATTTTCTCACAAAATTATTTCCCAAAACGCGCCAAAAGGTTTTATGTATTTATGAGGGAATTTTGTGATGAAATTTATGAGTGCATTTTATAGCGTATTTTTCATTTTGGCTAGCAATGAAACGGGATTTTATACTTTATAACGAGAGGGAACAATAACATAAGTTTATGATCCTATAACAGGTTATATATATGGTACACATATTTGGAACGATTTCATATTTTTTTTAATCCGTGCAAAGAACGGGTATAAATTTGCTAGTACATAATAAAAAAAGGCTTTAATTTCTTAAAACAGATTCTTTTATTTATGATTGCACTTCTCTACCGCGACATTTTTGTTAACTTAGTGGGAAAACAACATTGCCTTCCCTTTTTTTCGTTCCTCTGGTTTAGACTCGGTTGCCCTTTTAGAAGTTTCCATTACCAATATTGTGTGCACTCAAAATAATGTTTTACTCCTTTAGTTAGTAAATAGTTATCTCTGTTTATGGTCTGGGAGCCGGCCAGGTAGTCAGAAGGTCCCTTGTTTGAATCCCCCGACACATGGACATGGATGTTTGTGCTGTGTGTTTGTATTTTTCTTGAGTACACTGCGACCTATGTTCGTGTTAAATATGTAAAGTCCTGACGCCGCTTAGCGCTTGACGGTTGCGTTGGGTGCCCGCTCGGGTGTTGACATCGTCACCAGGTTTCTAAATTACGAGACGCGATTGGCTGTGTTTAGTCTCCGCATGGAGGCTACACATAGAAACGTAGCTACATATCTCTATGTTCGTAATGATAGAGTGATCTGCGTGGACCAAAAACTCGTTTTGTCGGCCCACGCGCCTCATCGGGAGTCTTTTTATTGCATGAGAGGCAACACACACGACGGGGCGTTAGCCCATTTCAATGTGAAACATCTCTATCCTGCGATTGTGTGATGAAGCTGCTTTTCGCCGTTTTCGCAATGCATCACGGGATACTGGTTGCCGAAAAACTGTTTTTGCCGAAGAATTACATGCAATAAAAATTGCATTTTTAAAATGCTTCTTTTATGAATAAATACTTCAGATCTACCAGAAATTATCAAAACATATCCAGTGATAAACTTATGCTAGCAAAACTGGCAAAAAGTTTTAACTGGTTAATTTTTAATATATAATCTTTATTAGTCGAATTTATCTCATGGTGGCTTATGGCACGCCATGGGCGAGTGGGATGTTTTGGCTTGCGAACTGCCCTATGGGATACTGGTGGAAAAGTGGCTTCATCTTTTCCCCTAGGGGCAGATCTGCTACTCTTTCTATATTTATGATCTTTTACATGCCACATGGTTATGACACGCGTGCCCCCCACGATTTTCTCAGTTTTTTAATACATATTTTTTTTTAATTGTCTAATTAAACTATTTTTCTTAGTGAGTAAGAGACTTGTTTGCTTTAAATCTAAATGAAATCATTACATTTTGTGTTTATTTTTTTTTAACTGAAAAGCTTTTTAAAGCTTTCAAAAGTCTGGTCGGTAATCTGTCGCAAATATCTTTGCAAAACAAGCAGCGCTATCTTATTCGTTTTATATTGTCATAACAACTATACTTTAGAATGAAATACTGCTTTAAATAATTTCTTTTATCAGTATTAAGCGTCATTTTTATAATTTTTTTCCCCTAAAAATACGCTATAAAATTCACGATTCTTGTTTTCTTTTATACTTCAATCAAAGATGCCCTTGCGTCGCGTTTTCTTTTTTTTGTTCAATTCAAATTGCATTGTGGTGTTTGGAATCGGTTCAGTTTGATCGGGGGAATGAATGGTGGTTTTTGATGTTTGGAATCGCAGAACACTTTAATGCATTATTTTTATCTTCTTAAAAATATTTGTAAATCTTTTTTTCATACAATATTCTTTAGAAAATTAAATTTTATTACAATGTATTATTTTACATTATTGTATTAATATTATTTACATGAATTCTCTTAAGATTATTTTTCATAACAAAAAAATTATATATTTGAAAAACGTGTATTTTTAAAAATTCATTCACGTCCTTTTTGCAAACACTAACAAATGTTATTGATAGATTTAAAAAGCACATCATAAAAGTAACATTGAAAGTAAGTTTAGAATATGCAGCAAAATATTAATTTCTTCGATAACCAAAAACACAAAAATTATTAAAAAACACCAGCAAAATATGTGAATAGAAAGTTTAGTTTTGAAATGTTTGTCACTTATATAAAAGAAAATTAGAGAACATTTATGAATAATTTTTAATTGACTTTTATAGAGATTATACATTTCGTACGTAAAAGTCTAAAAACGGTTCTTGGTCAGTTGTAGAAATTGTTATAACACTTGGTTCATTCTATTTTTCTTTAAAAAATTCTAAACAGCATTGATAAGCAATTGATTCATCCAGTTTTTTCGAAATTGGTGTGGGCCCCCCCCCCCCCCCAGTTGGCTAAGGGGCCAAATATAGTGAGGGAAACTTTATTAGTCAAGCAATTAGATAAGTACTTCCGTAATATTGACGTAGGTTTGAAGTTTTGTGAGAGGCCCAGTGGTAGTGCTTCGCATTGCCATGCCACAGGTACAGGGATCGAAAACCGGATTGGGCGAGGTTGACCCATCCTTTCAGCCCTTAAGTTGGTCGATAAAATGAGGACCAAGCATACTTGGGAACTAAACACTGGGGGTTACGCGTGAGGCTAACCACCTTACTGGGACATTTGCCTATCACCCCAGAGCCCTTAGTCACGAAAGCTGAAATGGGCACGGCGGGCCTTGGCCCAGTACCCCCGTTGGGCACGTCTCTGCAGGCTAGTTTAAGAAATAAAAAAAGAATTGCAGAGTGTCGAATTGCATGTCTATAAATTATTGCACAAATTCAGAAATACTAGTAAATATAACTTTATTAGTTAATTAAAGGTAACACATAACTAAAGAAACTACGACATAGAAGAAGCTTAGTCATGCCACATATGCGTTTGAAACATCTCGCCACACAGAGCAAGCCAGATTGAGCCACCGTCACGCAGGACGATCCCCACTCCCATCACACTGGAGAAAGACATACCATTCCTGATTGGAAAGAGAACACCCCCCCTTTTAAAGTGAAGGGGGGTCATGCCATTCTCTCACAGTGACCAGTAGAATGAATAGCAACACATCAGCTGTGAGTCAATGGCAGCAACTGGTTTTCTAGTGAGGAACTTTTATTTCATGATCATACAAAACTTAGTAAGTACAAAAAAAATGCACAGTGAGTCATCCAGCAAGCACTTTTTTGGCGAGTGTGTCATTTCATAGAAATCTTGGTCCGAGGCGGAGTGCTCACTCCTCCTTGGGCGTGCGCAGGAGGAGAGCGAGGCCGAGCACCACGAGCGCGGCTCCCCCCCACCACAGGGGGGGGAGGGACTCCTCGAACAGGACGCCCCCGAACACCGCCTGCAACAGAGCACACACAGTTTGAATGCTGAACTGGAATGCTGTGTGTAAACATATAAAAGCATAATTAGGTGGATAAGTGTTGCATTGTACCAAAAAACGATGGAGATCCAAAGCCAAAACACAAAAATTATGTTGTTTCGTCATTATCCAGACTTAATAGTCACAATGCATTGTATAAGCTGTTTTCATGTTGTTGTTGTGTGCTTCCAGGGCATAGCCTAGAAGGCAGTTCCTAGAACACCCATGAGGATGGAAGACTGACCTCCTCTCCGAGAAGAGCGCCACTTCCTCAATTTAGGCATGCCTATGGGGAGTATATTTCTCCAGACCACCTGCACCCATGGCCACTGTGCTTATGGGCATCAGAGAGGCCATGCTGTGCTATGACTAACCACAGGACTTTCGGACCCACAGATTTAACCAGCATGTTCTCATGCACTTGGAACAATACAAATATCCATGCTTTATCCTGGATTCGAAACCGAACCCACTCGCTTGACAAGAGAAGGTCAAAACTACCATAACGGGGAGACAGCCAATTTCATGTTAAGAGTATTTTAAACTTCAACTGTATTTAAAACTACTCGAAGCCGCAAAAGGGATCCACACTTGTACTCTATTAAAAGAAAAAAACTTGGCCCCTGCCATATGCTAGTAGTACATAGACCCTTAACAAGGTCTGAAAATGACGACTATTTTAACTTTTGTGAAACTTTTTTAAAGTTTTCTTTTATGTTACTCATATTTTTGGAGACATAGCAAACAGCCTCACAGTGATGAAGAAGTTCCGTAACATTTTAAATAGCTTATTTTCCTGTTACTTTAACCTTTGGAAATGTATATGGAGAGTCAAAAATGATGAAAGATTGGTTATTTACTAATGTACAAAATAAAAGAGGCAATCAGAGTGTTAGGGGTTCTCTCACGGTGCAGAGGAAGTTTGCAGCCGTGTTGACGAGGGAAGGGGCGAGGGCGGCGGGGGAGCGGCGCAGGGCCTTGGTGAACAGCGTCCACATCAGCCCGTTGAGCAGCAGCATCGCGGCAAGGCTCGCCACACGCACCCACAGCAAGGCCTGCAACAAGACACAAACAGTGAGCTGGGAGGAATACGCCATCTTAACCGAATATCCTGTTCATCATCAGGAACCTGCCTAATTGATTAAGTCGATTTCTTCCATATTTTTTTGGGGGGGGTGGAAACGTACATTTCAGTCAGAATGACGTCCCGAATGCGAGTTTGTCTATCCGGAGGTGCATCCCGTGAATTCCCATACCGTACAGACTGAACCATTTTTAACTGTTATAAGGGTTTTTCCGAAACGTGTGTTAGGTACCCTACCCTTCTTACCCCAAGCGTTGGATGAATCCAACTCAAAAGGAAGTAAGCCTATTCATTTATGTACAGTATTAAGTCTCCTATCATTAGCATGGTAGTTTTTGCAGATGCACTCACTCTACCCCATAAAGACATTTTTAGGACTACGATGACAGAAGAATGTTTAAGTGGCCATTTTGAAAAAACATCAGTAAGTTTGATGCCAATTTTTCTGTTTATTTTATGCACCAAACAGTGAAAATGTGATTTCCAGTTTGTGATGATGACCTTTCTCTCCTCTTGTGACTATGTATTTAATACGATTGTTGTGTGCCCTCCCCCCAGGACGAATTTCTGGATCCTTCACTGTACGAGTTGCCCCGTTTCTGACGGCAAATAGTACAGCTTATTTTTTGTTTGTTTCTGTAGCTAATTTGTAATTTGGGAATTAGAAATGAATGTGGACAGAGTACATAAAAGGAATATTCCCTTTCCAGACAATTCTTCATTGTAATTCTTTTAATCAGTAATTTTATGTACACAACACTATTACTTATAAACTTTACTTAAGGGAACTTTACTGATGTTGAAGGAATGGAACTTTGCCTAGGGGAACAACAATGTATTATAAAAGTGTAAATTAAGATAAAAAAATTTATAATATATAATATAATTAAGAATACATTAACTACAGAATTTTTAGTTCATGCTAAGCTGGATTTCATGTGAAATTCATGAAGCAATATTAACCAAAAATACGTTTAGTTCATATTATGCAAGTTCACATTAGTGTCTTTCAATTGTATGAATAGATAGGGTAGTCATTCAAGTTACAACTACAAAACACTATTTAAAAAAATGTGCAAAATGAATGACCACAGGATAACAGATCAAATTGCAAACGTATGGCAGAAAAAAAATCTCGAAACTATTGACCCATTATGATAATAAATGTTTCACATTACCGTATATGAGCATGACTGCAAAAGTTTGAAATGTTAAGCCACAACAACAAAGCAAATCACAATGGATAAGAAAATTCAGTCTTAAAAACCATGCTGAGGTAAAAACCTTGAATCAAATCAGCATTCTAGCACAGTTAGTTTATGGTGTCACCATAAACTAACTGCATATGATTTAACTAGGAGCGCCCAAAAAGGAGAAATTGAACAGGAATGGTTGCTCTTGGATCAACGCCAAATATCACAGAGTGGAACGGTTTCAATGCGAGTATCAGGTAGTGAATGGGAGCACTTTTTGTACTATGGAAGATACAAACAATTGTGGGCTTCATTACAAGGGATTATTACTTTTGAAAACACCTCCATACGATGGGACATGAAGACCCCATTTGCACAGAATGTCCTACCAACGAGGCACATCATAGTATCATTGAATGTGAATCCCACACTCAACTAAGAACTCTAAGTATGACTAATACTAAAGAACCTTAGCTCTATTAAGGGTCTAGGGGCTAGACTTTATTACTAAAGTAGGAGACCCGAACAAACAGAGATAGGAAACTTTTGGGATTTGGTACAAAATGGTATCCAAAGCGGAGGTGTCGCATATTGGACAATCAAAGAAGAAAAAACTTGCACTTCAGTCAGTTCTTTACAAATCAGTTATACTCGAACCCTTATAAATTAAATTGCTTACAATTCCATGATACTAAAAAATGTGAAACTTTTTTTCATGGACCATTCGCTTTTTGGCTCCTTCAAAAATACTGCTTTGAAATGTGACAGGAATCCATTTATGGCAACTTTTCTATGCTGTTCGTTACACCTCAATAAATACCAATATATGCTGTGATAAAATTGCCCACATTTATTTTTTTATAAAGTAACTGTGAGAACTACATAAAAAAAGGAGGAGAATAAGTTAAGGCTCTTGCTATTTTGAAGCATCAAATAAGTGTCATTGAAAGCCTTAATGAATATATATGAAAAAAAGGTACCTGGAGTAACTCTTCATTAAACAGACTTGATTCCAAATGGGAAATTTGGGCAGCTTGTTTTTAGTGGGGTTAAAACACAGTTTAAGGGGGTGTCAAAATAGTGCCAAATGTTGCTCAGTTAAATTGGATTCCGCTGCTGTTACACTAAATACAGAAACATAACTGTGTTGCTGTGGACTAATCCACTGCTAATATCGATTTTCTCAAGGTAAGCTCATTGTGTTTTTCGCAGTTCAACAACTTTTACTAACTGTTTAAAATAATATCATACGTTTAAAAAACCAAATGAACCAGTTTGGTCATAATGGCATACAAGGGTTTTGCCAGATGAAATTTTAAAAATAAATTAGCCGAGTTGAGGATAAAACTAGCCAAAAATAACTTTTATTACGCCAATTCTGGCGCAAGAGTCCTTCCAGTACGTCACTTCCGGCTAAAACGATGCAAAAAAATTTCCTGTATAAAAATACTTATAAACATACAATTAAACCCTAAAACGAACAAAATTCTAAAAAATGCTCGCTATTAAATCAAAAATAACAATCTGATGGAGGTTCAAAATTAGCCAAGAGTTTTGGCAAAGGATTTCAATTTTTATTAACCAACCCAACCCTGTGCCATACTTACATTTTGACAAATAGGAGTATAAGAATAAACAGGTTTGTTGCTGTTTCCATAATTCAGGTTTTCCAGTAAAGTTTCACAAACGGATAAGGTTTTTTCTGCTGCCATTGAAAACTTACCGCATACCGATGCGGTGGCAGCCAGAAAACCTGAAATTAACGAAAATGTGATTCCTTTCATTTTTAAGATTTAAAAACTATATTTTTGATTTAGTTTTGCGGTAACATACGAAATGAAGTTTCGCTTCATATTGGCGATCTTCAATTATAGTAGTTATTTAAATAACGAGTTTGAGTTGCAGCACAGCTGGATCTGGAAAAGTTTCAGGAATCAATACCAGTAAGCAAAACAAATACATGCGAAATTAGTTGTTAGTATACTGCTTAAAAATTGTTACTAGTTATACAGATAAATTAATAGAATAATTAAAATGCATATTTTATAAATCTTTTATTAACTTATATTTGAAACAAGATTTTTTATCAATAGGCACTTGACTGCATCGCAAAATACCTCAATTTATTTGTAAATTTAGTTAAAGCAAAATACAATGCAATAACTTTTTTGGAAATAAATTTTAAATCATTAAAAAAATCATTTTAAAGGCATTTTTTCAGTGATCATGTGCAAAACAAGGTTTAGGATCTGCATAAGGCGTGTTTTGTTTTCATGTCTCTCGAATTACTGTTGTTTTGGTATTCGGGAGTAAGTTTTCGAAGAGAATATTTTAGTTCGTTAATTTTTTTAAAATTCCAACTTTCCTTTTCAATGCACAGTTTTCCTTGATAAATGATTAAAACAACCAACAGCACAGCAAGAAGTTGAAATTTTAAAAAATAACTAAAATAACCTATTCTTAGAAAACTCAATTTGGAATATCAACAAAAGTAATTTGAGACACATGAAAACAAAACCGCAGAGCTATCGCCAGATCCTCCGTGAAACAACCCCATTTTAGGCGCGTTAACGCACATACGTGTGCACATAATAGTGTTTCCATCTATTACACGATGCTGCTCTTTTCGCCGTTTTAGGCAATTATATTTTTAAAAAAATAATTTTTCTATTAAAAATAAGAAATGCTTACAAATAAGATTAGCTTTAGATCCGCAGAATTAACTTCATAATTACAATGATAACCAAAAACTTTAATGAATTATATTTTTGTTTAATTGAGTTTAATTTTTTTTAAATTTTAACCAAAAAAATCTGAAAATAAAGAATTAATAATAAAATAAACTCCTGCCAAGCACCTTAAGAATAAATATTTTCAAAGGAATGATCAAGGGCCCGTTCTCATCCAGGGCAAATGTCGGCTATTTGCCGACTTTCAGGAAAAAAAGTCCCTCTCTAGGGAAAATTGCGGTAACGAAAACGTACCTGCCTCAGAGGTAGTAATGATTTTATGCCACCTCTGTATGCATTGCGCGGCTTGTTGATCAGCGGAATATTTGGCGTCAGTTACTCGGTTATCAAATGCATAAAATTGTCAGTTGTATTAGGAGCAATTGTTTTAGAATGCTAGAATACAGGCGCGTTCACATGTGCTGGGAAATTGGCGGCATTTAGCCGGCAATCTCGTGAAACCTTATAACCCCGTTCACATGTACAGCCGCCATTCCGGAAATGACGTATTGGGTACGTCACATCCTGTTTGCTTGTTTTGATGCTCGAGCTTCGAAATCTTGTCCTTGTGTTCTTTTTAATGTTTCTTTGTTAGCGATGGCGTCGCAAGAATTACTAAAAACAATTCTTTTGTTAAAAATTCGTGGACAGACATCTATCGATTTTATTGATGATGAAGAAAGTAGAAGGTTGTTGCGAATACAAAACTGGATTCATTTGATTTTCAAAGTAATAAACTCCACTTTACAATTGGCCTTCCCAGAAAGATCTTTATGGTCATACGAAGCTACGACTTCAGCATGGGTCCACTTGCTCGCCATTTTTGCTTGTGTTGTGAGTGATCACCAAAGCCGAAATGCATCACGGGGGGGTAATGAAATCGTTACTACCCAGGCAGTGGGTACATTTTCACGACTGCAATTTTCCCTACAGAGGGATTTTCTTTCCCGATAGCCGGCATTTGCCCTGCATGAGAACGGGCCCTTTCTAAGGTTTTGTTAATTTTTCATTATATTGTGTTTTCATATTGCTACACATTTAATCATTCCTTTGAAATTATTTATTCTTAAGATGCCTGGCAGGAATTTATTTTATTATTAATCCTTTATTTTCAGAATTTTTGGTTTAAACTAAAAAAAAATCTTTCAACTCAATTTAAACAAAAATATAATTCATTAAAATTTTTGGTTATCATTGTAATTATGAAGTTAATTCTGCGGATCTAAAGCTAATCTTATTTGTAAGCATTTCTAATTTTTAATAGAAAAATTGTAATTTTAAATATAATTGCCTAAAACGGCGAAAAGAGCAGCATCGTGTAATAACCCTGTATGTGACGTTAACGCTACGACGTCGCTTACGTGATGCCGGCTTTTGCATGTGAACGGGGTTATAAGGTTTCACAAAATAACCGGCAATACGCCGGCAGTTTCTTAGCGCATGTGAACGCGCCTTAATGTGTAGCAATATGAAAACACAATATAATGACAAATTAACAAAACCTTAGTAAATAAATGCATACTCGCTTCATATGTATTCTAGCATTTTAAAATTATTGCTCCTAATACAACTGACAATTTTATGCATTTGATAACCGAGTAACTGACGCCAAATATTCCTCTGATCAACAAACCGCAATGCATACAGAGGTGGCAAAAGCCGGCAAATAGCCGGCATTTGCCCTGCATGAGAACGGGCCCTTAAAGATTGAAGAAAGTTAATATACAGTGGCTGCGTCCGTCTCAAAAGTTTAGTACTCTTGGTTCAATTTCATACCAAACATCCCATATCTCCGTTTTAAATCTTTTATGGTGAAATATTTGCTTCAAATTTAAAAGTTAACATCTCTATTCAATCTAAATCCAGACCGAATGCCTACCATCCCTTCACCTCAAAGTTTTACCTCGAATTCGAGGATTTGGAGACATGCATAGACTGTTTTTCTCGATGAAACGTGCAGTCTTTCCCATATAAATATCCCAAAAAAGCAGCAAATGCAGAGCTGACTTGTACCATTCGTTATTTGTATAAAAATGACTGTTTTTAAGGAGTTGCTGGCATTGATGCTGTTTAAGGCATTTTTTTTCGATAAAACTCTAAAATTTAGTCTCATAAACTGAAATCAGCGCCATCTGATCGCCGGTCTTAAAGGGTTATGGTGATGGAATGGTAGGCAATCGGTCTGGATTTAGATTGAATAGAGATGTTAACTTGTAAATTTGAAGCATATATTTCACCATAAAAAAGAGTAAAAAAGGCGATATCGTATGTTTGGTATGAAATTGAACAAAGTGCTACTAAATCTTTTTAATTCACCAGATATCATGTTTTTTTTTATTTTATGATGTCAAAAATAAATTCAATTCAATGGGCTTGTTTCAACACTTTGTCAAAAAAAAAAAAAAAAACCCAATGAAATTGCAGTTCGGAGCGAAATGCGAAAATAAGCCATTGAACGTACATTAAATTGATTTTCTCTATATTTTTGAGACAGATGTTTTGGGTACTTTTTACAATTAATTCAAATAAAAATTATTATTTGTTGTTTTCTTTGTGATTCATGATATTTTTAATTATTTATACTTGCCTGATTCTTACTGCCACAAAATTTTTCAACAAAACCTTTTCGGTGAAATTTTGCGACCCAATAAAGTGTCTTTTTAAAAAATCATATCCTCATCTTTTGAGAAATCATATCCTCATCTAATCATGAGGTTGTTAAGAAGGTAATATTTTCCTGTCATATTAAAAATAATCATGCTGGAACATGCTTTCCTCCATTAGGGGAAAAAGTGGCCGAGCAGGATTTCTAACCCAACTCCACAATCAACCCCCTTCGTAAAATAAGGCGTTTACATGGGAACCGGGAGTTGATGACGTAGAAGCGCGGGACATCGGACATTTCTTGACAACTACACTTGAGTAATGTATTAATTGTGACTCGTATATTTAGCTAGCAATACTTTTCTATAAAACCTTCATTTCATAATGATTAGCAATATTTTGATGAGCTATATAAAAATTAAGCTTAAGTTATATAAAAACAAATTGAACAAAAGTTATATAAATTAAGAGCTTGAGTTATATAAAAATTAAAATTAAAAAATATATTTAGGATGGTTACATGCTAACGGCCTATTCACAAGTTCGGGTCACCCGCAGGTTTCCCCCGTCTGGGGGATAGATCGATAGGTTTCGTCAAATTCCTTATTCACAAGTGCGAGTTATGCCAAAAGGGAGGAGATAAGGAGCCGAATCTGCTCTACGGGTTATCCCACCAATATCGGTGGGTTTTCAGAGGGATATCTCTGAGAAATGTTCAAAATCAAAACAAACATAGCTTATCAGGTTCTTCTTTCGAACTAGTGATTATAATTATTTAGTTCTGATCCATTTTAATTGATCTTTATAAGATCGTTCATTGTAGAAGTACAGCATATTAGAAAGATAAATATATTTTCAACATGATTTAGATTGATACTAAATTTCTACGTAGAGACTTACGTGAGATATGCGATGATAATTTTTATTGTACAATCCATTTAAAAACGTATCTTTAAATTGACTAAAACTGTTTTAAAAGTTGTGTGCTGCGGTAGTTATGCACAAAAATGTTACAAACTTAATAATAAAATACAAATAACAGAAGAATATTATAACCATACTAGTATTTGCCACTGTAAAATATAATTAGCAGGTTAATATTCTTGGTTAAAGATTTATACATATACATAATGATAATTATAAAGGCATTAGTTTTCTTATTTTCCAATATTCCTTTATATTTTTATAAATTAAAGTTATTAAAACTTCAGAGTCATCTGGCATAAAGTTTATTTTCTTCGCTTCAGCGATTTTTTTTAAAGGGGAGTCGGACGGGTGTTTGGGTCAAAAATGTCGATTTTCTGTGTTTCTTTTACTTTTAATCTGCATATGTATAGCTTTAATTTAAGACCAAAATTATCGATTTCTGTTTAGTGGTTTTATTTTTATAAGCATTTTTCAGAAACTATGTACATCAGTTCTTACCAATACCTTAATTTTCTTTTGCGTTTCCTGAAATATAAGGTTTTTTAACACTTAGGAATAATTTTCCCAGGAACTAATAAAATATATCAGCGTGTTTTGGTTTATTATTTCTTCCCTATTAATAGCTATTTGAATTAAACTGAGGAATTTTAAAATATATCTGCTCAATTTTAAATATCTCTGCTACAAAAAAAGTTATATAACTTTACAATTGGATTTTTGGGGTTCTTTTAAATACATGTTTTTAAAAAACTCACTGTGAAAGTATTTTTTTATACTGTGAAATATCTTCAGTTTAAATTAAAGAGCTATATGTAAGGAACAAACTATAAAACCAATTCAAGTTCCTGTGAAAAATGTTCCTAAAGTTAGTAAAATTAACATGGGCGAGATAGAACCATCCGACTCCCCAGAGGCGATTGCGATCTCACGATGCAAATAGAACAAGTGAGAAATATCTCTATCCGTAAACAACGTCACGTGATTCCGCTTGACCAATGATATGCCCTGTTACAAAATCTGATTGAAACCTGGGAAGAAACCCGAAAGGTGAAGCCCAGATAAATCTCGCTGTTGTGAATACGAATTTGAAATAACCCTCAAGTTGTCCCTTCCTCGAAGGATTCATGTTCAGGGGATATCTCGCTACTGACTCGAACTTGTGAATACGGCGGTAAGGTGTTTATGTCAAATGTTTTTTCCGAATCCACAAACAAGAAGTCGAAGTAGAAGTATAAGTGGCGGAAACCATGGAATGAAACGCAAACCCTCCTTGATTGGAGGGTTTGCGAAACCCCCCAATGAACCCTGCAATAACCGGTTCTGCCGGGGCGAAAAATCCCCAAGAGGGAAAAATTGCGGAGTTTGCTCCCTCTTCATTCCATGGATTCGATGGCTCATGTAAACGCGCCTATTGTTCCTCAAAGATGGAAAGAAGCATTGGGTGGTTTGCATTTTTATGGCGAGTCTTATATCCTCGAGCTATTCATTTACCGCCGTATTCACAAGTTCGAGTCAAGTAGCGAGATATCCCCAGAACATGAATCCTGCGAAGAAAGGACAACTTGAGGGTTATTTGAAATTCGTATTCACAACCGCGAGATTTATCTGGGTTTCACCTTTCGGGTTTCTTCCTCAGGTTTCAATCAGATTTTGTAACAGGACATATCATTGGTCAAGCGGAATCACGTGACGTTGTTTACTGATAGAGATATTTCTCACTTGTTCTATTTGCATCGTGAGACAGATCGCAATCGCCTCTGGGGAGTCGAATGGTTCTATCTCGCCTATGTTAATTTTACTAACTTTAGGAACATTTTTCTCAGGAACTTGAATTGTTTTTATAGTTTGTTCCTTACATATAGCTCTTTAATTTAAACTGAAGATATTTCCAAAGTATAAAAAAATACTTTCGCAGTGAGGTTTTTAAAAATATGTATTTAAAAAAAAAACCAAAAATCCAATTTAAAGTTATATAACCTTTTTTGCAGCAGAGATATTTAAAATTGAGCAGATATATTTTAAAATTCCTCAGTTTAAATCAAATAGCTATTAATAGGGAAGAAATAATAAAACAAAACACGCTGATATATTTTATAGTTCCTGAGAAAAATTTTCCTAAGTGTTGAAAAACCTTATATTTCAGGAAGCGCAAAAGAAAATTAAGGTATTGGTAAGAACTTATGTACTTAGTTTCTGAAAAATGCTTATAAAAATAAAACTACTAAACAGAAATCGATAATCTTGGTCTTAAATTAAAGTTATACTACATATGCAAATTAAAAGTAAAAGAAACACAGAAAATCGACATTTTTGACCCAAACACCCATCCGACTCCCCTTTAAAAAAAATGGCTGAAGCAAAGAAAATAAACTTTGTCAGATGACTCTGAAGTTTTAATAACTTTAATTTAAAAATATAAAGGAATATTGGAAAATAAGAAAACTAATGCCTTTATAATTATCATTATGTATATGTATAAATCTTTAACCAAGAATATTAACCTGCTAATTATATTTTACAGTGGCAAATACTAGTATGGTTATAATAATCCTCTGTTATTTGTATTTTATTATTAAGTTTGTAACATTTTTGTGCATAACTACCGCAGCACACACCTTTTAAAACAGTTTTAGTCAATTTAAAGATACATTTTTAAATGCATTGTACAATAAAAATTATCATCGCATATCTCACGTAAGTCTCTACGTAGAAATTTAGTATCAATCTAAATCATGTTGAAAATATATTTATCTTTCTAATATGCTGTACTTCTACAATGAACAATCTTATAAAGATCAATTAAAATGAATTAGAACTAAATAATTATAATCACTAGTTTGAAAGAAGAACATGATAAGCTATGTTTGTTTTGATTTTGAACATTTCTCAGAGATATCCCTCTGAAAACCCAACAATATTTGTGGGATAACCCGTAGAGCAGATTCGGCTCCTTATCTCCTCCCTTTTGGCATAACTCGCACTTGTGAATAAGGAATTTGACGAAACCTACCGATCTATCCCCCAGACGGGGGAAACCTGCGGGTGACCGAACTTGTGAATACGGCCGTTAGAGCTCGTGACATCCCAATCTGACTGGAAAGTTTTGGAACTGAACGCTTTTGTGGATGGTGGGATATGTCTTCATTATTTTATAAAATTTCAAAACCGTAGGAGGGGGTAATTTTGGCAATAGCGTGGGGAAATATTTGCTTCTTAATTTATCTTCATAAATAATAATAATGGTAGGCAATGTTACTGTTTTTCGGTGTTGCCAAGTAGCCAAGTAGAGTGGAGGGCAAGGGACAGAGTGCACTAGAGGGGTAAACGAGGAGAGCAGGCTATAGTAATGAACAGCTTGCTTAAAAAAAACTAGGTATGTTTCGAGGAGGAGTGGCCAGGGTGAAGGCCATAGAGGGGAATTCGGGTAGAGGTAATATTCACAGGGGCAAAAGTTCGAGCAAATGTGGGGAAAATACATTGAAGGTTTTCTATTGCAATGCTAGAAGTATTAGAAACAAGATGGATGAGTTGAGGGGAATCATTGCAATGGAGGATCTTGACATTATTTGTATTACAGAAAGCTGGGCAAATACTGATGATGTACCTGATTTTTTCACCATTAAAGGTTTCAGTCTTTACCGGCGTGATAGACTCAACAAAAAGGGGGTAGGGTGTTGTTGTATGTTAGAAGCAACTTGAACTGCATAGAGTTAAACTTCAAGTGTGATACTCAAGGTATTGACTCTGTATGGGTTAAGTTGACTAATGTGAATGGTAACCATCTGGTTATAGGTAATGTATATAGACCACCCAACAGTAATGTGGAGCATGATACCATGCTGTATAACCTCGTAAGAGAGATTTGTCACAACAATGAAGTTGTTATTATGGAGATTTCAATTTCCAAACATTAACTGGGATAATAATGTGATTGTAAAAGGACAGGGTTTAGATTTTCTGGATGTTTTACCGCCGTATTCACAAGTTCGAGTCAAGTAGCGAGATATCCCCAGAACACGAATCCTGCGAGGAAGGGACAACTTGAGGGTTATTTCAAATTCGTATTCACAACCGCGAGATTTATCTGGGTTTCACCTTTCGGGTTTCTTACCCAGGTTACACTCATATTTTGTAACAGGACATATCATTGGTCAAGCGGAATCACGTGACGTTGTTTACTGCTAAGATATTTCTCACGTGTTCTATTTGCAGCTCAGATCGCAATCGCCTTTGAGGAGTCGGATGGTTTTATCTCTCCAATGTTAATTTTACTAATTTTAGGAACAATTTTCTCAGGAACTTGAATTTTTTATAGTTTGTTCTTTACATCTAGCTCTTTAATTTAAACTGAGGATATGTCACAGTATAAAAAATACTTTACAGTGATTTTTTTTAAAATATGTATTTAAAAAAAAACCCAAAATATCCAATTTAAAGTTATGTAACTTTTTTTAGTAGAGATATTTAAAATTGAGCAGAAATATTTTAAAATTCATCAGTTTAAATCAAAGAGTAGATATTAATGGGGAAGAAATAATAAAACCAAACACGCTGATATATTTTATAGTTCCTGAGAAAAATGTTCCTAAGTGTTGAAAAACCATATATTTCAGGAAACGCAAAAGAAAATTAAGGCAACTGATGTACATAGTTTCTGAAAAATGCTTATAAAAAGAAAACTACTAAACAGAAATCGATAATCTAAATCTTGGTCTTAAATTAAAGCAATAGATATGCATATTAAAAATAAAAAAAAACACAGAAAATCGACATTTTTTACCCAAACACCCATCCGACTCCCCTTTAAAAAAATGGCTGAAGCGAAGAAAATAAACTTTATGCCACACGACTCTGAAGTTGTAATAACTTTAATTTAAAAATATTAAGGAATATTGGAAAATATGAAAACTTATGCCTTTATAATTATCATTGTGTATATGTATAAATCTTTAACCAAGAATATTAACCTGCTAATTATATTTTTCAGTGGCAAATACTAGTATGGTTACAATATTCCTCTGTTATTTGTATTTTATTATTAAGTTTGTAACATTTTTGTGCATAACTACCGCAGCACACAACTTTTATAACAGTTTTAGTCGATTTAAAGATACGTTTTTAAATGGATTGTACAATAAAAATTATCACCACATATCTCACGTAACTTTCTACGTAGATATTTAGTATCAATCTAAATCATGTTGAAAATATATTTAACTTCTAATATGCTGTACTTCTACAATGAACAATCTTATAAAGATCAATTAAAATGGATTAGAACTAAATAATTATAACCACTAGTTTGAAAGAAGAACCCGATAAGCTATGTTTGTTTTGATTTTGAACATTTCTCGGAGATATCCCTCTGAAAACCCACCGATATTGGTAGGATAACCCGTAGAGCAGATTCGGCTCCTTATCTCCTCCCTTTTGGCATAACTCGCACTTGTGAATAAGGAATTTGACGAAACCTACCGATCTATTCCCCAGACGGGGGAAACCTGCGGGGGACCCGAACTTGTGAATACGGCCGTCAGATGATTGCTTTTGTATCAGTTAGTTAGAGAGTGTACTAGAGATAATGCTATTCTGGATTTAAATTAAGTAGCTGTGAAAATAGAGTTCATAACCTTATTGTCAGTGATCGATTATGTGAGAGTGATCATAATAGTGTAAAATTTTATATTATTTTTCGGGTTATACAGATTAAAAGTGTAAGAGTCATCCCATGTTTCAGAGATGTTAATTTGGACAACGACAACTTGAGACATGATATAGCTTTAGCTTTTGATAAAGGACTGGCAGTGGTAGGTACAGCTGTGGACAAAAAAAAGTATCCACTATGATTATTTCGGCCGTTAGTCAACCTATAGAATCGGACCTTTTTGACTTTGTAAACAAGTAACATTTGAGTTACTTGCAAAAAACAAAATTTGCATAAGGGGCCGCCTTCATATTAAAAATGTTGCCAACTTCACATTTTTCAATAGCAACACCCCTTTTTGAGACCATATTTCAAATCTATGATATATTTTACACGAAATACCAAGTTTTGTAAGTTTTTAAGCATTATTAGTGGAGTTAGAGACGTGCAAAGTTTAGGAGCCGTAATGTTAAATGAGTTGCATATAAATAACTATCCTAATCTAGAAATAATTAAGATAATGAAACGAATTTTTTACTTAATAGTAATTATAATAACCCAAACAAAATGCATACACTATTGGGGGTCTTTAAACACTTTTTATATTTTTAAATAATTATTATATTAATTTAAAAAAAATAATGAATAGAAACTCCTTAATATTTTTACAGAAATGCATTTAAGACATGAAGTTTAAGCGAAATCCCAATTTTTAAAATTTTTTATCCATAATTTGCTGAGTAAATCACAAAATTCTTTTTAATTACCCTTCAGGGGACTGTATATAAGATTATATGTGAACTTGATAAACAAATACGGCCTTGCAAAAGGAAGAAAACATTAAACCAACTTTTTTAAAGATAAAATTTATAGTTTATTCTGTCATTCTTAATTCAAAAATTCAAAATAATATTTTTTATTTTTATTAGAATTAATAAGTTGGAATTTTTAATAAATTATGTATCAGAAACATTTTTTAAGAAAAAAATAAATTACCAGTCCGTCTCAAATATGTAAACTAAAACTTAACTACAACTTTCAGCATGCCAACGAATGATTAATATTCTAAAAAATAAACAAAAAAACTTAAAAATTGTATCTTTATAAACAAGTTTAAAACTAAAACATATACCTAAACTTAAAACACATCGTGGCTTCCATAAAAATAAATATTTTTGTCTCGTTATTCAATGGCTCACAGTATAGGAATACTTGGCATTCATCATTTTAAAATCGAAACTTTAATAAATAAACTTAAAATGTTAACTATACAGTTGAAATAAACTTGCAAAAAAAGGGGGGGGGGATTAGACTTCATCACCATTAACTTTTGATCCCTTGCAGGGCTCCTCAATATATTCTACCTTATATTTCAATATTTCGCTCTCTACCTCGGACGAACCTATAGACTATGCTTGTCATTTTAGAGATGGTCCCCCAAAGGACATCAAGTGATTCGATTGAATAACTCGTTAAATATTTATCCAAATGTAACAAAAACTTAGATTTAGGGGTTTTCGAGGGTGCTTAACATTTCTAAATTATCAAATTTGGGTGTTACTATTGGAAATTTCAAAGTTGATAACATTTTTAATATGAAGACGGCCCCTTATTAAAATTTTGTTTCACGCAATTAACTTAGAATGTTATTTGTTTGCAAAGTCAAAAAAGTCCGATTCTATAGGATGACTAACGGCCGAAATATTCATAGTGGATACTTTTTTTGTCCACAGCTGTACCCATACTCTTGAGTACTGAATGAGTTCAAAGAAAAACTAAATGATGGGGTGAAAAAGCATGTTAAATTCAAGCGTAAAAGTTCACAAAGGAAATTGTATCCTATGTGGTTTTCCAAGGATATTAAAAAGTCCCTTAGGTCAAAGCAGAAGGCTTACAAAAATGCTAAGCAAACTGTTAGAGAGGTTGACCAGGAAGCTTACAGAGTTGCTAGGAGAGAGAGTTTAAGAATCTAAGTAGAAAACACAAATCTGCATTAGAGGAGAATCTAGCTAGGGGTATTAAGAGGGATTGTCAGTCCCATAGAGCTAATGAATTAGTTTTCTAATCACAACTTCCGCAGAAGTATTGCTTTGCCATGTTAGCCCTTTTTTTCCCAGGTATGAGAATCAACATAACATTGAAATGAAACAAATTTTGAAACGAAAATGTTATCTAGTTATTTAATAATATATTTTTGAAGTTTTATAATGCCAAAAGTTACAGCAGATGGCGACACTATTTTAAAACTTTATCAATTAATAATTAAGTAACCGGATGTTATTTTCTTTTCAATTTTGTTTTAAATTAATATTATGATGACTCCTATACCTGGTGAAAATGGAATACTGTGGCAAAGCAATTCTTTTGCCAAAGTTGTGATTACAAAACTAATGCATTAGCTCTATGGGACTGACAGTCCCTCTTAAGGATAACCCTAAGGATTTTTTGTTGCTTATGCTAGAGGTAATGTAAAACAGGGTAACTCCCCTGGACCATTTAAAGATAGTCAAGGACAGTTAATCCATGACGACATGAAAATGGCAACTCTTTTGAATAACTTTTTTATTAGTGTTTTTAGTAAAGGTTTTTAAAATGTGCATGTTTCAGGGGGAGTAACTGAAGAACAGGAATGTATTGAGTGTGATTTTTCTAAAGA